>JAPFFP010000001.1:21380510-21415984 GCA_026153255.1 Solanum medicagineum
GGGGGGGGGGTGGGGGGGACATTATGCAATTTTATGTTAAGTTCTGACGTGCACATCACACTAATATTGCTGTAAATCTGTTTGGTGCAATTTCCTGCTTGAGAAGGATTTACTACTGTAATACTGTGCTTGGTTGGGTTCTCTTGCAGAACTCAATGTGCCATCTGACATAAGCAAATAGTTCCTCATTGATACAGATCATTTCTGGAAAGTTATATACCCCTTCTATATATTGGTACTAGTATTGTTTGAAAATCAAGTAGAATACCTTGAATTGGTTTATTTTTGGTGGTTAAAGATTTTAAATTTTAACTAATCATTTAAAGGTGCAAAGTTTAATATGTTTTTTCTGGATAATCAAGAAAATCCCAAAGTCTAGTGGCTCAGAATTTAAAACTTTGTGGATAATGGACCTGTCCTCTACCCCTCTCCACTTAAATACCACGTTGTCTGTGGCAGGTTCAAACTCAGGACGACACCTAACCTACACATCACAAGCCTCGTTCATACCACTTAACCAAAGCCCTAAAAGCAAATGCAAGGTTCTAACATGTTTGGTGGTTGTCCACAGGGAATATTTATATACCAAATCTTTCATAAAGTGTATCTTAACACACACCTCTTTTATGTTTGACCACTTCATTTAAATAGGTGAATGTCACACACCAATAAGGTCGTGACATGTATCATTAATCTTTTAAATAAATAGGTGAATGTCACACACCAATAAGGTCGTGACATGTATCATTAATCTTTTAAATAAATCTCCAGCTGAGTTAAAAAAGAAAAAGGAAAGACTAAGGGGACTCCTGCCCAGCTTGTGAAAATCCATTTCGGCAACCAACAATGGCGTAACTGAGAGCAACCCTCCCCAAAAAATTAGAAGTATCCAATCTTTTTCTAAATCAACTTTGTTGTAGCTTTTTGGAGTTGGGAAGTAACCACTCCGTGGCCAGACTTTCGCCTGAAATTCCATCTTTGATCATCCCTTCTTTTTTTGTCATTAACTTTTCCTTTTCACATATCTCAATCATATTGCGCCCAGAAAGGACAAGAAGGAAATGTTTCACTGATTTTGAACAGCAATAAATAATTGGAAAAAAAAGGGCGGGAGGGATCAATTGCAGGGCTGGGGGAACACTATAAAGGGGGAGAGGGATATATCACCTGCTATCTTAATAACCTAAAATGGGGCAGAGCAACAAACGCAAGGTGCATGCAAGCTATTCCAAAAATTACAGCTGTAAGAAAAAAGACAGAATATACAGAAAATCCAACTCCTTTTGGATTATCATATAACCTAGTGAGTATCAACTCCGTTCCTGATTTCGTTGAGGAATGATTTGTCTTCTTAAGTTTATACTACTATGTGTATTCATGCTCTTTTTTTCTCTCTTTTAATGTAACTCCACTGCAGAGATTCTTCTTCTTGGCTGTGGGAAGTACATTCAACCGGTAAATCCTGAGCTTCGTGCCTTTATTCGCTCTACTGGAATGAAATTGGAAGCAATTGATTCTGTAAGTATATAGTTCTTTGTTTATTCTGAAAAATGATGTGCCAAAGGAAGGGGATATTTCATCCTTAAGGCACTATTTAGTATTTATCAGATTGTGTTGTTAGATAAGATGGTAAGCCATAGAGACTCTGAGCAATATTTATTCTTGTTTACTGCATCATACCCCCAACCATTTACTCAACATCTCTGGAACTTTTTGGTCCAAATTTACTATTGGAAGATTGAAAAAGGTGGATCTCTTTGATACTGCTGGACCCAGACCAAAGATTAGACAGCAAAGGAAGCCAGAACAGTGACATTTAATTTGTTTACTATTTTTCTAATTGGTTAGTGAAATTGGAATGAGCATTATGGTAGGCGTAAATATTTCAAGATATTAGCCAATGTTTTAAAAGTGGCTTTTCTCCTTCCCCTTTTCTTAAATTTTCAATTTCGTTTAAACATGCTATTTCCTATTCATGGGATTCTTTACTAGAGATTCTGCTTAGATGTTCCGCGCTCATAACTGAATGACACATGTTTGGTAGATTGATATCAGGCTACTCACATGAAAAAGTAAATTGCTATTTGAACTCTTAAAGATTGCTTTGCCAACCTGCAGTTTATTAGATAACCACATATATTGTGTTTTTTTGTTGCAAATGTTCCTTAATCGAGCTTTTCTTCTTGCTCTCATCCTTTTTAAGTTGCTAACAGTCCTTACTTCATCTGTACTGCAGAGAAATGCTGCATCAACTTATAATATTCTAAACGAAGAAGGCAGGATTGTGGCTGCTGCCCTTCTCCCATATGGAGTAGAATCATAAGCCTACCATGTATATGCTTTTCTCTTTAACAGTCAAGATCTGATTAATCATCCGAGCAAATCAATTTGCTTTTACTGGAAATCAAAATGATCGTAAATACCCTGCCAATCACTTCATCCCGAGTTTGACGTGGTTTAATGGTGTGAGGAGCTTCTGGGTATTAGTGGACTGTCTTTAGGAGATTTTGTAATTCTAATAATATAAACATAGGATCGAGAACTTTTGTTTCCCCTTTGTAAAAGCTTGAAGTTCATCTGTTGTGCAAGAAGAATCTACATTTATCAGATTCAGATCGGGTCAATGAATTAGTGAATAGTGACTGCAATTGTTTTACTAAATATGTCCTGCTTCCCGACGTGCTTTTGCTGTGATGACTTGCGAGTTACTTCCTTGAGCTTTCTTAAGAATCGAATATCATTCTGATCATTACTTTTTGTTTCGAGTTGGTTCAAATGGAGGTGTAATTGATTTCAATTTGGAATACTGAAAAGATCAAAATAATTTGTCTCTACTTACAAAATGTAGCTGAAATTATTGGGAAGAAATGATCAAGCAGCATGGAGAACATAGTAAATGAAATAAATTATACACACATCTCTAAATAATCATTCAAGAATGCTGCTGCTATAAATTTTTTTTAAAGAAATTATCTCGCAGTAGCTACTGTTAACTTCATTGTATCATCTATAGGCTCCTCCTCAGCGGCGATTGGGTGGAGTGGATACTTACCTGAAAAACAAGCATAACAAAAGCCTGAATGATCACTGCCTAATAACTTGGGAAAGCAATCAGATGGCAGAAAGGCTAGAGAATCTGCCCCGATAAATTTCCTAATCTCCTCCACGTTCATACTGTTAGATATCAATTCCTCTGTACTGGGAGTGTCTATCCCATAGTAACATGAAGCTATAATTGGAGGGCTTGCAATCCTCATATGGACCTCTTTTGCCCCTGCCTCCTTTAACATCCTTACAATCTTTGACGAAGTAGTTCCTCTAACGATTGAATCATCCACAACTACCACTTTGTTTCCCTCCAATACTGCTCTAACCGGTAAGAGCTTAAGCTTCACCCCGAAATCCCTAATCTTTTGGGATGGCTCGATAAATGTCCTTCCAACATAGTGTGATCTTATTAAGCCTTGTTGATATGGTACCCCTGCTTTTGCTGCATAACCAAGTGCTGCTACAACACCTGAATCTGGTACTGCTATCACAACATCACAGCCCTCCACAGGGGATTCTGTAGCAAGAATTGCCCCGGAAGCATGTCTAGTCTCATATACTGACTTCCCAAATACTATTGAATTGGGCTGGGCAAAGTAAATATGCTCAAAGATGCAGGATTTAGGTTCAGGTGGATGAGGCCGCAGGAGATACATGGATTGAGGTTCCTTGCTGGTATCATCAACTAGCACCATCTCACCGGGATGGACCTCCCTTTCGTAGGTAGCCTCAACCAAGTCCAAAGCACATGTCTCGGAGGCAAAAACTACAGCGCCATTGTTCCTCCTACCCATAACCAATGGCCTGAACCCAAAGGGATCCCTTACTGCAACTAACTTACCATCCTCTGTCGCAAACACCATCGAGTAAGCTCCTTGGAGCTTCTCGCAAGCCTCAAGAATCCTCAAAACAAAAGCCCTCGCCTTTGATTTTGCTATAAGGTGAAGAACCACCTCTGTATCAGATGTGGTACTGAAAATCGACCCCTTCCCCTCAAGTTCAGCACGAAGCAATTGGTAACTCACAAAATTACCGTTGTGTGCAACACCAAAGGATCCAAATATAGAACTTGCAACGAAAGGCTGAATGTTTTCCAGCATTGAAGAAGAGCCAGCAGCAGTAGAATACCTTACGTGACCAATAGCTATGTCACCTGGAAGTTGATCAAGTTTCGACTGGTTGAACACATCAGAGACCAAGCCAATCCCTGTAGCCGATTTGATAACTTCATTGTGAACAGAAACCATACCAGCGCCTTCCTGACCGCGGTGTTGAAGGGCATGGAGTGCCAAATAACATAGGCGCGAAGCCTCAGGGTCACCATAGATGCCAACGACTCCACACTCTTCCTTGGGCTTGTCATCATCTAAATAACTATCATGTTGTTTGTCCACATTGAGTAATTTGCGCACGGCTAAGGGCTGAAGGTTGTTCTTATTGGAAGAGGTGATCAAGAGATATTGTTGTTGGTACGGTTTACTTAGATTGTTTTTGTAGGACGGAGTTGTTCCGCTAGGTGGAGACGACAAGAGTCGTTGGTCGAGTAGACTGGTGGTGGAAGAAGCAGAAGCAGAAGCAGAAATATTGGTAGCCATGGCTGGCGGGAGGAATTACAAAGGACAAGAGCAAAACAAAAAGACGAGTACATAGGAAAAAGACATAACAGTAGTAAACTTATGGTACAAACTCCTAACAGGAGAAAGAAAAGGTGTACAAATATAGTAAAGTTAGGATTCTAATGATGGAATTAATAATAACAAAATTAGTGGAGCAAATTTTTACTGATGAACTATAAATCTTATTACTTTAGGGCCTAATCACTTAGATTTACATTAGTTTGCAATATGAAGTTCCTGCCATATTCTGAATTTCGAATACATGTATCTGCCTCTTCCTAATACATGTATTAAGACTGACATATCAATTATTGTGTCTAATTCAGGAATATAATAAAAAATCACTAATTAAAGAGTGTGTCTAGTTAAGGTATATAATTGAAAGCCATTAACTAAGGAGAACATCATGCTTGTAACAATTTTAAAGAATATGACATATCACGTCTCTTAAAAATTCAAAATCCTTCTCTTTTTTCTGTGATGTAGCAAAGTTTAGACTTCTTGATTCAGATTTATAAATTATTATTCAGATAGATGTGTTATGTGTATATTTTGTAAGATATATATATACTTAACCAGATACACTGATAAAAAGAAAAAAAACATAAATTTTCTTCCTAAACTTGTCCCGAAAAGTCAGTTACACACTTAAACATGACGATCTATTACACACTTTTACTCTTTAAAAGTGCATTTATTTACCTCGAGATGTATAACACCACTCTCGTAGTATGTGGTGTATTACCACTCTTTGGCACGCCAACGCCACATCAGCGACATCTCAAAAATTATAATTTTTTATTTTTTGTTAAATAATTTTCTTGTTAACTATATTTTATACTAATCAATCTTTAATTAATTATTAAAAATCTCTAATAATTATATCTTCTTCCTTACAAAATTTCACTCATTTCATCTCTCATCTCATCAAAAAAAATCATGTTCAATCATCTTCAATATCAATTCTTTGTTCTTCACGGTCACTATATCACCTTCAATTTTTCTTCTTCTTTCACCCACCAACACCGTCCAAAATCCAATTACAAAGCACCGAATTTCTATTTTTTATAAATAAATCTTAATATCTCACAAAACTCATTGAATGAAAGTTAAATTTTTTATGAATTTTAGTTAGATTTTTTTTACTTCATGGAGTTTTGAAGAAAATTATGATTCAAAATAGAGAGTGAATGGAGAAAAGCAAAGCTTGCATCGGACCTGAATACATGTCTTTATGTTTCAAAGACATTTAAAGATTCACTGGGGACGCAATGACAGTGGTGACAATGGCCTTAGGAAGATTTTTCAATGTTAGTTTGTTGTCTCATACTTTGAGATTGTGATGAAAAATAAAGAATTGGTGATGAAATATAAAGAATGAAAAAGAAGAGGATAATGAGTAAGGTGTGAAGAAGAAGAAGATAATAAGTGGGGTGTGAAGAAGAAGACACATCGGTAGTGGGGTGTTCTGATTTTTATTTTTTTTAATTTAAATTTTTATCCTTCGCGCAGTTTCTTTTACCACGTTAGTTTTAGGGAGAAAGTGAATTTACTTTTAGGAGTAAAGGCGTGTAATAGATCGTTATGATATATTAAATGTGTAATTGATTTTTTAAGATAAATTTATGAGGGAATCTATGTTTGTTTCCCCTTATAAAAACTAGATATATATAATAATATTAATAAATGTATCAAAAACATAATATATGGAAGATACATCAATAATGTCATATACATGCGTGTAAATTATTCAAATATATATACACTTAATAAGATACATTAATGAAAATTAGATACATCAAATCGCAACTTAATAATGTGTCCGATGCATCAATAATTCCAACTCGACTTAAAAAGTACTCTTCTCATCTTTTTTCTTGTTAAGATTTTGTCACAAATATTACATAAACCCTCCTTCCATTTGCGGTAAATTACATATTATTTTAAACTCTCCTTTCATTTGGAACAAATTACATATTATCTGTTTTTTTTGGTCGTCAAAATTGTTGTATTTTTTTATTCTCAAATTTAAGCGACTGAAAGTATCAAGAGTAGCAGTAATAATTTTCATATTGTTTTTCAATCAACAATATATATACTCATCTTGTTTGAATAATCACTAGCCATAAAAAGAAATAAGAAAACTCTAAATCAATAGGCCTTTTGCCTTAAATTTTAAAAATTACAAGGTAAAATAAATTAAAATCTATCATAAATATATGACTTTGAACAATGATTAAATATGCATAAACCTCAAATTATTATGTTATTGTGAAGGAATTTGGAGTGGATCACCCGTGTGGGTCAACCCATATCCATATTAATATTTATAATAATATATTTGTTATATTTATTTAAATATTAATAAAAGAAAAGAGACACAACTATTTGAAAAGTTATGTCTCTTTAGAAGTATAAAAAGGTTCTTTTATTGAAAAGAAAGAACGTAAGTTTTCCTTAAAAAAAACACCGAGAGAAAGAAGTTTCTTTTCTTCTTCCTTCTTCCTCTTCTCCAATTCAAAAAGAAGTTCAAGTGAAGATTCTTGTATAGATTGCTTCTCTAGAAAACGAACAATTGTAACAAAGTACGATTATAGACTGTGACTTTATATGATGTAGTTCATCTTTGTATGTGATTACACTTTCTGACTAGTGAAATAAATTCAATGATCCTGTAAATTAAGTGTTTGATTAGATTTAATATATTATTTTGAATTTTAATTTTAAGCCTTCAATTGTGAAAATTATAATAGAGAGAAGAAAGGAAAAAAGAAAATGATGATAAATTAAAAGATGGAAGTTCATGAGAGAGAGAGATTCGATTAACTCGAAAACTTGAATTGGGATGGTTTAATTGTGTAGTAATGTTTATAATTGTTTAAAAAATATAAATAATATATGTCTAATAAAATAGTTTAACCAAATCATAATACATAAATTGTGGCAAACAAATTTTGAAATTTCTAATCTTTGTGTTAAGTATTACATTAAATATGAAATAAAATAATCTCTTAATTATTTCAACACTATAACCTCCGTATTCCACCAATAGTTTTACAAAGGAGTTTTGATTGGTGAATAAGTTATACTAGATGGAGTGAGACCTTTTAAAAATCACAATTGAAATTTAGATCTTTTGATTCTTCATCCTTTAAACACATTTCTAGAATCACTTTTTTTATTCACTCTAAATTACTTATGAAACTTAAAAATCTATCTTATTTTTATGTTTAATTATTGCACTAATATTTTTATCTAGAATATTTATTTTATTTTTTTAAAAATAATAATAGAGTTGATTCTTTATGAAAGAAAATGATAGAACAAATAGATCAATTGAGGTCACATAACAATTTACAATATAAAAATACTTACAAATTTTATTTTGTTAGCATCACAATCCAACATATAATTTATCAGAGACAGTCGAAAGAAGCAATTGATATTGTTATAATAGTGCGAAATTTTTTATATTTTTGCAAACATCATCTATTACATGTTTAAGTTTAAAAAAAAGAAAGAGAAAATAGGTAAAAAAAATATACTTGTATTTTTAACTACACACTTAAACTTTACGGGAGTCATATTACCTCCTTGAACTGTTTAAAATTGAAATTATTACCTCCCCTGATGTGGCAAAGTGAGTGTATTTCACTCTCCTTGAGAGAGTGAGTACCAAAAATAAATATTATTTTTAATATTTCTTTTCACACATATATTTTTACTTTCTTCTTCCTAAATATTGTTTTCTTCTTCATCAATAGATCCAAGTCACTCCGTCATTGCTATCTCCATTGAATTTTTCATGAAATTTCAAAATTCTAGCAATTTCGGAGCCATAATATAGCTCTTTTGTCCAAATTCAGAAAGAATTTTAAATTTTTAATAAACAGAGATTCAATTTTGAAAATAAAAATGAGTCTATTTTAGATAAAACTTTGTTTATCTTTTTCTTTTCAAAATTGCAGCCATTGTTGCCAACGATGATAACGATGTGGAATACATCATCTATTTCTTTTTCCAGAGAATTTTGTTGTAGGAGGTCAAGATTGATAGAAACAATATGCACAAAATTGTTGCCACCAACGATATTAATGATGAGAGATTCATTGACAAATAAACTTTCATTTCTCCATTCACAAAGTTTGGGATATGATAGTATTGGTGCAAGGAAGAAGGTTGGTGATGGGGTCTTCTTTTTTCTCTTTAAGAAAAAACATCGAACAGTTGGTGTGCATAAAATGGAAACAAAGGAGATGATACCATCTCCAACGCTGGTGGATTTCAACATCGAGAGTGGTTATACTACTCCATACATGAGTGCTCCATCAAGTCCTCCACATTGTTTTAGTAAAAATGGTGAACTTGTTTTTGAGTTTGCAAGGATGGTGTAAAGATAGAAGAAAAGAGTAAAGAATGATAAAATAATTGAAATTTTGTAAAGGCAGAAGAAAAAAGTAAAAAATAATAAAATAATAAGATTTTTTTAATGCATTATCTAGGTGTTGATTTCACCCAACAACATAAATGTGGTTATGACTTTTTAAGGGTATAACAATTTTAATTTTAAATAGTGCAAGGGGGTAATAGGACCCTGTGAAATTTAGGTGTGGTTGAATTTTTTTTTTTGGTTCTTTAATAGTTTATCCATTATGATATTGTTCACATTTTTATATTTTTTCACATATTATTTTCTTCTTTTACTATTGGTAAAATTTTCACTCTTGCTTTTGCTTAATATAAAATATTACAATATCTTACTGAATTTAATTCATATTTATATTTATACTATTAAGAAGTGGGAATAGCACACAGTTAAGCATCAACACACTTGCTTCAGTTGTTTGCTGAAGTATTAAATGATCTGCTTGGCTTGGTGGTTACAACATGACATTCCAAGTTGGATGTCGTTGGTTTAAACCCTAGCTACAACTTTTTTTCTTCATTTTTACATATCAACAATAAAGCCTATTTGCGACAATTAATAATTTAATCAAAAATTGAAATTTTTTTTATTGAGTTTCAAAATTTTGTATGCATAATCACAAATTGAAACAAAGTAAGTAATATATATTATTTAAAATTAACATAAAATATACTATAAGTTACAATAATTAACAACTTAAATTTTTTTAAGAATATATAAGAAATCTAAAAGTGTTATATAAATCGAGACAAAAAAATATGTGTGGGCCCATGTCTGGTTAATTTTTTAATAAAACTAAATATTATTTTCAATTTGATTAATTGCTCCTATTTAATTTGGCAAGAAAAATGGTAATATTTATAAATTTTGTGATTTTACATTAAATACATGTCAAATTATTTGACTTAAAATTAAATTTTAAAAGTTACCAAAAAAAAAACAAATAAATTAAGACAAATGAAGTATTATATTTTGCACTTAAATTTAGTTATATGAATAAGAGTATAAAAATAATCAAATATGGCCTGTACTGCCTTTACTAGTTTGGATACAAGTATGATTATATAAGGTTAAGATATTATTGTTTTTTTCCGGATAAATATTTTAGTTATTTAAGTATTTTGAAAACTATTGATATAGGTTAAAGGTTGCCCGCAGAATCGACCCGTTTACCCGGAGAAGACATAAAACCCTACTTCCCTCTTTGTGCCTGCATATTGCTCTCTATCTCGAAACTTGTTTTTTGAGCTTCAATTCAAAGTGGCTATCTCCGTACCGTCTCATAATCGTATTGAGCACAGCAACAAAGTTAAGCAAGGAGCAAAAAAGTAGAGTTCAATCATGTCGGAAGTGGTTTCTATGGAAGAAATCAGAGCCATATCCGATAGGCTTGGTGTGGATCTTACCCAAGTCGATCTCGACTCCATTCAGCTTCCTCCTGGTGATAATTTAGGCATACCCAGGTCTGAATCTTGCACTTGTTGCTGTAAAATCTGCAGTTTTTTGTTTTATATATGCAGGTTTTAGGGGTTTCGTTTCTCTGTTATAAAGTCTTAATTTGTAAGTTTATTGAGTTTGAATGTATGACTTTGGTTGATGGGTTGGTTCTGAAGATTGGAAAGTTTTAGCCTTTTTATTGGGTGTTTGGTTTTGTTGGATTTATCGGCATATTTCTACCCAGTTCAATATATTGATTTTTCATATCGACTGCTGTCACTAGGTTTCTCTTTCTTTTATTGTGTTTGCAAATTATGATGTGAAGATTTGATTTTTAGTGTTTTCAGGTGTTTTGTATTTCTGGTTTATGATCATTTATTATTGTATATGGCTTTTGAATATCTTACGGTTTTGCATTGTGAGTTTTGAATATATTGGTCAACAATCTCTATTTATTTATGGATTTCAGTGTCTTTGCTGTAAAGGTTAAAATTTTTAGCGGTGTTCTTGTGTTTGTGAGTCTGTGGATATATCTTGATTTATATTTTCATTATCAGGTCAATGTTTTGATTTATATCCATTCATATTTGTTCTGCTTAGTTTTGTTTCTTTTGTTTGAGTTTAGGTTTTTTGTAAAATTGTTTTTTGTATTTTAGTTCATATGCTGCGTTTTAAAAAAAATTTCTTGGGTTTGTGCTGTTTTTGGATGTGATGAGGGCAGTGATGATGATGACTTGATGGAGGAGGACCCCTTGGAGTTTGATCCAGGTTTTGGAAACATACTGGTGGTTGACAATCTTCCAGTTGTGCCTAAAGAGAAATTTGAGAAATTGGAAGGAGTAGTCCGGAAAATTTACAGCCAACTTGGTGTTATTAAGGAAGGTGGTCTCTATATGCCAGTTGATCCTGAGACTCAGAAAACCCTTGGATACTGCTTTATAGAGTATAATACTCCTCAGGTACTCCAATTTGTCTCTTTTAGCAGCCATAGAGTAACTCATTTTTATAGACTAAATGCTTGAGACTCGTAACAGAATTGTTGAGAGATGTGATTTTTATTAGTTCTTCTACCATCTTTATGTTTGTAGCAGGTGAATATGTTGTTTCTTTCTTGACTTTTGATTTGTACTTTCTATGTGCATGTCTCTTTCTTAGCGTCCCTCTATCCCAAATTAGGTGACACTTCTTTCTGTTTAGAGAATCGAAAAAAGAATGACATCTTTCTACATTTGGTAACAGTTTTATTTTAAAATGCCCATCATTATCCCTAATGAGATGATTTGTAGCCATGCAAGTATTTGTCCCTTACTTTAGTCCACAAATTTCAGAAGTCTTCTTTTCTTTCTTAGACACATTTGCCTAGTTAAATGTCGTTGCATATATTGGGACGGGGGAGTATGTGATTATGAATGGATAAAAGATATGTAAAAATGGGAATTTCAACAAAAGAAAAAAATGCTCACAGGCTAGCTCCATGTCATCTACTCTTAGAAATTATATAGTGTCATAATCTGTTCTTAAGTTAGATGCTGACTGATTATAAACATGTCTTGGCTGCATCCTAGATTTGTTATACTTCAAGTCGTGCTTGTGTGAGGTGGACATGTGGAACTTATATGGTTCAAATGTTGTGATCCGTGGATTACTAAGTGCAGGAAGTTGTTCAGTGTTCACTTGTTATATACTTTTTCTGATAGTAGTATTCAACTATGAACGAAGAAGGTAGAAATGGATCTGCAACATTTGAAACTGACTAGTGTACTAGTGCTACTAGTTAATTAACAAAATAGCAGTAAATAGTCATGTAAAGCTTACGTGACTATTTATGCATTTCAAGGTAGGCATTACCTCAAAAGAGGAACCATAGTGACTTTAGTGCCCTTGTCAATGTGAGTGTGTCGTCGTTGGAGTGTCTAGAAAAACTTAGGAGCTGCACTTTGGTGATGCATGACTAATATCTCAAATTGTTTGAATGCTCATGTATTATTGTTTGTTTTATCACAGTTCTCCATGCCTGTTCATGTAGTCAACTTGATGTGGTTGAAATTCACTTACCTAAGTTCGAATGCTAACCAGCACCATTTTGCTATTTTTTCCTGCTCTAGGAAGCTGAGCTGAGTAAGGAGAAGACACATGGATACAAGTTAGATAGGTCACATATATTTGCTGTTAACATGTTTGAAGACATTGAGAAGTTCCTGAAAGTTCCAGATGAGTGGGCTCCACCAGAGATCAAGCCTTATGTTCCGGGGGTTAGGCTCTTAACCGGCTCTGTGTTTTTCCTCAGCTAGCACTGAGTCATAAATGCTAGTGTCAGTTTTTCATTCATCTAATATTACTGAGATGTTTGTCGCTGCAGGAGATGCTGCTAAAGTGGCTTACTGATGAGAAAGCTAGAGATCAGTATGTGATTCGGTCTGGTAATGACACAGAGGTCCTCTGGAATGATGCAAGACAATTGAAGCCTGAGCTTGTTTATAAACGTTTGGTAAGTGGACTTGTATTCTCGTTTTGCTCATTTAACTGTCCACTCATGGTTGTTCTTGTTTGTTCTGTTCAATATCGCATAATTTCAAAAAATAAAATGCTTCTGTACAGAAACTGCATCCTTTCTTTCATCCAGATGGTCATCACTAAAGTTTGCTAATGATGTCTCTTTGAGTGCAGTACTGGACTGAGAGTTTTGTTCAATGGTCCCCTATGGGAACTTACTTGGCAACAGTTCACAGACAAGGTGCTGCAATTTGGGGTGGTGCCACCACTTTCAACCGCCTCATGCGTTATGCACATCCTCAGGTTAATTTCGTGCTTATTTCTTTAAATAAATTTTCGCAGGTTTCTGTGACTTAACTCTATAGGATTCAAATACAGGTAAAGCTGATTGATTTCTCCCCCGGTGAAAGATATCTGGTGACATACAGCAGCCACGAACCAAGTAACCCTCGTGACACTCACGTAAGTCTCACCTTTATTGTGTTTGTATACCCAGTTGTGGCCATACTGGATATTCTCTCTAACTCAGATCTCTTTCAGAGGGTTGTGCTAAATATTTTTGACGTGAGAACTGGAAAAGTGATGAGAGATTTTAAGGGAAGTGCTGATGAATTTGCAGTTGGAGGAACTGGAGGTGTTACTGGTGTGTCCTGGCCAGTATTCAGGTGATCTATCATTCTTTACTATCTCTTTTTAGTCATTCCTAACATCTTCAAACTCGTGCCTGCTTGATCTCATATTTAAATATGACACGTCATAGAAATATGAAGAAATTTGGATGGTGGTGGTACTCTTTTAACTTTATTTTTGAGATGATTTCAGGTGGAGTGGTGGTAAAGAGGACAAGTACTTTGCAAGAATAGGAAAGAATGTCATCTCTGTTTATGAGACAGAGACTTTCTCACTTATTGACAAAAAATCTATCAAGGTTGAAAATGTTATGGATTTTAGCTGGTCACCAACAGATCCAATTCTTTCACTTTTTGTTCCTGAATGTGGAAATCAACCTGCCAGGGTTTGTTCTAAAACTTTTATGCAAGTTGCCAGTAATTTGTAGGAACTACTTGTCTTTGCGTTTTAACCAAACCTGTGTTAAATTGACAGGTTAGTCTTGTGCAAATCCCAAGCAAAGAGGAGTTGAGGCAAAAGAATCTCTTCAGTGTCAGTGATTGCAAAATGTATTGGCAAAGTAATGGTGACTACCTTGCTGTTAAAGTTGACCGGTACACGAAGACTAAGAAAAGCACATACACTGGTTTTGAGCTGTTCAGAATCAAAGAACGGGATATTCCGATTGAGGTTTTGGAGCTTGACAATAAGAATGATAAAATTATTGCATTTGCTTGGGAGCCTAAAGGTCACAGATTCGCTGTCATTCATGGTGACAACCCCAGGCCAGATATCAGTTTCTACTCTATGCGGTCTGGCACTAACACAGGTCGTGTTTCTAAGCTGACAACTCTCAAGGGAAAGCAGGCTAATGCTCTCTACTGGTCACCTGGAGGCCGGTTCATAATTTTGGCTGGACTGAAAGGTTTCAATGGACAGTTAGAATTCTTTGACGTCGATGAGCTTGATACCATGGCATCTGCTGAGCATTTTATGGCAACAGATGTCGAATGGGATCCGACTGGAAGGTAGTTGCACTTGGCTCTCATCAATTTTTTGGAAGACCTTCCTATTTAGTCCTTATGCCTTTTGCTTTATTTTGCAATTCAAGGTATGTAGCGACAGCCGTTACTTCAGTTCATGAGATGGAAAATGGATTCAACATTTGGTCCTTCAATGGAAAGCTGTTGTATAGGATACTCAAGGATCATTTCTTCCAGGTAACAATCTTACCATGCGTTGTTTGCAAGAAAAAGCGTAAATAGTCCCTTATTTCTGGGGTTTAAGACCCAAAATCATCCCTGTTCTTTTATATAGAGCACTTATCGCCCTTATTACTTGTAAAATTGATGCATTTTCAGTTTCTGCTCAAACAGTTGTTATACATTAGAATTTGATGCTAAAGCGGGGACATACTTCGAACATTCATTTATTAGTCACACCTCATGAAGATACTTTGTGATCTTATCATTTCATGCAGTTTGAAACATATTTTCCCATCTTTTATTATATTATAGTTGATGTTTCACAATCAAGGGGAGACGTAGCTTGCTGAAAAATGGTTTCAGCCTCTAGTTGTTGGACTTTGGTTATTTGCTTGATTTTTCGCATCATACATTCATATAAAACAACTTCCAATGTTTTTTCGGCAAGAATAGAAAATCACATACAAAGATTCCATTGGTCTCTCGAATGGAAGAGAGGAGACACCAGGAGAGGTCTGATTTTTGTGGGGGAAAGCATCTCATCCAAACAACATATGAGCTGCTCTCTGCTAAAACAATGACAGCTATTGGGGCGAGACTAGAAAAAGTGCACCAATTTAGAGAACAATAAGGGTTATTAGTGCTCTGTGATAAAGAATAAGGATGACTTTGAATTCATGCCCAAAGATAAGGGACTATATTAACCTTTTCTGTTTTTTGCTGTACTCCTTGTTTCTATTATAGGTGATTTGGTAGCACGACTCAATTATTCGACCTCCTAAATTTATACATTAGGGATGGTCACCACCCCCCTCTTCCCCCCTTTCAAAGTGATTTCCTTGAACACAATTCCATGATGCTCTAGGGCTGGGTATGTGTATGTTAAATATGTTAGGACCTCTTATCTTTTGACTGCTAGGAGTGTATATGCTTCGCAGTTCCCCTGTCTTGTTGTCTTCTATTTGCTGTGTGGTTGAGCTTTGCTTGGCTATGCCATTTTCCCTTTTCTGAAGGAATATGCTTATTATATTCATTACATGACATTCTATACTCATATATTGCAATGCTTGTTGTTTGCGCAGTTTTTGTGGCGCCCTAGGCCACCATCCTTCTTGAGCAAGGAGAAAGAGGAAGAAATTGCCAAGAACTTGAAGAAGTACAGCAAGAAGTATGAAGCAGAGGATCAGGATGTTTCATTGCAGTTGAGTGAGCAAGATCGTGAGAAGCGAAAGAAGTTGAAAGAAGAATGGGAAGCATGGGTTAGCGAGTGGAAGCGGTTGCATGAAGAGGAGAAAATGGAGAGGCAAAAGTTGCGTGATGGGGAAGCTAGCGACGAGGAGGAGGAATACGAGGCAAAGGAAGTTGAAATAGAGGAAGTAATAAGTGTTGATAAAGAGGTTATTCCTTTTGAAGAAAGCCAACAGTGAATTCAAGATTTTGAAAATCCCCCGTCCAGCATTTTCTGCAACAGCTACTGAGAAACGAACTGAGCTTTAGGTAGGAAGGATATGATTAAAAGCTCCCCTTTTTGTTTCTTTTTTCCCAACTCATTTTCTTTCATTTCATTGTTTGTTGATTATACTATTCGGAGTTTTGTCTCAACTAGTCCGAAATTCTGGTTGCCATGTGCAATGAATTTGATTACAGAAACTTTAGCATTATTTTTGTTGGTATCTATCTGTAAGGATTTTACCTGGCAGTTTGTGATTTATGTGCAAATGTTAACTGTTTATGCAACACTACTAAATACTAGTACAACAATGGGCTTCATTCTCATAATGACTGCTAACCAATTATTAAGTGATACAACTTTATTTTTGTTTTCCTTTTCTTCTTCCAATAATGGGTTTTTGAGACGAGGGCTCCCAGGAAATAGTCTCTCTACTTCTGTGAGGTAATAGTAAGGTCTGCATGCATTTTACTCTCCTCATACCCCACTCGTGGATTTCATTAGATATGTAGTTTTTTTTCCTTTTCTTCTTCCCATATGTGTCGACTCTGTCTTCCCTTGGTATCCATTTTCAGCGTCATTTAAGTTCAATCTTTAGTCTTTTTCACTACATAAACATACATTTTAAGCCTTTTTGAAAATTTCATCAAACTTTAACCAATTACTTCAACATCAAAGCACGGACACATTTTTCCTATTTTCTCAGCTGTGATGACGTGCTGCTTCACTTCAGATACGAACTTCCATTTGCTGGTTTGATAATTGTGGGGGAATAAACCACAATTGTGGAGCAGAATCTTTTACCGAAGTCTATTAGTGTTCATTTTTATGCCTCTTCGAGTATGAAATGTGAATCAAATTCGAGCATTCTCGACATATCTAATAGTAACAGTTTTCACTTGATTGGTTAAACACAGTAGACACTGGCTCCGTTTCACCTTTATTTATGAAGGGAATAAAAAATATTGGTCTATGACAACATATACCCCTGCACTGAAGATGCCTTTTTGACCAATGCCTGTCATTTCAGTTATTGATGAAAAGTGCAGAATATACTAGCCATGAATCCAACAAATCATCAGACATTCTTTGATAAGTTTGGCCTTGAACTTCATTTCACTGTAGAATTTTCTATCTTTTACAGAAGAATGAGGCTGGGTGGATGTGGTCTCAATATTTACATTTACATTAGAGAAGTAGATTTTGCAATAATTTACATGACCACAAATAGCAAAATTGGGTGCGATATCTTTACCATCATCTCAGGTTAGAGCATCTTCTCAATTGTGGTTTATGAGCAATATCCTTCTTGGAGATGCTCAAAATGCCACCTTGCTCTTCCACCTTTTCAATAAGAATTTTCAGCAGAGGCACGTTCGATAGCGTAATGCATGAACCTACCATTATCAACTTCTTCTGTTCAATCAACAAAAGAGAAGTACATTATTACTTGGAGACTGATGAACTTGCGCAAAAAGTTTCAAAAAGAAGAAAAATTCCATTCAGAGGAATCACATCTAAACCTTAGCACGAGTAAGAGCCACGTTAATCCGGTGCCAGTCTCCAAGCAATGAAGAAATGTAGTTCCTTGGATTTTCAGTGGACCTTACAAAGGACAGCAGAATGCAATCTTTATCTCTTCCCTATAAACATAAACTAAGATTAGGACAATCAGGAGCAGAAATGTTTCAGTTTATACCTAAGACCCAAGTAATCGCATTACTTGATGTAACTGCAAAACATCCTCGAGCCAAAGAAAAATGATTCTAAAAGCAAGCCGAGTAGGTGGGATCATTCATGATTTGCAAAACGAGCTTTTGGAAGGCTAATAACTGCCACAAGATAATCTTAAAACGGTTGAGGAGGAAAGGGAAGCAGTTGTATGAGGACTTAGCTTTTTCTAGGCCGAAGTCTGCATTGAACAAAGCTAGTGTCTCTGAAGTAGCATTGTGAGATTAGACTTCTGGTTCTAGGCTAGGGTATTGTGAAGTTTTAGGCTTCTGAATTTCTGTTTCATAAATGGAAAACCAGCTAACTTTTTGCCTCCTTTAACTGGCATTCAGGCTCCTATAGCTATATCAAAGCCATATACTGGATTGTCCTAGGTATATAATTGACGATTACACAACATGTCAAAGAATAACCTTCAACAGCTATGCAGTATGCTTCTATTTAGGCTGGTCTACTGATTTTCTTTCCGTTCTATTATCCCCTGTGGTAAAGCAGCTTCTTATGAATAAGAAAGTTGCAAACTAAAGATGTTGTTCGAGAATATAATCATATCAGAATAAATATTACCTGGTATTTATCAATTGTATGTATCTCTAATGATGTGGAAACAGCCTGCCGGATAAGATCTGCCTGAGAATTGTAGGGTGTAATGATGCCTATGTCATCCTCCAATATACCGCTGCTCAACAATCTACACACAATCTGTAGGCCAAAATAATTATAAAGAAATTGGAGCTTAATATTTTTCTTGTGATCCGATGCTAATGGTCATTAAGATGTTCACGGAAGATGCAAGAGGCATTCGTACCTCGGCAATGATATTTGCTTCCATTGGATTATTTACAGCTTTCTGATCATTTGTTTCAAATGCAAGCAACAAATCTAGTTTGGAAACAAGGATAAGGCAACAGTTTAGGACAAGGACATTTAAACTGCATTTGACCTAAGTTGCGTAGACTCTTCATTTTTGATGCCACACCCGAGACGGATTCTCCAAAAATACACTATTTTTGGATAATCCAACATGCACTCCCATCAAAACTTTTGAAGAATCTGAGCAACATAGCATTTGACAAGCCTGCAGAATTTGACTTAGATAGAAATTTGCCTCACCTGTGTTTATAAAGACGACAGGTCTGTTTGGATTCATTGCCTGTCAAGACCAATCATACCAGATTATTTCACAGAATTAAAAAACAAACACTTGGGCTATTAACCCTCACAATTCATGCAACATATTTTCTGGAAGAAATATAATTTCTTAATATAAGTTCATCCTTGTCAAATAATGCACACACCAAACCTATCCTTTATCTACATTCCATCATGACCATTGTACACAAAATTGAACTCCTTATCAGTGCCTCTACCACTTGGTGCAAAATTGTTTAACTGTGGACAGCAACATTTTACTCTTTAAACACAAGGAAATTAACCAGCAATTTGGTCTCACTAACACAAGGTTAGCAAAGAACATGTGTTTAGGCTATTCTGTTTTTCCCTTAATCTAAACATATTAGATGAACCAATTAATTATCCAAAAGCCTCATGATTCACAAGCAGTACAACTCAGTTAGAAAATGGATCTTTTTATGTTTTCATGTTAGGACAGAAAAGAATGGACAAGCAAAAGACATGTGGCTATTTACCAAATGGAAACGCTAAAACTAGAGATGCACGAGTTTTTTACTGGACCGCTCTTTCATTGGAGTGCATATACTATGCTTCAGGAAAACAGGAATTTTTAGTGTGCGACACTCATCTAGATCAGCATTAATCAGCAACACCAAAATGAGCACATTGAAAAAGTACATATAAATGGAAGCTTAATACAAGATGACAGCTGCACTGTGGTTGACGTGATACATGAGAATATGACCAGACTTGCTCCTTTAGAAGCAATTAGAAATTGCAGATTAGTTTGTAAATGTCAGAACAACAAAATTGGCTAGTATTAACTTAGAAGAGAAGAACCAGCTGCTCAGACGCTGGACTTATTTACAGGAAATTACTTACGAATGCTCAAACAATGACAAGTTTCACCAGGAGTATATTTCCCACCCAAACATCAATCTTTTTTAGAATGTGCCTCTTTGGAACATATATTAAACAAAGCAGTATCATAAAAGGAAGCAACCTCTATTTTCCATCCTAATGTCATTCTTTCCAGATGAGGCAGGCTCTTATGTTTGGATCAGTAAAAAAATAACGCAGCATCATACTTGGAAGCTATGAAATCAGTGACTAGTACCTCCTTTATCCATGTAATCACTTACGAGTGCTCAAACAATGACAAGTTTCACCAGGTGTATATTTCCCACCCAAACATCAATCTTTTTTAGAATGTGCAGGCCTCTTTAGAATATATATTAAATAAAGCAGTATCATTCTAGGAAGCAACCTCTATTTTCCATCCGAATGTCAATCTTTCCAGATGAGGCAGGCTCTTATGTTTGGACCAGTAAAAAATAAAGCAACATCGTACTTGGAAGCAATGAAATCAGTGACTAGTACCTCCTTTATCCATGTAGGCCCAGATGTCAAACCTGTGTACTTCATTTTGGCATTTTCTACTTCAGAAGAACCACATTGCAATCTGTTACCATATATCAAGGCATTTGATAATTCCATTATTGCTGCACACATGCGGTACTGCAAGTTGTAGCATAATAGTGGCAACTATATCAAACCAGACGAATTTTAGAGTTGGAAGAAAACATCTTACTGAATTTGAAAATACCTGGCTTTGCAAAGCACAAATTGCTTGGGGATGAGCTTCTGAGAGTCTGCAGAACAGGCTTACTGCCATACCATATTCTCTAGCTTCTGCACTCTAATATTCAGAAAGATTTTTCAAAAGTTATAATCGCATTGGAGCTCAATGCAGAGGAAATCACGAAATACCTGGACAAGTGGTGGTAATTGATAATGATCCCCAACTAGAACGAATTTTGATGCAAATGTCAATGGTCCCAATGATACCTGGTTTGTCAATCTAATATTGTCATTTCTTTTCCCAAAATGGATTTGTCATCTGGTGACAAATGTAGTTCATAAAATAACTAGCTCTAATATCATAGAAGAGAAACGCACAGCAGGCTGTCTATTTAGCTTATATAGAACATTTGCTACCAATAACGGCTACAACTTTGACAAGTAAAACTTCATTCACTATCTTTATTGACCAAAATGTTCAAATCTTTACTGCAACCCAAACTATGAACTTACCGGCAACGTTGTTTGTCCAGCTTCATCCATGATACACACATCAAATCTCTTGTTTGAAAGCAATGGGCTAGCTATCCCCAAACATGTAACAGCAACAACTTTGCTTTTCTCTAGCCTTTGTTTTATCTCTTCAAGACTATGAGTGTCCATCACTGTAGCAGAAAGTCCAGCAGTATGTTAGTATTCCATGGGCCAATAATGAAGTAAATCTTTGAAAATGTTACTAGAAACCAACTTGATGGGCAATTCTCCCGAACTTCCTCATGCACAACCTCATGCCTTCCAATACGTATAAAATCTATACCCTGCAACAGTATATATGTTAGTCCCACTATCCCCTGAAGTAGTACTAGGATTGGTATGTATATATAAAAGCAGTTAAGCAGTACATCACTTGTATATTGTGGTTGACAGTCAGAAGAGCATACCAGAGAGTAAAGCGCTAGAAAATATAAATGACATTCAGTAAAATGCTGCTGAAGTATGTAAACAGATTGCTTCTAGCAGAGAAACAACAACAACAACACACCCAGTGGCATACTTTGACTTGGCGCGGTGTTTAGAAAAAAGGGAAGACTTTTGAAACTTGTGGTCTAAAATTATTCTTAGATATTTGTGTGGCTGAGAATCATTTCATTAAGGGTAAAAGAGGAATTTTAAAGTTAAATTGTTTCCAATTAGATGAAGGTGACATTCTTTTGGGGACAGACCAAAAGTAAAGGGTGCCACATAAAATGGGATAGAGGGAGTATATCGTTTACTTGGAAAAATCATCACTTTACTTGAGATATTGGCAGGCTCTTGATTATATAAATGTATGTAAAGACAGGTTAGAAGGATACAATTGGGTTTACCATCATGAAGCTAATAGTTTATATTTGTCTGACACTTAGCTTAAGCCCCACCAACAACTTTTTGAATTCATCAACAGCTTAACAGCATTATCCAACACTTCTCAGGGTGAGGCAAAGTTATACATGATTTGCAATATGCAGGACAATTACTTCAAAGTAAATGCATCTGTTTCATCGATTCAGATTCAGGATACCCTTGTTCAGAATTTCTGATAGTCATTAGTTAGTTTTTTGTTAAAATGCTTCAATTTACAACACAGTTTAAAGGTTACTATTAATTGTATTAAAAGTTGAATGCCTACATTAGTACATTTGAGCCATTCTTTCTTCAAGATTACATTGAGTTAAGCTGAGCAGTTATAATGTGCTACCTTATCCATTAAATAACTAGACTTTCATATTTTGAATATCTATTATTATTAAATTAAAAGTAAAGGAATAGCAAATTACCTTAGGAGGATTCCCAATCAAAATAATTACAAAACGAGAATTAATGCACACTTCCGAGACAGAGCTCCAAATTGATAGATATAACACCTACCCCTAACTCAACCTCAAAATTCAGCTCAAGAGGGATGATACCATGATAGATATAGCACTTGGACCAAACTCAACCTGAAAAACTAGATCAAGGGAGGATTGCCCAAGTCCATATAAGAAGACCAAGTGCCCATCCCATAACCGATATGGGAGACTTAACACAAAAGACAGGTGGAGATCCTCCTAAAGAATACCGTGACTCAAGGTATACTCATTTTATTCTTGTTATGTGTGAATAAGTTGCTAAACCTAAGATCCTACTTAGCATTCTAACATGTAAGGGACAAGATTGAGAACTTGTCTGATTAGAAGATAGAAAATTAATATTGGAAGACCAGAGGCAGCTCTTCAGGTGCTGCTGCAACCCATGAAAGCCATTCTAGTTAATCATTTATCACGTGTGTTTTCACTTCATGTGAACTCAAATGACCAAACTTTAATTATTGGCTGGATTTATGCCAGCATTTTAAAATTAGCAAAATATATGAAGTACCTTTCTTTATGGCTAGCTTGGGAGGAATATACCATCCTGCAACTAGTCATTGGTAACTTTTGTACAAATGAGACAAAATCCCGAAAAAAACTTGCCGCTCTTCTGAATGAGTGAATTCAATTGATACTGAACGGATAGGAATGCAACAGATTTATGCTAGAATTTATTTTAGGAGTTTGGCAGTCATATAATGGTATGTGTATGCATCTGTTTCAAAACGATTGAAGGATAAAAAGGAAATGATGATGTACCAATAATACCAGTAGAAGCAGCTAGGAAATGTAGTAGCCACAATAGACAGGGCCTATTTAAAGAAAGATTTTATACAATGTTTTCTTTGAGAAAGATTTTATACAAGTTGACACCAGCTCTACAGCATATAGCTTCTAAATCTGTGATATATAGCATAGTATGTGTTGATTAATTGCCTCAGTTACTGCAGTAACTAGTAAACAGAAGTTGCTGGTTTTTCTCCTGCTTTTTAGCTATTTTCAGTAGTTTAACTTAGTTGCTGTTTCATAGGAATTAGCTGTTACTTTTAGTGGTTCATTTATCATGGAATCATGTGGAAAGTAGTTGCTTTTTCCCTGTATTTAAACATCAGTTTAGTTCAATGAAAGATCATCTTTCCAGCAAACATTCTTTGTTCCTGTTCTTGCCTTTATTTTCTACTTTTTTGAGTTGAAGTTAAGCTTATAAACTCCAACAAAGTGGTATCAGAGCTCTCTTCTTGAGGGACCTGTAACTAAGGGAAACTCATTTCCTTATTCCTTTTTTTTTTCACATGGAATCAGAAACTCCTTTCACAGCGCTAGCACCACCTGTCTTCAAAGGTGAAGGCTATCATGTATGGGCAGCAAGAATGGAGGCAAATGATCTGTGGGAAGCAGTTGAGGAGGACTACGAAGTCCCTCCCTTGCCTGCTAATCCAACCATGGCGCAAATAAGGAATCACTAGGAGAAGAAAACAAGAAAATCAAAGGCTAAAGCAACGTTATTTGCTGCAGTCTCATCTGAAATCTTTGTCAGAATTATGACAATGAAATCAGCATTTGAGGTCTGGAATTTCCTGAAGAAAGAATATGAAGGAGATGAACGGATGAAAGGAATGCGGATTCTCAACTTGATAAGAGAATTTGAACTTCAGAAGATGAAGGATTCAGAGACAGTCAAAGAGTATTCTGACAGGTTACTCAACATTGCCAACAATGTAAGATTACTTGGCTCTGAATTTCCAGATTCTAGATTGGTTCAAAAGATTCTTGTAACAGTATTCAAAAGGTTTGAAGCAACTATTTCCTCGCTAAAGAATTCTAAGGATCTGTCAACAATTAGTTTGGCAGAACTATTGAATTCTTTGCAGGCACAAGAACAGAGAAGACTTATGAGGTCTGAAGGGTCTGTTGAGGGTGCACTACCTGCAGCAATTCAATCAAACCAGGGAGACAAAGGAAAGAAGAAGTGGAACAAGAAGGAAAACTCAAGCATTGTGGAAAGAAGGGTCATCCACCATTCAAATGCTGGAAAAGGCCAAAACAGCAGTGTGAGAGATGTCAGAAGATGGGACATCATCAAAAGATTTGCAAGAACAACACTCAACAAAATGATGTTGCACAGGTAGCTAATCAGGAAGATGAGGAACAACTCTTTGTAGCAACTTGTGTTGCAACTAGCAGTTCAAGTGACAAGTGGCTTCTCGACAGTGGTTGTACAAACCACATGACATTTGACCGTGATCTCTTCAAGGAGTTGGATACTAAAATAATTTCCAAAGTACAAGTTGGCAATGGAGAGTATCTTCCTGCCAAAGGCAAAGGTACTGTGGAAATGAAAGCCGCTTCAGGTACAAAACTAATCAAAGATGTGTATTTTGTACCTAATATAAGTCACAGTCTGTTAAGTGTTTGGCCAGATGATTGAGAATGGTTTCAGACTTCTCTTTGAAATAAATTATTGTCAAATCAAGGATGAAGATGGCAATAATTTATTCAAAGTAATGATGAAGGGAAAGAGCTTTACATTGGATCCTATCGTGCATGAGCAAAAAGCTTATTTTGCAACTAAGATCAATGCAGAAGTTTGGCACAAAAGGCTGAGGTACTGAGAAACTGAAGTTAATCCACACAGATTTGGCTGGTCCTCAAAGAACCCAATCACTCCAAGGGAGTAAGTATTATATAGTTTTCATTGATGACTACAGAGAATGTGTTGGATTTACTTTCTCAGGTCCAAGTCTGAAGTTGCCGCTATCTTTTGGAAATTCAAGAAGTGGATTGAAACTCAAAGTGGCCGCAAGATTCAATCTTTAAGGTACGATAATGGCAAGGAGTACACATCTGATCAGTTCAATCTATTTTGTGAAGAAGCCGGGATTGAACACCAGCTCACTGCTCCATATACTCTGCAACAAAATGGAGTTAGTGAGAGGAAGAATCGTACCATAATGGAGATGACGAGATGTTTGTTGTACGAAAAGTGTTTGCCAAAAGAATATTGAGCAAAAGCTGCACATACCTCAGTCTTTCTACTCAACAGGCTTCTAACAAAAGCATTAGAAGGAAAGACGCCATTTGAAATCTGGTATGGTTATAAACCTTCTTTGAAAAATCTCAAAAGTGTTTGGATGTTTGTGCTTTACTTATGTTCCACAGACTAAAAGAGACAATTTGGATAAAAAGGCAGAAGCTGGAATATTTGTGGGTTACAACACTGTTTCTAAGGCTTACAGGGTTTTCCAACCTTATACAAGGAAAATCTTGATAAGTAGAGATGTGCATTTCATGGAAGATTAACAGTGGACCTGGAAAAAGGAGAACCAACATACATTCCTATCAGAGTTCAATGCTTCAGCTAAAAGAAGATGAATTGGTGGATGATGTCCCAATGAGAGGTACAAGATCTCTCACTGATATCTATCAGAGATGCAATATGGTTGTTCTTGAACCAACGAATTTTCAAGAAGCAGAAAATGATCCTAAATGGAGAGCTGTAATGAAGGAGGAACTCGCCATGATTGAGAAGAATCAGACCTGGAAACTTGTGAAAAGACCCGAAGACAGGAAGGTCATGGGAGTAAACTGGATTTTCAGAACTAAGTTGAATGCAGATGGCTCTATCAACAAGCACAAGCCAGAATTGTAGTAAAGGGTATGCTCAGATTTTTGGTATTGATTTTTCTGATACATTTGCTCCTGTTGCTAGATTAGAAACCATCAGACTATTGTTGGCTATAGCTGCACAAAAAGGTTGGAAAGTGTTCCAGTTGGACGTCAAATCTGCTTTCTTGAATGGCTTTCTTGAGGAGGAAATATATGTTGAGCAACCTGAAGGATTTGCAATCGAAGGGCATGAAGATGAGGTGTATCAGCTCAAAAAAGCTTTGTATGGACTGAAGCAGGTGCCCAGGGCTTGGTACAGCAGGATTGATGAGCATTTGGTACAACAAGGTTTTAGAAAATGCCTTAGTGAAGCTACTCTCTACATTAAAGGTGATGAAATTAATTTCATTGTTATTTCATTATATGTAGATGATCTACGGGTTACAGGAAGCAATGATGAACTTGTTAAGAAATTTAAAGAAGATATGCAGTAGATTTTTGAGATGACAGATTTGGGAGAAATGGTGTATTTTCTGGGAATGGAAATCAAGCAACAGCAAAATGAAGTGTTCATCTGTCAAAAGAAGTATGCAAAAGATATTCTGAGAAAGTTCAGAATGGAGAATTGCAAAGCGACAACTACTCCAATGTGTCAGAAGGAGAAGTTGAGCAAAAATGATGGAGCTGAAAAAGTTGATGAGACTCTTTACAGGAGTTTGGTTGGATGTCTCATGTATCTTACAGCAACTAGACCCGACATTTTATATATTGTAAGTCTTCTATCTAGATTCAGTAATTGCGCAACTGCCACTCATTTTCAAGCAACTAAAAGAGTGATAAGGTATGTTAAGGGAACATTGAATTTTGGAATCAAGTACTCTGCAAATCAGAAGTATGTGTTGCAGGGGTATTCTGATAGTGACTGGGGTGGCTCTTCTGATGACATGAAGAGCACTTCTGGTTACTGTTTTACTCTTGGTTCAGGGGTATTTTCTTGGTGTTCTAAAAAGCAAGAGATTGTTGCACAATCTACAGCTGAAGCTGGATTCATCGCAGCAACAGCTGCTGCAAATCAGGCCTTATGGCTGAGAAAAGTGCTACTTGATTTGAATTTAAAGCAAACAATGTGCACAGAGGTGTTCGTGGATAATCAGGCAGCTATTTCTATCCCAAACAATCCTGTTTTTTCATGGGAAGACCAAGCATTTCAATATCAAATTATTCTTTCTCAGAGATGCGCAGAAAGAAGGATCTATTGGGTTAAAGTATTGCAAGACGGATCTTCAATTGGCGGATATTTTTACCAAAGCCTTGCCAAGGAGCAGATTCGAGTTTCTCAGAGAAAAACTTGGAATTTGCAGCAACTAAAGCAAGGAGGAGTTGATTAATTGCCTCAATTACTGCAGTAACTAGTAAGCAGAAGTTGCTGGTTTTTCTCCTGCTCTTTAGCTATTTTCAGTAGTTTAACTTAGTTGCTGTCTCATAGGAATTAGCTGTTACTTGTAGTGGTTCATTTATCATGGGATCATGTGGAAAGTAGTTGCTGAAATTTAGGCTTATTTGTTGCTTTTTCCCTGTTTAAACATCAGTTTAGTTCAATGAAAGATCATCTTTCCAGCAAACATTCTTTGTTCTTTTTCTTGCCTTTATTTTCTACTTCTTTGAGTTGAAGTTAAGCTTATAAACTCCAACAGTATGTAAATAAAAGTAGTTAAACAAAGATCAAAAGGACTAAGTTTCAGTTCTTTTTGGGGTGAAGTCAAAAGCTCTAAGTTTCTTTAGTAGCATCAAGGATAGAGATGACCTGAGACTTCAGTTTCAGAAGCAAATTGTCAACGGCTGAGTTTGTATAGGACGTAAGCAAAATGGATGAACCTCTCATCAACAGTGCCTTCACAGCATAGACCATAGTGGATGTTTTCCCTGTCCCTGGCATTCCTAGTATCAGCGCATAATCCTTTGCTGTGAGTATCTGCAGTGATGACAAATCAATATTTTGCGGGTACCCAATGCAGCTTTGCATCTAGTTTATTTCAAGTATGGTTGTGATAATTCACCATCATACTTTTGATTTTCAGTTGCAACTATAAATCAAATTATAGATACTGTCAATAATTCTTCACCTTAAGTATGGCTCTACGCTGATCATCATTCAAGTTTTTTTCTGACCAAATGTATGAAATGGCAGGATCTTGACTAAATTGGCATCCACTATCAAACCTAGGTACCTGCAGAATTTCATAGATAAGATTCTTTTTTGTCAGTCATTAATGAGGGCTGAGGAGCTGCAGATGAAATTTCATAATTGAGTAGATCATTTACCTCCAGATCAACTATCATCTTCCTCAGATGAGAACTCTGCTCATTTTGCAGAAACAGTTGTATGAGGTTGAATCTTCAAAACCAAAAGCAGGACTAAGTTACACTTAGACAAAAAGGTGGCTTCAGATGGAATATTAAAGCATAAAAAGAAAAAAGAATACCTCATAATTGCAAAGGAACCCATGAATTCATCCTTATGAATTCGCCACAACTGCTGACGAAGATCTTGTGCCTGCGAAGTCCAGCTGCTTCCTGGAAGCCTTAAGCGTTTGGAAAGAGATACCTACATAATGAAAGTAAGCTATTGCGCAGTTAAAATCTGTGCATGCTTTTTTAAAACATATATTGGACCAAAAATTGAAAGGAGTCTCCATGGTTCATTTTACATTCCAAACTTGTTAAACAGTGCCAGAATTATCATAAAGGATTATAAATCCACAATATTTTATCTTTTAAATCAAAGAAAAGCATGGGAATGTAGCCTGGCTCACTTCAGAATGGCTGAGAATGGACTTTTACTACTTGAAAACAATACTATGATAACATAGACAGGTTAGTTATGGGCAATCTTGTATAATATAGAGTATTTACAGCAAAAGCTTTGGCTCCTAAGTATAAATATAATAGGCTGCACACTAGTGTGCTTTAGTTGTAATTATTTATTTAGAACACTTTTTAAACTTTTCATTCTGGATGATGCTTTCCGATCCTGAAGTAGTTTCCCTTTTTGAAGTGGAACCAAAATGAAGATCCATGTGAACCTTTAGTTCTATTAATCAACTAATCAAAATATTACATTCTTATGATCCCTTGTATAGGTTGGAGCTACCTTAGTATTAAAGAAAGGTTTCTTTTCAGCTGTTGAAAGGGACCAAACTGAGAGCTAAAGCATTAACAAAGATACTGGTGGATGAGAAATACAAGGAGGCATTTGGCCACAAAACCAAATATTTATTACTTAATTTGGAATTTTCAAAGTTGGAGTTGAAGATAGAGTTGTGTTTGGTTATGTTTTTCCGCAAATGAGAGAAGAGAGTATTTTATTAGGAATTATGAAGATGGAGTTAGAAAACAAGTTATAAGCTGTTTTCCAAATTTGGAATTTTCATGGCGAAACACTGATTTTCAAATAAAGTGAAACATTATTCTGGAAAGAAGTGGATATCTTTTGTCGCTAAATGGATCCTAAATTTCCTATTTTCCACTGGAAAAAATGAGATTATTTCAAAATTTTGGATTGCTCTACCTAAGGAGAATGAAAAGGAACTGAAAACAAGGTATATCCATGCATTCTAGGCTTTTTGTAGCCTTCGATTAAAAATAGACAGTCACTAAAGTAATAACAAATCCTCACATTAAAGAATGACTTCCAAATAAAGATATAATACTTACCGAGATGCGAGAGCAACTTATATCTACAACAACTCCAGTAGCTATTAGTACCCCGCCAGGTTCAGTGCTCAATACCTGAATAATATTAAAAAATATATATTCATAACATCAATCGCTCGTGACCACGAATAAAACCAAACACTGATCAGTCTGCACCTTCAATTCAGATAATCACAACTCGTCCAAAGGAGAAACTAGAGGCTGAAACAAACAATTCAGCCAAAAAGAGGTCCAACAAAATTAGAAATTACTCTCTTTGCTGGCAACTTTTACAAACATAAGCCATGACCTCAACTAAATCAGGAATTCCTCCATCTTTCAGAAAATAATCGACTAATATTCTACTCTTGTCATTAAATAGTGAAAATAACTCCCTTCCCTATGAGAGCTTCATGAAAGCATAGCCAGTCTCAAACTCAAGTAAAGCCAAAAGGTTTGATGAGTTGATGGTCAGTGTGAAAGTAGAATCTGACTACAATAAATCCTCTAAGTTACTGAATTTGTGGGATGAGCCCAAAGCCCACCAAGGAATGTGCTTTAGAATAGAGCAGAATGAATACAGAGGATTCCTGTGGCTCACAACTAATTTGGGATTGAGGCATAGTTGATTGATTGAATTCTGAAATGCTTCATAACTATATAAAATCAACTAAATGAACCATTAGTTCAAGCCATCAAATTAATACAATCCATAGGACAGGATCATGTAATTCACTGGTGATGCATAATATAACAGCTCTGTCTCACCACAGGTCTATTGGAGACAAACAGATGATGTTATACCAATGGACCAGTGGTTCTTGCTTCAGCTGAATGTTGTGAAAAATTTTGAAAATAGTACAATGAGGGCATAAAACAAAAAGAATACAGGAAAGAAGAATACCACATAATCCCCATTCCTAAGAGAGGATTCAAATTTTATCACAGGAAAACTGGAACTGTTCAGAGCATCTCCATCCTGTTGATGAGTCCCCAAGGAAGTCCAATCGTGATGTACAAAGTGATACGTAAATTGATTTCCTTTACCAAAGTGTGTTGGTGTGGTTCTTTCTGACATATCAAGGACAAGCGAAGATAAGCAAGGAGCGTAAAGGTCATTCTTTAAACTTTGTGAAGACCAAATTTGTTTCTTTACAACCTGAAAAAAATAGAGTAACCAAATAAAGAGATATTAAATAGTAAGAAGGTGATTTCTTAATTCACAATCGACCTTGTATTGTACCTCAACGTCTTTAGCCTCCAAGTCAATCAACCGATCCCATTTTTGAAGAAAATTAGTATGTGCATCTGTTAGATGGCTAACAAGTGAATCAAACACACTGCCCAAGCCGCTGCCGTCTGTGGTGCCACCGTATGCCTATGAAAATTATTCAGGATACAGTAGTATAAGTTTTTAATTTGATGAAGTCCCATTACTATTTGAAGGTTGAAGTTCCCCATAATGAGATATATAACCAAGATGAGAACTGTGCAGAAGTATTTAGATCAAAATAGAAAGGTTGATTTTCATGTCAACATTGATTAGGCTCATTTAAGAAACATAAATGTTGATTTATCATCCTCCTTTATTTTACCCAATTGGATAACCAAAACAGGAAGCGATTGCCACTCAATTATCAAATATGTTCCCCAAGTCCTTTCCACTGCCAGATGCTGACTCCTCATCATTAGGCATATTGATTCATATCCAGAAAAGCTGCAAGATTGCCTTGATTGCATTTCAGGTCTAAATTAGTAGTCCAAATATGGCATGTGCAATGATAATTTTCTGTTGATCATTAACTACCAATTTGTCTACCAGAATGTATCTATTTCACCTTAACTACATGAACAGGTAAATCCTGCGAAGAGAACTACATTGTTCTAAGCTATTACCTTTGCATATTTATTACAAGAATATTCGCCAACCAAAGGATGTACTTACCGATTTCAACAACTAACTCCCCTGTTTTCTTCCGTAGATGGTTTATCATTTTAGTTTCTCAGAACCTCCACTAATTTTGAAAGGAGAACATTTTGTTAATAGGCAAGCAGAGGTAAAGATGCTATAATATTTTAGGATTGATAGCTGAGTTATCACGGAGGCCCCTTTAACCAATTATTTTGGAAGTCTATATAAGTAAAAGGGAAAAAAAGGATGTTTGTCGCAATGAAGCCCCTGAGAACTCAAAGTACCTTGTGATAAATGGTACAGACACTGAGGTGGCGACAGCCTCTGCACATATTTGGACTCTGCATCAAAAGAATGAAAGTCAACAGAATTAGTTACTAATGTCAAAAAGATTTTGTTAAGCTAGTTCTTTTTGGTCAGGTAATAAGCTAATTCATTTTTTATCACATTTGTGGTGTTTACCTATAATTCAAGGCGATAATTGATCATGGCCTCACATAGCGGTGGAAGATAACAATCATGCTTAGGTCTCTACGGAGGGAAGTAGTACCGAATACAAATTATGAAGGTGTACTCAAAATGAATTAAACCTTAACAGGCAAAAAGGACTGACCTCCTTGAAGACAACCGAACGGGGGGTGGGGGGTTATATATTTCAGTCAACTTTTTTATAGTTACAAGGAATAACTAAAGGGCACAAAAGAATGTGGGATAACCCTGAATATTAAGTGGATGACTGTTATTTGCAAGCTGATCAACAATACATTCAATGACTAGTAAGAACTGATGCAAAATATCAGCACTAGCAAACACTTCTGTATTTGATCCAAGTGTAATAGGATGATAAGTAGATATATTACCTGTAACATTGGTGGCAATTGTTGAGTTATAGAGGCCTTAAGAAGATCATTTGCAAGTTCATTACGGCGCATTATTAGGCCAACCAAGTCGGATCTGCAAACAGTTATTCCCTTGAAAAAATGAACTGTAGTGTTAGAAGGTTGCAAGGGAAAAGAAAAGAAATCTGTATAATTCTTAGAGATCCTTGTTTTCCACTACTTATCGAAATAATTCTTACAGACGCTTGTTTTTCACTACTTTTCAAAAAGAAATTTTTTAAAAAAAGATGCTAGATTTTACCTGTGTCTGATCTGTGTGCAGATAATACAGGAGACCATGACCAATATGCTGCGAGTATCTAGTAAAGAAAAACAATAGATAACAATGAGATGAATCTATAAACAATAATTGAAGGAAAATATAAAATAAGGGACAAAATATGTCAACAGAAGGTGAATAATTATGCAAGTAGGCAGGGTTCTGTGCACCTTTCTGACATTAGAAGGGTATACAGCATGACTTGAGCATTATGTTCCATAGCTGCCTGCAGGATGTAATGTCAACAACAGTGGTGAAGTTAAATGTCGACCAAGAACATGTAAAGTAGAAAACTATCAACAGTTGACAACTAAGTGGTACTATTTTTGCAAATGCTCAAAAGAAAACTTGCCTGCCCATTTGTTGCCTTCCCAGTTTTAAATTCGAGAGGCATAATAGTCTCATTAGGAACATTGGTGTTGGATTTTACATTTACTTTCAAGGATGCATCAATCATGCCTTTCAACCCATATTTTGGAGCCCATGCCATTTCTTCAATGTCAAGTACCTATTAAAGGTCATCCAATAAGCAAAGAATATAAAATCGGGAGGATAGGCAGGCTGGACGGTGACCCATGTTATATATATTTCAAAAAAACAATGAGGCAAACATAAGTTCTTTCATATAGGTAATATTATGCTATTATTGTTTCAAGAAAAAGAAGGGTCTGTCAAGTAGGTAATGCGAAAAGGCACCATTAGTTGCATCATAATGCAGTTTATTGTCCTTTAGCACAAATTATGTCCTTCAGGAAAACTGCTCAACACCCGATCAAACCTAATAAATCAAGCATAATCTTGGATAAATAAAGCAGTCACAAGTGCATGTAGCTAACTTAATTGAAGGATGGATCCTATAAATGCTCGGGGAATGTAAGTAGTAATTTTTGTCTAGGTTATGAGAAAAAATGATAGATCATCACGTACTATTGGTGCTCAATACTAAACATCCTTTAATAATCTCCCAACCTCATAAATTTTACAAACACAATTTATATCTGATGTCACATAACTCATCTACTACTAGTAATGGACCTTTTCTATTAAAAAAATCTTAACAATATAAAGTAGGACATTCCAGTAGCCACACTATGGTATAACAGATAAAGTGAGTCAATTAAGTTTCAATTTGAGATTGCTGTGTGAAGCTTCTTGATTTTATTTTTTTTTAAAAAAAAATAGGAAACTTGTTGAATTTTTTTTTATAACCAAGAAATCCATCTGTGGCCCGCCTTTTCGACCAACCACAGCCTTCTAAACTAGGTGGATAAAGGGTCCGCCCCTCTGCCCTTCTCCACTTAAATACTAGGCTTCTCTTTGCATGGTGTTGAACCGATGACCTCAGCCACAAATCCTCATGAAAAGACACTAATGTTAGGTATAAATGTGTTAAAGTGGAACCATTTCTAATGATTATCCTGATGAGGTTAATACTTTATATCACAGAAATATTTGCAAATAATGTTTCTGAGAATTAACTAGCTAATACCTCAAGATTATTAATTATTCAACGGATAGTCTTAAAAGGTATAGATTGGAAGTATTAACTCAAGCCTGCATTACCAAGAAAGGAAAAAGGAGGTTTCTTACTTCAGATACTTTAATCTTCTTAACTCCATCTTCACTTCCAAAATCAATGCTTGGGCTTTCTGAAACCTAAGAGTTACAATAAGTTAAGCTCATAAATATATTAGGTAAAAAATGGAGAGGAAAAAAATATCAATGTGGGAACAGATGAAAGATTACGCACAAATTATAATCAAGATGTAAGGAGAATCAAACACAAAAGATCTAGCCACCAATGAAGCAGAACATAATGGGGTATAGAGCAAAAGGAAACTGTTGCTTGTGTATAATGGATCCTTAAAAAACCCTGCTGTGCCTCTGTCAACCTAACTTGATGAGGGTGTGAGTGTGAGATACCACCGCATTTACCTAATTCACCTAGGTTGCATTGGTTACAGCTTACAACTATGTTGAGAAGCATAGGTTAGTTGCGTTCTGGATTTCAGTTTCTGTTTAGATCATAGTACGGTCACTCATCTAACATACAATCAATGAGTAGATCTCACCTCTCCTTCCCCATACCATAGCTAGAAGGGATAGCGCATCCATAGAAGAGAGAATACAAGCCCTTGCCTACATTTAGTTTAGATTTAGGCGATGATAAATCATACTTCTAGATCCACCCCCATACTAGATACCCCCACTTGTATCCATGTCTTACACATTTTGGTTGACGTGACAAAGAGGAATAATTTATGTACAATAAGCATTCAACAACCTTTCTTTAGGTACCATAGACAACTTTGTATTTCTCAATTGTTTCATTTGGATTTTAAAAGTGACTAGCGCAAAGTCTGTAAATAATCCGTAAAATGACACCTTCACATTCTGTAGAAATAAAAAATCTTCAGTGTTTCATGCATTGTTGAACAAAGTAACCTGATTTAATCTTAGTCTAACAAGAAGCCACACCATTC
>JAPFFP010000001.1:21425045-21436490 GCA_026153255.1 Solanum medicagineum
CTTCACAAAAGCTTTCATATCCTTCCAATCATCTGCTGATCGATTTTTACTCGCTGTAACGCTTTCTCGACAATACTCCATTCAAAATTTTTATAACCTCATGAATATTATAACATGATTGAAATCACGAATTCTAATAGTTTATAATTGTATAAATATTATGACACGCTATAAATTATAAGTTTCAATTTTTTTTATAATTCAAACTTTGGCAAATAATTTAGAATGTGTAAATTAATTTGTAACACACTAATACATGTGATTTTTTTCTTTTATTTTTGGCAAAGTATTGGCTACACGTGCCTATGTCCATGAAGTATTTTCATAAATTCAAGTGATGGCAAGACCAAGAAAAATATTTTCTTATCGATCACGGGACGCTTTGAGTTAAAAGGCATTAATTGGACAGACAACTAAATATTAATCTATCCCCATTTTTATATACCGGTTCAAATTTTGAAAATCAAACTTTTTAAATAGTAAAGTTAGGTATAAAATCCTTTTAAAGTTTTAAAAATAAAATCTACATATTTCAAAAATTATACATATAAAAAAATATTCACCCTATTCACTTTTACTATCATGTCTTACTTCTCGAAAGTCAAACTATATATATTTTGATAGAAATTTTGAAATGTATCTTTTCGTCATATTAATAAAACTAATATTGCAACTTATACTTCTGGTTTTGTTCCATTTTATGTGCTGTCTTTTTTTTTTTTAGTTAATCCCCCCAAAAAATCTCTTACTATAATTAGAAATGATTTTGTCTTTAAATTTTATTTTATTTTTTTAATAAAATAATTCTTTAACTACACAAATATCTAAAATTTGTTTTAGATCGTAAGTTTCAAACGTCTTCCCTTTTTTCTTAAATAACATGTCAATTCAAAGGGTGCCCTGTAAAATGGAACGAAAAAAGTATTAATTTTCATCCTATTCACTTTTACTATCATGTTTTACTTTTCTAGAGTCAAACTATATATACTTTGATTGAAATTATAAAAGATATTTTTTTCATCATATTAATATAAGTAATATTGCAACTTAAACTACTGGTTCTGTCACATTTTATGTGTCACCTTTTTCTTTTTAGTCGATCTCCAGATAAATGGAGACAGCCTCTATACCAAAGTTCTATATAAGTAGAGGACTTTAGCTTTAAGAGAACAAGCTTAATTTTGTAGGAAGAAGTAGAAAAGGTAGCATGGCTACTAAACCTGGCATTCTCACTGAATGGCCATGGACTTGGCTCGGAAACTTCAAGGTACTATACATTTTTTTGCAGTCAAAGTTAATCAAACATCATGAAGTTTTCTGCTAATAATTACATAATTATTGTTTGATTCATTCAGTACTTGGTATTGGCACCATTTGTGTGTCATAGCACATACACATGCATTATGAGCAAAGATGAAAGGCAGAAAGATGTTGGATACATAATCATTCTTCCTCTTTTAATTTCGAGAATGATTCACAACCAGATATGGATATCTATATCACGCTACAGAACTGCAAAGGGTAATAATCGAATTGTCGATAAAAGCATCGAGTTTGATCAAGTTGATAGAGAGCGCAATTGGTATGTTAATTACTTCTTTATATATAGACGCAACACAAGACATTACCTTTCACTATTTGAACACAAGAAAATGATGTTGCATATGCCTTTTTCGTTTCTACTCTTAACTTCAAAAGTTGATATTAATTATTCGCTCCATTAATAGTTAAACATTATGTATTTTATTAACATATTTTTTTAAATCAAAATACTTTCAGATCTTTGCTAATATTAATACATATAATTTTTGTTCAATCAATATTTTACTCACCAATCAAATATCTGCAAAGAACTTTTCAACAGAAAATATTATCCGGGGAAAACAGATTTTAGTCGAGTACAATTCGGAATTTATGAGTCGTTAGGTGAAAACCTAAACCTTGCATTTATTAGGTTCTCTTGAACTTTACCAACAAAAGGAAATTTTTTTTTCCAAATTTGAGTATTAAATTAAGGTTTGACCATAAATTTTGGATTAGAATTTTCTATTCAAATACTGTTTTCAAAATCACTTTTACTTGACACTATTTCACTTATCGAGGTCAAACTATATGAACTTTTATCAGCATTTTAAGTTATCATATTAATATGAGATGCATTGCAACTTATAACATTTTTCGTATATTTTTTAACCATCTAAACTTTAGATTTCAAGTATCAAATTTAGCTTTGAAGTATAGTACGTCAAGTTGACCTCAAAGATCGAAACAATGACAAGTAAAAATGAAATAAGTATTTATTTTGTGAGATAAAATTTTAATGATCTACTCACACATGTTAAATTGTTTATTTTTTAGGGATGATCAGATCATATTTAATGGATTGTTGTTCTATATTGGATACCTGCTGCTGGAACAAGCTCATCACTTGCCTGTGTGGAGAACTGATGGGATCATTATAACTGCATTACTTCATTCTGGTCCAGTCGAGTTCCTCTATTATTGGCTTCATAGAGCTCTGCATCATCATTTCCTTTACTCTCGTTATCATTCTCATCATCATTCCTCCATTGCTACTGAGCCTATCACTTGTGAGTTCATTCTCTTAAAATTTGCTAATGTCAAAAATATATTTGAACTGTCATTTTTTATTGAGATTTATTGTTACAGTCCAACTATTAGTTGTTCCTTTTTTCTATCTAACCCATGGTGATCTAGTTTAGGTAGGAAAGGGAGCGACAAATAGTTAAAGATGTGTTTTGATATACAAATAATAATAGTTCAAGCAGAAAAAAGGAAACAATTTATTATTGAGGTGTGCTTTAATTTAAAACCAGTTTGATTGGCTTATTTATAGTGATTTTAAGCCAAAATAACTTTAAGCACTTTTGTAAGGTCTATAAAATTAAAATAAAAAGAAAATGCTTATATATACTTGATAATTTTAAGCTAAACTGATAAAAATAAGTCAAAAGCCATAAGTTAGAAAATAAAAGCCAATCCAAGCAGCTAGGCTCTTAATACTTAAATGATGATAGTTCAAGTAAGAAACAACTATTGCTTGGGGTTTGTTGATTTTAATACATAAATGATGATAGTTTAAGTAGGAAAATGGTGTGGCTAATAATTGGAGTGTGTTTTATACATATATTGACGATAATAGTTCAAATTAAAAAATGGATCAATTGATAATCAAGGTGTGTTTTCATCAATCTATAGAGAATGATAGTTCAAGTAAGAAAAAGAAAAGACGTATAGTTGAAATATATGAAACCTGCGTAAAAGGACAATTCAGATATGCTTTTAACTATTTACGGTTTTATTAATTTTATCAGACTTATAACACCTTTTTGTTGTTGGTATTTTGGCAGCTGTAATTCATCCATTTGCTGAGCATATATCATATTTCACACTCTTCTCCATACCAATGTTCACCACAATATTAACTGGGACTGCCTCTATAGCTTCATTGGGTGGTTACATTACCTATATTGATTTGATGAACAACATGGGCCATTGCAATTTTGAGCTCATTCCTAAGTGGATCTTCTCTATATTTCCCCCTCTCAAGTACTTTATGTATACGCCCTCGTGAGTTTTCTACACTGACCTACCTGTCTGTTTGTCTGTCTAGCTATCTTAATTCATATGAAATATAATTTAGGTACACAATTAAGATCAATTCTTTGATGGTACAGATACCACTCACTACATCACACTCAATTCAGGACAAACTATTCTCTTTTCATGCCAATATATGACTATATCTACGATACGTTGGACAAGTCGTCAGACACATTGTATGAGAAGTCACTTGAAAGGGAAGCTGAAGAGCCTGATGTGGTGCACCTAACACATCTAACAACTCCTGAGTCCATTTACCACCTGCGACTTGGATTTGCATCCTTGGCGTCGAACCCTCACACCTCCAAGTGGTATTTCTGGTTAATGTGGCCTGTCACACTATGGTCGACAATGATTACTTGGATTTATGGTCGCACATTTGTTGTAGAGAGAAATATCTTCAACAGTATCAACTTACAAACTTGGGCTATCCCAAAGTATCGTGCACAAGTAATCTATACTATTCAAGATTGTTTCAGTTATAATTTGTTAAAAGTGATAATCTGATATGACTCTTGATTTTGTTGTAGTACTTTATGAAATGGCAAAGAGAGACTATAAACAACTTGATTGAGGAAACCATCGTGGAAGCAGATAAAAAAGGCATAAAAGTTTTGAGCCTTGGACTCTTAAATCAGGCAAGTCCAAAGTATATTATATGTAGAGGAAACTAATAATGCTCTGTCCTTACTTTATACCTTTGAATTGTTTTGCTTCCCTGAGGTCTATCAGGAACAACCACTTTATCCTCTACATTCTATTGATACTTGTACAAAAATGTAACCATATAGGAAGAGAAGTTGAATGGTAACGGCGAACTTTACATAAAGAGGCATCCTGAGTTGAAAGTGAAGGTGGTAGATGGAAGTAGCCTAGCTGTCGCCGTGGTCTTAAACTCCATTCCTAAAGGAACTTCCCAAGTTGTCCTTCGAGGTCGTTTATCCAAAGTTGCTAATTCCATTGTCCTTGCCTTGTGCCAAGGAGGAATTCAGGTATATTTGATTATAGAGTATTATATTAGATGAACCTTGGTTTTTGAGATGAGGGCTCTTAGGAAACAGTCTCTCTACTTCTATGAGATAGAGATAAGGTCTGCGTACATTTTACCCTCCCCAGACCCCAGTTGTGGGATTTTATTGGATATGTTGTTGTATATTATATGAATCTCCTCCATCATTTTTAATGTTTTCCTTCCTCTCATTCATTCTTTTAAACATATATAGGTTGCCATGTTAGACGAAGATGAGTACAAGAGACTTCATCCTAAGCTTACCCCTGAGGCTGCGACTAACTTGGTCCTGTCAAAATCTTGTGTGTCAAAGGTACGTCTGAACTAGAACCACATCGAAATATACTGTCCTGAATCTTGATTATTCATAATATAAGAATGAAAAAAGTTATTGATCGAGGCATTATGTTATATATACTGTAGACATGGCTAGTAGGAGATGAATTGAGTGAAGAGGAACAACAGAAAGCGCTGAAAGGAACATTATTCATTCCTTATTCACAATTTCCACCAAAGAAAGCTCGCAAGGATTGCTTCTACTTCAACACACCAGCTATGATTACTCCTAAACATCTGGAAAACGTAGACTCTTGTGAGGTATAATATGAGTTAATTTCGTTAATAATATTTACTGATTGTTTTATAACGACATTAATATCATTATACAATAATTGCAGAACTGGCTGCCAAGAAGAGTGATGAGTGCATGGCGAATAGCTGGGATTTTGCACGCATTGGAAGGTTGGAACGAGCACGAGTGTGGTGATATGATGTTTGATATTGACAAAGTATGGAAAGCCAGTCTTGATCATGGTTTTCGCCCATTAACATTAATGGCTACTGCTCCTCCTGATCAATCCCTGAACTAGAAGTATCGATTTATGTCTTTTTGTTTACTAGTATTATATATTTGGATCAGCCAATTAATTAGTATTACGTGATATAATTTCCAGATCTAGCTATAGATGCATTATTATAATTAAGATGTAATATGAACCAAAATGGAGCATATTGAAGGATGGCTTCTATATATAGATTAACAAAATTGTTCCTTTTTGTTCCAGCCTCCTTCTAACACAAGCTCGTAGTTAAATGGGGAATCTTATTAGGTCAGTTAGTTCGCTAATCTGAACTTCCACCTTGTTGGTGAGGGTTCGATTCCACACATTGTAATCCCCTTCCCATTTGCCCTTCCCCTACCCCCAATTAGGGAAAAAAAACAAGCTTGTAGTTAAGTGAGGGGTCAAACTGTTTTGGAAATATAGTAAAACTACGTCACGCCTTGGGAGGGGACCCTAGACGTGACTGGCACTCGGAGACTATTGCTAGTCCCCAAGCGGACCACCTAGTCTCATTGTCATCGTTCAATTCATTCCTCAGCAGAAGAAAGTAACATAATGATAATAAATATTATTCTATCTGTGACTCGTACTATCCATATCAGTCTATCATAAGGAAGTAGAATGAGTAACGAAAATCTCAATATAAAGAAAGAAGGTAAGAGGGAAGAGAACTCTCGACATCAACATTAACGTCCATGTCTATGAAGCCTCTATACTAGTGTTTGAGACGGTACCATGACAGGCCATGGCTACCAACATCAAATAAAAGACTAGAAATCAATAGAAAATAAACATTCTTCGAATGCAGGGGAGGACTCACCACTGTCTGGAATAGAGAGCTCTGGACCTCAACGATCGGGCTGTTGAAGTCCTCGGTCTATCGAATCTGCATCATAAAATGATGCAGCGCCAGAGGGGCGTTAGTACGTGGAATGTATTGTGTGTAAAACGGGCTAAAGTAAAAAGGAAATAATGTACAATCCCTCATCAATCACTACCCTCACCTCAGAGTAAAGGACTGGACTCTATCACTTTGCTATCCATCAAACATCAAACAATCACACCACATCGGAGTTCTATCTTCATAAAACATATCTGGGAGTTTTTATAACCGACAACCACTACCTATGAGATACTAGTGATACAACGAAGAGATATCGTTGCCCTATCCGTCCAGACCCTTGCCGGGGTAAAGGACGAGTCTGTCAGTGGATCCAAGAGTCTATCAAGTCCATTTCGAGATAAAGGAAACATCTGCTTTCACAGTCCAATCCTCTCCTACACTGGCCACTTAGTTAATGGGTTCGAGTGGAACTCACTCTTATCCATTTCGGTGCTAATACTCCTCCCAAGACTCAACATGCTCATAAGTCTATCAATCCATAAAGAACTTTCATCACCCAACCTCAGAGTCAAGTCTTTCTACCCAATTTACGGGAAAGTATACTCATTCAACTCTATCAATAATTATTTCAGCTATCACAGCCATTAACACACTCATCTCAGGACTCAGATTCCGTCAGACATCACATTCTGACATTCAAGGCTCTAGACATCCCCCTAAGTTTATCATTCAAGTCTTTACAGAGAGAAATTTCACGGGTTAGATCACAATCACATAGAAATGAAAATATACAGTAAACTTTGCACATGATGATCATCAATTTAGGATACGAAATTATAGTTTGAAGAAAGAAAATAAGAACTCAAGATAATATCCAAGAATTTAACGCAATTATTCAAGAACTTTCAAGAAAATCATAAATTAAGACTTCTATCCTTCTTTTCTCTTAGACTTAGCGTAGAATTTTTGAAAAATAGTGGGTCTAAACCCTTTTCGTACGAATATCTGTTTAAAAACCGTATGGGGATATAAAAATATGTCGGGAAGGAGGAACTTGCCCTTCCCGAATCAAAATAAAAAAATTGCATCCTCATGCACTAGTGCCTAACGCGGACTAGTGTAAAAATACACTTTTTCGCGTTTTCTCGAATTTCGTCAAATTTTCAAAAAAATATAACTATGGTTCCGCGTCCTCTCCACATCGCGGAAGGTGCACGGAAACTCCACTGTTTGAGGTTCACTTTGAAAAAAATAAATCGTATTTTTTCACGTAAAAGCCGAGTCGAGACCATTTTCCGACTCAGTTTTTCGCACTGAGCGCAAATCCAATGTCGGATTCTCCATTAGAGCTTGGAAAGACACGTTGTGCCCACGATAAAATTTATGAGCGTTTTAGTAATTTTACAAGGTGTTACAAACTAGTTAAAACAGCAGTAAAAGTGTTCTTGATAAAACTTGAAGAGCAGGTCCACAACTTCACTTGAAAAATATTCAAAATTGGACTTTACAAGTGATACCAAACTTCAGATAAAAATATGCGATGTTGGCCTTCACAAGGCCACAATTCAAACAAAATTGTACAAACTTTGCCAAATTTCATGTCCGGATTTTCGCAACTTCAAATGTGAATCTATGAAGTTTAATTTCAGATATTGATTAAAGAGGAAATTTAATAAAACACCCTAGTATGGGTGTTAATACCCAATGCATTGATACTTTTAGTAACTATATATCTCGTCCGAGCTTGTCTTTAGATACGATACACTGTATCCGATGCACCTAACAAATGTGTCTTGCTTAAGCGAGAAAGGCGAACAAGAAAGGTTTTGTGGAAATAACATCTAAATATATAATTTCTTACAACTGTCATGTGATTAATTAATAGTTATACTAGGAATGTTTGCTTAGTAAAACTAATTGTATAACACTTGTAGATTAAAAATAGAGAAATTTAATAAATAGCGTCTTCAAGAGTTGATATGACAGTCCTAACAGGACTTTCTAATTTTCAATACTCAGCATTAGAAGCATGAAATTTCTATTATTCTGACTTAGAATCAATATCACACCTTACATCAACATTATATAGAGAATTCTTAGCTTGATCCTCGAACAGAATCTGTTAGAAAACTAACAGATTTTCAACTAACTCTTGTAACTAACTTTTCTGTTAACACTGTGCTAACTAACTCTTTCTTCATCTTTATCTGCTGCCTATGTGTAATTCAACAGGAATAAAATTAAAACAAGGAAAAAAAATAAAAAATACTAATGAAATTAATGATTTTTTTTTCTTCATAAATATAAGATTCTACAACTGAAAGAATATATCATTTTCTGATTTTTCCCTTAATCAGTTTGTGTCCCCATTAATTTGGCTGTTATAAAAAATTTGTTCATGCTTCTTTATTCTTTTTTTTGTTTCTTTTTGAGTTGCTCGAGAATTTTCCTTATAATCCAAAGATAAAAAATAGTAATGTGTATTCAATCTTGATTCAACACGGTGGTCGATGAGATTGCGCAAGTTATTTTTATTTTTTTTGAAATATTCTTTTTTATATTTTTTATTCAGTTAATGTTAATATAGCGAGTGAGTTTGTTTTTCGTTGATATTGGAAATAACGATTGAGTATTTGAGTTCTTTTTTAAAAAAAATTGTGGATCTTTTATGTCAAATCTCACGAAAGATATTTAATTTTATACGTAAAATATCTAATAATAAAATGCAAAAATCATTTCTTTTTTAATATTCAACTTATAATAAGAGATTATGTTGAATCATTTCCCCCTAATTAATTACAAGGTTCAGATTCATGGTTATCTCGCACTTAATTAGCAGTACGTGCATGCAACTACTTTAATATTTTGACTTTTTTTAACAGTACGAGGGAAAAAAATAACCAAACATGTGGTATTTTAATTTGTGGAGATAAGTGATCTGAGGTTGTTAAAGTCGATGGTCTACGATCAAGGGCGGTTCAAGCATATTAATGACCTAAGACGAAAATTGAATGGATGCTTTAAATTTAAAAAAATAATATTTTTTTACAAATTTTATTTTTTATCTTTTTGAGATGCAAAATTATTTTTTTAAATTATAATTAATTTTATTCGATAATTCTTTTTAATTGATCAGATAACCATACTCTAAACGTACCAAACTTATTCTAATAATGCTTTCTTTTTATATGAAATAAATAATCTTTCATATAAATAGTAGAGTAGTAAATAGTAGGTACTAAGCAACTTTTCTAAAAAAATTTATAGTCTATTATTACTAGAAAAAATAAAAATTGAGGCCCCTCAAATTTGGGAGCCTAAGGCTCTTGCCGTTTTTTCTAACATTTTCGAGTCATCCCTATCTACGATGTGCCACATCTACAATATAATATATGAGTTTACGAGAACACAATAAGTTTTGTCAATAACAACCTATCCAATGTCATTTCATAAGTGGAGTCTGAAGAAGGTAGAATACATGAAAACTTTATTTTTTTACTTTGTGTGGGATAAACTTTTCCTCTAGATGGTTGGCAACATGTTATCCCAAGATAATTAATCTCGGGATAAGTTAGCATGAGATAAGTTATCCCACCACATATATATGGGATAACTTATTCCATCGCTAAGGATAAAATGGTGAAATAAATAGTTCAAGGGTTATGTTATACATCCAACCAAACATTAAATAAAATAATTCTATAATTTATCCCGAGATTATTATTATACCATAATAATATGCCTATTTATCTAACGAAATTTGTTAATGTACTAAATTCTCGATTAACCTATTGAGTTTAATTAAAATTTTGGCATATAGTCAATCCCTTATATTAATGCACATATCCAAATTTGTACACACACTATATTAATGTTAGCATAATACGTTGGTAGGTGGACTCATATATAGTTGTCCGGCCATCAAAGAAAATTGGAGATGATTTTTCAAATGATTATTTAATTAATGTTATTATTTTAATTCTTTTTTGTTATTTAAAAGAATTAAAATAAAAAAAATATGATTTTCTTAAATAATAGCTATTAGTTGAGTGAGAAATGAATTCATATAACTTTATATAATTTGAAATATAAAAAGGAAAGAAACGAAATATTGCACTATCATGTCGTCCTTCCCAAGTGAAATTACTAATCAGCAACTTAACACGAATTTCTTGCTCTATTTATTTCAAACTTTTAACATTTCTTTTTGTTTTATGAGATCCTAACTTAAGGTTATTTTTTTATGCTATAATAATTAAAGTAGTGAAACATTTCTGTTATTATTGTAATAATTTTTGATTTATGTTTTGGTTTGGCTCAATGGAAATGGCGCTAGAATTTTGATTGATTATGAAAAAAAACATCAATAAGAACTCAAATAATTAATTATATATTAATTTTGTATTTTTTTTCCCTCTATATTATCATATCATCATACTAATACTAAAAGTGGGAAGTTCCATAATTGAAAGTTGGATTATGAAAATGACCCTAATCATATTAAAAATGACCACTTTGTCCTAATAATTTAATTAACAGTTTAACAAAATTCATCTAATAAGTTACATTTTAGAAATTGAAACATTTGTATTTTATTAATTGAATAATGAAATGTTTGTCCACTAATTTTTCTTTAAACAGAAACTTCTATTTCATTAAATAGAGTAAATGTAGAGGATTGTTCAGCTTCTAACGGTTACTGGAGACTATACTTGTGTTATTTTATGTCACTAAACTTGGACGGTGATTCATCTATCAATAGTAATTATTACATAGTTTAACTTTTATTTGTTTTGGCGTATAAACTTCCTCTGATTTTAAATTTTTAATTGTAATATCTTTTAGTGCACTATATAAAATCCGAAACATGTACCTTTTTTTCAGTAAGTGCATCCCTATTTATGCTTTTGTTTTGGTCTTTTGAGATTCTACTGATAATAATAATAATAATAATAATAATAATAATAATAATAATAATAATAATAATAATAATAATAATTATGTATAGACTTTTCATTTTGTTTTACTGCACTTTATAAAAGCTTTCAACTTGGATGGAGCCAAAGATTCACTATTTTTTGGCTTTGGGGTATGATGGAATAAAGCAAAATGACTCTTTAAACTGT
>JAPFFP010000001.1:21436590-21457352 GCA_026153255.1 Solanum medicagineum
GCTCCAAGACAGTGGTACAAAAGGTTTGATTCCTTTATGATCGCGCAAGGTTTTACCAGAAGCAAATATGACAGTTGCGTGTATTTTTGACAATATGATGATAATTCTTTTATATACTTGTTGTTTTATGTTGATGATATGCTTATAGATGCTCGCAATAAGTCTCAAATTGACGGTTTAAAATCTCAACTCAGTAAGGAGTTTGAGATGAAATATCTTGGAGCGGCAAAGAAGATTCTTGGCATGGAGATACACAGGGATCAATAAGCTGGGAAGTTATTTCTATCTCAGAAAAATTAAATTCATAAAATTTTTTGCAAATTCAATGTGGACTCGTGCAAGTCCGTCTCTACACCTTTTGCCGCTCGTTTCAAGTTATTATCTAATCATTGTCCAAAGACGGAGGAAGAGAAAGAATGTATGTCAAACGTTCCTTATTCTAGTGTTGTTGACAGTCTTATGTATTTAATGGTTTGCACTAGACCTAATCTTGCATATGCGGTTAGTATGGTGAGTCGCTATATACACAATCCTGGGAAGGTTCATTGGGATGCTGTTAAACGGATCTTTCGATATTTGAAAGGTTCTTCTGATCTTGGCTTGGTGTTCAATAGAAGCAAGGCAACGTCACATGATATTGTTGGATTCGTTGGTTCTGATTATGGTGGTGATCTCGATAAACGAAGGTCTCTCTCTGGCTATATCTTCAATCTATGTTCTAGTGCTATCAGTTGGAAATCATCGCTGCAATCTATTGCAGCTTTGTCTACTACAGAGGCAGAGTACATTGCAGCCACAGAAGGTGTAAAAGAGGCTACTTGGTTACGTGGTCTTGTTATTGAGCTTGCTGTCACGCAGGATACAACTGTTATATTTTCAGATAGTCAAAGTGCTTTCATCTGACCAAGAACGATGCCTACCACTCCAAGACAAAGCATATGAGTATTAAATATCAGTATTACTGTAAAGAAAGTTCACACATCTGAAAATCCATGAGATATGTTAACCAAGTCATTGCTTGTTGCTAAGTTTGAGCATTGCTTAAACTTAGTTGGTGTTCTCAGCATCTAATAGCCCTTTCGGAGCTTTATACGACTATGAGCATTTTGTAAAACTTGGTCCAAGGTGGAGATTGTTGAAATCTGGCCATAAGTTTTTCAACAAATGTTGGCTACCAAATTTGTTCAAGATTGGCTGCCTAATTTGTCAAATTAGGCATGCCATTCTTGCCCACCAACTTTGACAACTTTGTCGAGTTTTTTCAACAATTGTAGGCAAAATTTACCTATAAAACAAGAACTTAAGCTTCTTCATTTTAATACACCAAGGAGAGGAAAAATAAGAGAAAATCAAAAAGAATTCTGTGAGATACACATTGTGTATTTTGTGAGTGTTGTAATACTCCTTTTTATATCACTGAGTGATACACAAAAATTATATCCTCGTAGTGCTTAGGCCTAGTGAGGTTTTGTTGTACACTTCTCTATTATAGTGATATTTTGCTCGTCGTTGTCCATGGATGTAGCCTATTTATTGGGTGAACCACGTTAAATCTGTGTCTCCTTTTATTACCTTGCCCAATTTATTTATACTTTTCAATATCAATCTCGATCCTTATCATGCTTCCACTGTCGCCTAATACTCTTAACAGTTATAAATAGCCTAACAATAACATGACTAATGAGGATTGTATATATGGCTTACAAAGTAGTAATTTCTTGTATATCTTTTGGCAGCCGTAACTCATCCATTTGTTGAGCTACTAGCATATTACACGCTCTTTTCGATTCCTGTGTTCACAACTATATTCACCGCGACTGTTTCAATGGCTTCAATTGGTGCTTACGCCATATATATTGATATTATGAACAATATGCGCCATTGCAACTTTGAGCTAATTCCTAAGTGGATGTTCTCGGTCTTTCCCCCTCTCAAGTACTTCATGTATACACCCTCGTGAGTTAAAACTTCTTGCCCTGTATTTTAATGAATGCAAGTCGCAATAATTTATACAACAATGTCTTTTAATTAGGCAATTATAGATCTTTAATTGTTAACATGGTTGAAATGGTAATTAACCTCTATTATATGTTGTAAGAAGCAATTTCACACTGTCAATGTATATGAATTTTAGATCATATTTCAGTTTCTATATTCGATTTAAGAACAATTGTAGCATGTCTACATTGATAACAAGACCTTTATGTAATCCAACAGCTAACACGGTTTTTTGTGCTACTTCTAAAAGATTCAACAACACTCTCATGTTCATGCAGTTCTTGTACTTATGCATAGTCGCAGTTGAAGGCCTTACAGAGCAGGATATTTCATCAAATTCGACTTCTGCTTCCAACCTTAGCTACTCAGGGAAATAAAAGAAACAATGGAAATTATTGTCTCTTATCAATTCTGCTTTTCTCTATAGATTGGACAGGTCTTTAATAACATGAATGAAACTCTGTATTTGTGATTATTTATTCTTCTGACACTAATATCCATTCTTTGATGACACAGGTACCACTCACTACATCACACTCAATTTAGAACAAATTATTCACTTTTTATGCCAATGTATGACTATCTGTATGGTACAGTGGATATGTCCTTAGATACATTGTATGAAAAGTCGCTTGAGAGAAAAGCTCAAGTGCCAGATGTGGTGCACATTACACCTCTAACAACCCTAGAATCCATCTACCATCTTCCACTAAGGTTTGCATCGTTGGCCTCGAAGCCTGACAAGACCTCTAAGTGGTATTTGTAGTTAATGTGGCCCGTCACACTATGGTCAAAAATGCTTACGTAGATTTATGGTCACACGTTTGTTGTCGAGAGAAATTTGTTCAAAAATCTCAAAATTACAAACTTGGGATGTCCCCAAATATCGCATACAAGTAAATAAGTTGTATTACTATCAAACATTGTTGTTATATTTTGCAGGTCTATTGTTAAAGCGATTAATAATTTATCTTGATTCTTGATTTTGGTGCAGTACTTTATGAAATGGCAAAGAGAGAGTATTAACAATCTGATTGAGGAAGCCATCGTTGAAGCAGATCAGAAAGGCGTAAAAGTGTTGAGCCTTGTGATCGATTCCAAGACCACGACGGCCAAGAGGAGAGAGTATTTGGGATTTAGGGCAAGCCTCTTATGTATTGAATTGGTAAAGAAAAACATTAAGTATGTATGTACAGTGATGTATATATTTATACATCTATACTAGCTCCCTATGATACTTACCGTGCACTCTCACAGTATGGGATAATTTCCCAACTAATCCTACTAATTATAAGCTAATAAACAATGAACTAATCCTAATAACATATATAATTAATTATTCACTTCCTCCAATACCTCCCCTCAAGTTGGATGTATTGAAGATATTCAATAATCCAAGCTTGCCAAGTAAAAAGGCATGCTGTGTGCGATTCAATGCCTTGGTGAGCAAATCAGCTTGTTGATCTTTGGTGTTGACATAGACTGTCTTAATGAGTCCTCGCTGGATCTTCTCCCTAATGAAATGGCAATCGATCTCGATGTGTTTGGTGCGCTCATGAAAAACTGGGTTGGCTGCGATCTGAAGAGCTGATTTGTTATCACAGAAAAGTAGTGTTGGTTCTGTCAACTGCACACCTAACTCTTTGAACAGATTGGTTATCCATACCACCTCCGAAGTAAACACAGCTAAGCTTCTATATTCAGTTTCTGTGGAGCATCTTGACACTGTTGCCTGCTTCTTGGATTTCCAAGATATGATAGAATCACCAAATTTCAAAAGGAAACCAGTTACTGACCTCCTTGTGGATGGGCATGCAACCCAGTCTGCATCACAAAATCCATATAATTGAGGCGTCTGAACAGAGCTCATAAGTAAGCCTTTACCAGGTTCAAGTTTGATGTATCTGATGACTCTCAAAGCAGCCTTCCAATGTAGCAATTTTGGCTTCTGCATGAACTACCTGAGCACTTGCACTGCAAAGGCAATATCTGGCCTTGTATTTGTGAGATAAAGTAACTTTCCAACTAATCTTTGGTACCTTGGAATGTCCTCAAACATAGTGTCTGGTGCAAATTCAGCACCACTTAATAGCTGACTGCAGTCTAATAGTGTCATGCAGGGCTTGGCATCACCTAAGCCTGCTTCAGCTATCATCTCAAGGGCATACTTTCTCTAGTTCATCAATATTCCCTTCCTAGATCTCAGAAATTCAATACCCAAGAAATATTTAAGCTCACCCAAATCTTTTATCTTGAAATAGCTACGCAGGACATGTTTTGTTTCCTCTATTAACTTAGCATCATCTCCTGTAATCAAAAGGTCATCAACATATACTAAAACAATTACTAGTGCATCATTCCTTTTCTTTGTGAACAGAGAATAGTCAAGATGACTTTGTGTGTAGCCTGAGCCTAACAGTACTTCAGTGAGTTTGGCATTCCATTGCCTTGAAGCCTGTTTCAACCCATACAAGGACTTCATTAATCTACACACTAGCTTCTTGTTCTTCTCAGCAGTGTAGAAACCTTGAGGCAGCTCTATGTAGACTTCTTCAAGCAAATCACCTTGTAAGAAGGCATTAAAACATCCATTTGGAAAACATTCCAATCCTTAACAGCAACCAATGCTATAATAGACCTAACAGTTGACATTTTTACAACTGGAACAAAAGTTTCTTGGTAGTCAATACCTTCAGTCTGGCTGTAGCCTTTTGCCACAAGTCTAGCCTTGAACCTGTCTATTTGATCATCTACCTTATATTTGACCTTGTATACCCACTTGCATCCAACAATGTTCTTCCCTTCTGGCAGTTGAACTATCTTCCAGGTTCCATTTTCCTCTAAGGCTTGTATCTCTTTCTGCATTGCATCCCTCCACCTGCTGTCCTTTGTTACATCCATAAAATTTCTTGGCTCAGTTTCTGTGGAAAACATGGACAAGTAAGCCTAATACTTAGGTGACACATTGTCATAAGACACATAATTGCTTTGAGAATAGGCCTTGGTTGTCTGAGCCACATAGTCTTTCATCCAATAGGTGGATGAGAGCTTCTGGTGGACTTCTTGGGGACATTATCTTCAATTCTGATCACTTGCTCAGTTGTAGGATTGACAGCATCAGCCTGAGCATTGCAATCAGCTACTGATTCTGAGGAATCATCACTGAGGACCACAGAGTCAGTATCTATGTCAATATCACCTGCTGCAGTGGGTACAGGGAGCTCTTTATCTTCATCACAGGCAAGAGAATTATCTGAAGGGGCAACCAGATCAGTGTGAAATAGTGGTTGTTGGTTACTGACCACTTGTTTGAAGGGAAACACATCTTCCTTGAATGTCACATCTCTACTGACAATGAGCCTTCTTTGGACTAAGCTGTATAATATGTATCCCTTTTGTGTGGATGAGTACCCCATCAGTACACATGACTCAGCTCTATGGGAGAATTTGTCCTGTTTGACTGCTTTGGTTGCATAGCACAAGCAGCCTAGCACTCTCAAATGTTCTATGTTTGCTTTCTGTCCATGAATTGCTCATATGGGGACTTACCCTTTAATACTGATGTGGGAAGCCTATTAATCAAATACACAGCTGATAATACACACTCTTCCCAGAATCTGATAGGAATATTACCTTGAAATCTGATTGCTCTAGCCACTTCTAGTATATGTCTGTGCTTTCTTTCAGCCACCCTATTTTGTTGTAGAGTGTATGGATAGCTGCTTTCATGTACAATCCCAAGACTCTTCAGCAAATCACAACAGTCAGCATTAAAGAATTCTGTACCATTATCTGTTCTAATCCTTTTAACATGCTTATTAAATTGGGTCTGTACCAGTGCTAAGAAAGACTTTAACATTGAAAACACATCACTCTTCAATTGCAGTAAGTACACCCAGCATATTCTTGAAATGATCATCAACAATGGTGAGAAAAAATCGGAATCCATTGTGTTGCAGTTTTGTAAGGTCCCCATACATCAAGGTGAAGTAAATCAAAGACATTTATTGCTCTAGACATACTCAAATTGAAAGGCAATCTAGTCTGTTTTGCAAGAGGACAGACAGAACATCAACTACACTCATCCTCACTACTAAATTTGATATGTGTGAGCAAGTGCTGCAATACCCTTGTGGATGGATGCCCAAGTCTGCTATGCCACAACATCTTCTCTGTTTTACTATCCTGTGTCATCGTCACTGCATGAACCCTATTATTCTCTTCTGATTGTAGGGCTGCAGGTAAGTGGTATAGGCCATTCACTTCTCTACCAATCCACTTCACTCTTCCGGTGGAGAGATCCTGAAGCAAAAAGAAATCAGGAAAGAAATTGACTGAGCAACTCAACTGCCTAGTTAGCTTTGATACTGGTAATAAATTATGTTTGAAATCAGGCACCACTAGCACATCTCCTAACAGATTTCCATCAGCTGTGGAACAACATCCAACATGTGATACTTGTCCAGTCTTTCCATTGGATAAATACACTATTTTATTGACACTCTCAGAAGCATGACATAGTTTATTTAGATTATGTGTCATGTGACAGGTAGCACCTGAGTCAACTATACAATTTTCTTCTCCTCCTTTTATTTTTACCTGTGTGTTATGATCATCAACAGACAAAGCATTAGTCATAGTGATTATACCTTCCATGTTTTCCTTGTTGAATCAGATGCTGAAGTTTTCTTTTTCAATAGGTGCAGAATCCTGCTGTACTAGTTTGAAGTAAGGGCTGGTTGTGTGTCAATACTCTTCATAGAATCATCAGGAGAGAAGACATCCTTTGATCCTCTCTCATTTTTGTGAGTTTGTTTCTATATGATTCACCATGTCATGATCCCTTTGCACTCTACTACTCTGCATCACATTAAGTCCGGCCTTCTTCTTGAATTTCCAATCAGCTGGATAACCAACAAGGTTATAGCATATATCCCTAGTGTGTCCCTGCATTTTACAATAGTCATAAGATAGATTGTTGTTCCTTCTTTGCTTGTAGGTGTTGAAGTTCCATACATTGCCTGCATTCACACTCCTTCTAGCATAAAGTCCCAATTGCTCACCACTCTCCACTGACTCATATCCTCCTTTTCCTTTATAGTAGTTTCCCTTCCCAGCGTATAATGCCATAGACTCATTCACATTTGAACTGGCAGTCACTCGCTGGCTTTCATCTGATATAATCATTGCGTAGGCTCTACTCACATTTGGCAGAGGATTCATCATAAGTATTTGACTACGCGCATGACTATACACATCATTCAGTCCCATCAAAAAGGCAAATAATCGCCGGTACTGTATGTGATCAACATACATCCTGGATTTTTTACAATTACATGTAGTTGGAGGCACCAGGGCATCAAACTCATCCCACAAGAGTCTCATCTTGGTGAAATAGCCTGAAACAGTTAGATTACCTTGACTTAGGGTACAGATTTCCCGATGAAGTTGATAACTCCTCGATCTATTCACTTTATTAAATCGTTCGTTCAAGTCTGCCCAAACCGTCGCCGCATCTGAGGCATATACAATTCCACTTAACAGCTCCTTCGATACCGTGTTCATAATCCATGCGAGAACATCAACACATCCCTTGAAAAGTGAATAATTAACTTATATATTTTGAAACATCAAAAATTACCTAACAATTAACTTAATATGAAAAAGAGGGAGTAAATAATATGAGTAATTTTACTAAATCACCTTTGGATTATAATAAATACAATAATCTTGAAAAATGTAACAAGAAAATAACTACAATTAATAATAAGGGTAAACAAGAAACATAGTGTGAATTATCTTTTGATTTCATAAAGTGGACAAGTATTGTTGGACATCTCAAAATAGTATAGTGGACAAGTAAAAATAGATGAAGTGAGTAATGGTAACACTAATACTATATAATCTTGTCATGTTGTTATTTATTTTAGTATTTTTAAATAATATATGGGTAATTTAATTTAAAATTTATTAAAAAAAATATGAATAAAAATATGGGCTGGCCCGGCAAGGCCTGCGGCCCACGTACTAATGGGTTGGACTAACTATTTTCTAGCCTATAAAAAAGGGATCGTCCCGATGTGGCCTGTCAAATTCAAAGTCTACAAAGGCTAACCTGGATGGAGTGGACCGACCCGTATTAACAGCTCTACATGAATGTGTGATATTTTGATGCATTTCTTGCTTCCTTTTCTAGTTGCGTATGATCAAATGATATAAAGTGTGATTGATATAAAGTATATAAAATAATTATAAGTAGGGATATTCAAGGTTTGGATAGAAACAGATCCAAACTGAAGAATCGAACGAAATCAATTTAATAAACCAATTTTATTTTGGTTTTGATTTGGTTTGGTTTTAGGTTTTTTAAAAATCGATAGTATTTGTTTTGAGTTTGGATTAGTTCGGAAAAATCAAATTGAACTAAACCGATAAATTATATTCATATTTTTAATAATTATACAACATAATACATTATTTAAAAATTAATTTTTCTTTTTATGAAAGCATAAATGCTCAAATCAAAACGAGAGCATTTATCTTATTAATTTTATATATATGAATGAATGTCTATGACAATTATTGATGGGACTAGAAAAGTCACTAGCTCTTTTTTAGGCCAAAATGATGAATTTTGAAATTTTTTCATAGTAAATTTAGTAATTAAAAGTTCTATAATACTAGTTGTTCTAACTATTTTTCCTTTTGAATAGATTATTGTCACTTTTTTTTCATTTTAAATGTATCATTACTTTATTTTTGTATATGGTTAATAACCGAATAATCGAACCGAATCGAATCGAACCGAATGAAACCAAGCCAAACCAAAATCGATAACAACCACATCGATAAATGTATATTATAATTGGGTTGGTTTGATTTTGAAAATTTTAAAACTGAAAAATTCAATTGATTTGATTTTGATTTTGACTTTGACAAATTATCGATCAAAATCGACCCATGAATACCCCTAATTATAAAGAATAAAATAAATTTTGCGCTCTTGAACTAGAGTCGGGTCAAATCTATCTATATTAATAGGTCGGCGGTTATATAGATGGACTAGAATCGTCCTCATATTTTAACTAAAAAAAGATGGTCTATATTTGGTAGTGCTTGGCATCCCGCGATACATGTCCACTCGTGGACCATTTTATAATAACTATTAAGGATCAAATTTATTCTTGAATGACGTAGAATGTTCTAAATTTGCTCATGATGGATGGATAAAATAGGTCGGGAATAAATTTCATGAAAAATTTAATATTTTACATTTAAATTTTATCTACGTATATTAATATTTATAAATATTTGATGTAAGTTAAATTATTTTTATATATTAATTAAAAATTATTATATAAAATAATAAATTTCAAATATTAAATTCGTCTCTAACATAATCATCTTTTTCAATTCAATAACCAGATCTTCGTCCTCACGCTCAAATTAACCAAATCAAACTCAAGCAATGGTTAATTGCAGCATCAAATTGAATTTTTATTTTTACTGAGATCATCGACATAATTTTATTGTCAATCTCAACTCCTCATTTACACGATAAGTTTTATTTAGTCAAAATAAAAATTTCATCTAATAAGCTTAGTATGATTGTATCAGGTAAACTTGTTTCTGTGTTTCAATAATCCTCTCATCCCAATTTACGTAAAGGTAATAAATTAAGCACAAAATTTTTATAAAATGAAAATTTTTAAAGTTTATAATCTAAAAATAAGACATATAAATTTGTGTGATTATAATTTACCTTAAATAAAATATAAAATTCAAAATTAAATTTTTTTCTAAATGAAGAAACATGTCATTTTCATTTTTTGGAGACTTGACAAAGAGGAGAATGTTACATAGGTTGTGTGGGGTACAAGGTGCAGTAATATTAAAATAAAATGTAAAATATTTTATCTTATATGTGATCGGAGATATTAGATCACCACAAAATTATTTATTTCACTATTTATATTTCAATATTATATAATTTATTTTGAAATAACTTATAATTCTTGCGTAGACTAATTACCCCCATGGACTTGACCAATCTTAACGTGATGATGATGGGAGCATAGAGACACATGAGATATCACGTAGTTTTATTGTCAACTTAATGTTTTCTAAAATAAAAAATATATTTTAATCCCCTTATAAATAGTTAACATTCCGGATCACTAGTTTCAAGCTGAATTTGTTTTAAAAAAGGAAAAAGAACAACAATTCAAGCCAAATTTGTTTTCTTGTTTGTGCACCTAAGATAACAATTCTCCATATATTATGACAATAAAAATCATATCAAATGAAATGTCTTTTTAATAATATTTAAAATGGACAGAATCAAGTAGATCAGAATATGCGCAGTTAACAAATTAAACAGATTATTAATCTGTCCAGGGTCTAAATATAATGAATTATAAGTTTATGAGCTAATTTAATACCCTAACTTATGGTGTCACAAATTATTAATGCACATTGGTTTCCAACTCTTTACCTACACACACAATTTATGTGTTAGCACAATCTATAGTTAGAGGTGACTCCTAGCTAGTGATAGCAATTTCACTTCATATTTGCTTACTCCACACTATTAAACCCACCCACCCACTCACCAAATTTAAAATATGAGTTAACCCGGTGTGTTGATTAGAGAATTTTTCTCTACAAGTATATTAATTAGAAAGTTGACTGCTTCGTTTGAATTGTGGTTTGTCATGGTTTCATAGTCTATGGTACTGTATAGTAAGATATTGTACAGTACAATGTTTGAATAGTCGTATGTATTGCAACTGTTTAATGATGATTTGTTGTTTAATTTGATTGTATGGTGTTGTATCGTAACGGATAAATTTACAAAAAATATCCTTTATTATTATAAATATTAAGTTTGTCAATATTTTTTAAATAAAACTTTTTTCTAAATAAATACATAAGAATAAAGTGGGGAAACATACAAGCTACTATATATCTCCAACCCATTTAAACAACACAAAGAAAATAAAAAAGTAACTTTTAAAAAACGAACCTCAAAAAAATAGATTGAAATGTGAAAGAAACGAGTGGCGGAATAGAAGTTTCAAAAGATAGTACAGAGGGTAAAAAGTAACAGAAAAATAGGACATATATTAAGGTAAAGTTTAATAAAGAATTAAAGATAAATTAGAAAAAAAAAATCATGGGATACCACCAAACTAGTGGTTTCAAAAAGTGAGGATTTTCATGGTTATAGAACCATGAAAACAAACCATGTCATACTATATAATTAACGAAACAACCAAAATAATAGTTCTCTTACTAATCATACCATATCAGACTATGAAAAACCACCATCCAAACAAGTTGTTAGAAAGCTCATCAATGGAGTATTGAGTAGTCACTTAATCAAGAACAAATTTTTAATTTCAACATTAATACATTAGTTTTTAAACACTAGACATACGACTTAATTATAACAATGATTGTAATTTCAACTTCATATAAATATTAAGAGGACAAATGACATACTACACGCAAATGATCAAATTTAAATATGTCACAGATAATATTATCAGTATTTTTCCTGCTAAAATAGGTACGGATTGAATTTTAAATTTATTTTTTGTTCAACATAATTCAACCATTCATTTTTTACCCCCAGTCACATGTCCAAAAATGAACGTTATTTCACATTTAAACTAGGATTACAACATCTTGACTTTCATACTCCCTCGCTTCATAAAAGTGATTATTTCCTTATTAGTCTAGCTAAAACAAATGATATATTTCTTTCTCTACTTGAAAATAAATAAAGTAACTCTTAATATAGCCACAAAATATTAAAGTTTCAAAAGACTTTATTTTATCCTTAAATTTCGTTCTTAGTCAAATTATACCAGATAAATTGACATGCAGGGGAAAGAACAAACATGAATCGAACTTGTAGTTAGAGGGGTAATTTTGTTTCCTGCATAGTTAACTATCACATGGTAATTAGGAGCAACTTTGCAGGAATATAATTTAAGTAGGTTGGCAAAAGATTGACAATGCATTCCCTCTATTAACAGAACTCAATATATATACGTGACACAAGGCAATGTGGAAACACAAGGAAAGAACAAAAGTAAAGAATGGCTACTAAACCTGGCATCCTTACAGAATGGCCTTGGGCATTCCTTGGCAACTTCAAGGTACTCTTTCTTCAATTTCCAACTATTTTTTCCAGTCAAAACATGCTATGTTTACATTTTTTTTTTCCATCTTTGGGATGAAGTACTTCCTTTTGGCACCATTCGTGGGTCATAGCATATACTCATTCTTCATGGGCAAAGAAGAAAGGCAGAGGGACTTCACATACATATGCATACTCCTCTATATAATCATGAGAATGATTCACCACCAAATGTGGATATCCGTATCTCGCTACAGGACTGCTAAGGGTGATAATCGGATTCTTGATAGAAGCATTGAATTTGATCAGGTCGACAGAGAAAGAAATTGGTACGTACGCTTCCCACCTTTACGCCTTCATTCTTCATCCCCATCCAGGAGAAAGTTTCTTCTTTTAATGACTTCCACACCCTTACCTACTTCTTAGTAAGGAAGGTTTGGTTTTGGAGCAAGCCTTGGATCCTTAAAATTGTGCACCTTTAAAGCCATATCAGCCTATGTTCAAAGCAGACAATATTACTATAGGTTGGGCTAGGGGGCGCAAGGGAGTTCATTAGAACCTCCTTGACCAAATAATCACATTGTAATGGTTAAAATTATTTTTTATGTTTATACATAGATGTTAAATCCCCTTAACTTCTTCATCTGTTTATTCTTTTATGTTTTGAATCCCCTGGGTGAAAATTCTAGTGGCAGGGTTGCTCCATATGGTTCAACTTTTAGTGATGATGTGGTTGTGGTGGGGCAAATCTCAACTAAGCTTGGGTGAGTGTCATGTCCTTGATATGATGGAGTAATGACAACGAGAACGTTGAATCCTGAAGTGGTTGGGGGTGTGAACACCTTAGACAAAATCTCATATCGACAAAATAGAGAAGAGATGTTGCACAGATAAAGGAAGCAAGCATTAGAACGGACGTGTTTAGGAGGCCAGAGCCCTAACCTGAGCATATCACTGGCGGGCTGAACTGCTACAGCCAACACACTTGAGCACTAAAAATTATGACGTGACATACAGTTCCCCTCCAGCTGAAGATGCTATGGGGTAGTTTGGGTCGAAAAGATAGGCTATACCTTGCCGGAGTCAGAATCTAGAACTAGGTTGCATGTGTCTAACACTGCTTTGGGCAGTACTAACTAGGCTTCAACAGTGTCCGGAGGTATCCAACAAATCGAAAAGAAGATGCAAAATAAATTGTACATGAGATGATTGATTAAGGTTGGATTTTTTTTGTAGGGATGATCAGATCATATTTAATGGGGTGTTGTTCTACATTGGATACCTGATGTTTGCAGAGACTCATCACTTGCCTCTTTGGAGGATTGATGGGATCATTATAACTGCCTTGCTGCATACTGGTCCTGTAGAGTTTCTATATTATTGGTTTCACAGAGCTCTGCACCACCATTTTCTCTACTCTCGTTATCATTCTCATCATCACTCCTCCATTGTCACCGAGCCACATACTGGTAAGTCATCTTCAAATACTTTCGTGGCATTTTGTGTTGTAGTTTTCAAGAGGTAGAACAATCAATAGAGAACAAACATAAGATATATAAACATGGAGATAACAGTAGTAAAAAGAAATCACCTACCAATCTGAAAATACTTACAAGATTTATTTTATTTTGGCAGCTGTTATTCATCCATTTGCTGAGATAACAGTATACTACATTCTCTTTTTTATTCCAATGGTAACAACATTAGTCACTGGGACTGCTTCTATAGCTTCAATGGCTACTTATGCCATCTATATTGATTTCATGAATCTCATGGGCCATTGCAACTTTGAGCTGATTCCAAAGTGGATGTTCTCCATCTTTCCCCCTCTCAAGTACTTGATATATACGCCCTCGTGAGTCTCTTTTACCCTGTACTTGTTTGGCTGTGCCTCAACAAGATTATACTAACCATGTTTTTTTGCATTATGCAGTCGTCTTATCATTTTTAACTTTCATTTGCTATGGTTATCGTTAAGGATGATTGTACATATCACAAGAATTTCATTTGACTAAACCGATGTTATTTGAATAATTGCCTGTTAAAAGCAATTTATAGAAATTTTAAACGTTAATTTCATCATATGGTCCCTCAACTTCACTACTAGAACAGTAAAGTTACTAAGCTTTACCGACAACACTGAGAAGAGAAGATAAAGTTTAGCAACCACAAAATGTTGTATCCATGGAGGAAAACAGAGACAGAAATGTTATACCATGCATATCTACACTGATAGAAGATTAAGTTCAGTGACCACAAAATCTGTTATTCTTTACCACTGATATCTATTCTTTGATGACACAGGTTCCACTCACTACATCACACTCAATTTAGAACAAATTATTCACTTTTTATGCCAATGTATGACTATTTGTATGGTACAGTGGATAAGTCCTCAGATACATTGTATGAAAAGTCACTTGAGAGAAAAGCTGAAGTGCCAGATGTGGTGCACCTAACACATCTAACAACCCCAGAATCCGTCTACCATCTCCGAATAGGGTTCACATCCTTGGCTGCAAAGCCTCAAGTTTCCAAGTGGTATTTTTGGTTAGTATGGCCTGTCACGCTATGGTCGTTTCTGATCACTTGGATTTATGGTCACACATTTGTTGTCGAGAGAAATTTGTTTAGGAATCTCAAACTACAAACTTGGGCTATCCCAAAATATAGCATACAAGTAAGAACTTAATCGTTAATTATGAAAAGTTATATGTTCTGGTTTATACATTGTTAAAGAGATTAATTGGCCTAATTTTGTTATTCTGTTCAGTACTTTATGCAATGGCAAAGAGATACTATTAGCAATTCTATTGAGGAAGCGCTTATGGAAGCCGATCAGAAAGGCGTAAAAGTTTTGAGCCTTGGACTTCTGAATCAGGCAAGTCAAATATAGAAAATCAAATAACAGAAATGCAGGATGTACTTACAATTATACACAAATGTTATGCTCTAGCAGGATGAGCAGCTGAATAATAATGGTGAACTTTACATAAGGAGGCATCCTCAGGTGAAAGTGAAGGTGGTCGATGGAAGTAGTTTAGCTGCCGCCATAGTCCTAAACTCCATTCCTAAAGGAACTTCCCAGGTGGTCCTCCGAGGTCGTTTCTCCAAAGTTGCGTTCGCCATTTCCCTAGCCTTGTGCCGAGGAGGAACTCAGGTATATTTAACTAAATATGAACCTTGACAAATGATTTTGGTTCCCATGTCTCTGTTTCATTGAAAGTTTATACACAGGTTATGCTAGACGGAGAAGAGTACAAGAGACTAAAACCAATGCTTAATCCTGAGGTTGCTACTAATTTGGTCCCTTCAAAATCTTATGCATCAAAGGTATAAACCATAGTTCATCTTAACCTAGAGCTATACAATTTTATCAGCTGATCTATGAACCATTTTGTTAAAAGGACATTTTCTTCTCCCCTCCCCTGCATTGATCCTCAAAAGTATTATATTGCAGATATGGCTAGTAGGGGACAGATTGAGTGAAGATGAGCAATTGAAAGCCCCAAAAGGAACATTATTCATTACTTTCTCACAATTTCCACCAAGGAAAGCTCGCAAGGACTGCTTCTACTTCAACACACCAGCCATGCTTATTCCAAAACATTTTGAAAATGTAGACTCTTGTGAGGTTAGAAACCTAACTTTGTTAATTATGATTTGATTTTCCTGATAATTAGATCCATAACTAAGTTTCTTATAATTCCAGAACTGGCTCCCAAGAAGGGTGATGAGTGCGTGGAGAATAGCAGGGATTTTGCATGCATTGGAAGGTTGGACTGAGAATGAATGTGGTAACACGATATTGGATATCGATAAAGTGTGGAAAGCCAGTCTTCAACATGGTTTTATACCATTCACCGAATCGAAGGCTTAAAAGCACAAATCGTCTTCATCACGATCAAATTTTGAATACTTAGCAGGAGAATAATTTCCTTTTTGAAGCATGTATTATAAATACAGTCCATAAGATTAATATTGGTTTACTTAATTATTACTATAAATAAGCAGTTGTGTCAAATTCAATTCAGATTTCCATCGCTCGACTCATGATTAGCATCCACGCCAGAATTAAAGTCAATTTGCGTTCTTCTGAGCTATAAGTTTCCATTTATACCTCAAAACCCACAATCACATAAGCTGAAGAACTGTTAAAAAACCTCAAATAGCCAAAATCAAAACAAAAACACCAAAATATGATGATTATTTTTCCTTTCAAATACCAAAACCAGGGCGAAGCCTTCTGTCGTTTAGATCTGAGAAGATCGCTAAAGATAATAGAAAAAAATGAAATTTGATATACAAATAGTAACAACCAAACAGACACAACTCTTACAGAAGCGGCAATAAAAAAGCAAAACTCTACAAATCGTGGGAAGTGGAGTGAGCGAAGAGGGAAAACAACTCTTGCTAAAAATACTCCAGAAGTTTATAGTCACTCTGAATTTCTTTCAGCAAGAGTTGTTTCTCCACTTCGCCATTTCCAATATTAGTCGTATTCTCATTCTAGGGTTTCAACTCACACTACCTATTTATAGCGACTGTAAGTATTCCCCTTCTCCTTTCTGGGCCGAATTTCAGTGAAGTGTTGTTTACGCTGGGTGCCACTCAGGCCCAAAAACTACATAACTCTACAATCACCCAAAATTCACATAGTCCCATGTATATATAAGGGAATCTTCATAAATAGTTTAGAATTAAAATTTAATATGGTCAAATAGATATTATTTTATATAATAACACAATATAACCTCGATTATGTGATCTGGAGGGGAGGAGAGACGCGAGCGAGATCGAGAGAAGTAGGAGAGATGCGAATTGTATATGTATAATTGTGAAATTGTATGTGTATATCTGTCAAATAATTGTATATGCGTTATTAATATACATATATATTTGTATATTTGGCCAGCGAGATTGGGATAGGAAGGAGAGAGGCAAGCGATATTGAGAGAATGAAGAGAGAGGCGAGCGAAGGTGGAGAGACACGAATTGTATATGTATATCCGTTGAATTGACTATGCATATTTGTCAAAATAATTGTATATAAGCAGTTGGTATACATTTGTAATTGTATATTTCCAAGAAATTGTAGAGAGAGGGGAGAGAGGCGAAAGAGAGGAAGAGAGGAGAAAGAAAATAGTAACAAAATCCTAACTATAACTATAAATTGTAATTGTTTTCAAACTATAGTTGTATAATGTAAATACATATCATATGTTTGCCTAATTATATTATTTTCCTATATTATTTACTCTAAAAGATTCATGTTTGCAGGAAATCAAATTTTAAAATTTTCTCATCACACAGCCCAAGCCTAATAATGTTATCTTTAAGACATTGTCAATGGTTATTGATATCACTAACGGGTAGTTTGGTGTGACAGATAAGAAAAGTTAATCCCAACATAATCTTTAGATGGTCCTCAATTCATTGTTTGGTTGTAAAAGTTGGATAACTTAACCCAAGATTAACTATTAGTAATGGAATAAGTTATATTTTCGTGATGGTGAAATAATAATCCTAGGATAACTTATCCTGGGATAAAGTATGTGAAAATCCAAATATAACCCCCTTTAAAAATTCTCTTTTATATATTATTTTTATATTCACGTATATTAACATAATTTTTAATAATATTTATAATAATATTCACAACATTAATTAATTGTTATTTTTATGATAACATTTTTCTATTAAAAATTACATTTTATATATACAAAATTTCTATGTATGAATACATCATAAGCAGAATTTATTTGTCTAATACTTATGTTTATTTGTATTTTGATTCTCTTAAAATGTCCACTCCACTATTAACTTACATATTTTTAATCAAATAGTTTATTACTCACTTAAACATTATATTCTAGACATCAATTAAAATGTAGATAACGTTAAGATTTAATAATATTTTTTTTACTTTAACAAACTTAAATGAAAATTTTATTTTTAAGCTAAGCAAGATGGAAGTTTTATTTCTAAGCTAAATGGGATGAATGTTTTATTTTTTAAGCTAAATAAGATGAAAATTTTATTTAAAGCTAAATAAGATGGACATTTTATTTTTAAGTTAAGTAAGATGAAAGTTTAATTTTAAAAACGCACGACATAATCATGAAAATGCATGCACAAAATTATTTATGTTAAATAAGATGAAAATTTTTATTTCAAGAATGAAGAGCTAAAACTGGCAAAGAAAATACTAAAAATAAATAAATAAATAAAGTGGAGGGTATTTTTGTAAACAAATAACATATTCTTAGAAATTATGAAACGAATAGTACTTTGAATATGACAAACCAAACAAGCAATGAAAATTACTCTCAGCATAAATAATCTCAGCATAACTTATCCCAACATAACTAAACTCACCATAACTTGTGACCAAACCAAACGACCCCTAAAGGTTTCTTCAAATGATTGATATTTTCTCTTCTTCTAATGACTAAATTTCACATTAATCAAGTCGTTAACTAGTTTGTTCTTTCATTTCCGAAATTTGTTATCTTTAAGACATGGTTAGTGCGAAAATGCTTCAATTAGTTTGTTTCCTTTCAAGTCACATGAGCACTTTGTGTTTAATCATATTTGGTTAAGAAGTGAATTTGAAAATAATTTTGTTTTAGTATGGAATGACTTATGCTTTAATCCAAATCATTTTTTATGTGCTAGAAAATATTAGTCACTTGTTTTTCTGAAAATTAAATGGGATCCATTTTCATTTACTTAACATTCAAAGTTCACTGTCCAATCTTAAGAAATTGACTTTGTGTTCATAAATGCTGATTTTGGACTTCTTTTCTCAAAGTAAAAGGATCAATGTGTTTAATTTATTGGCACAGGCGCACATTTTTCCTTTTTGTATTTTTTGATACTCCCTCTATTCCATATTATATCGACATTTTCAATTCTACATAATTATTATGAAATCATTAATGCACTACATTATGATATTGTCCGAGTTCAACTTGGAATCACTCTTCGTCTTACATTCTTGTTGGGCTTTAAAACTCAGCCTTCTTTATATTCGAGTCAACCTGAACATTTTTTGAGCAAGGAAGTTAATTTACAAGTTCCAAAGGCTGAATACAAGACTTGAAAGTTATTTTACAGTAGAAACAGGCTGATTTACAGCCATATACATCTAATATACATTCATATACGGTAAACATATACAACATTTAATTGGGCCAAAAGCCCAAACTTTAAGGACTAAAAATGCAGATTTTCGAAAAAAGAAAAGGGGCTAAAGTCCATTTGATTCGGCAGGCCTTTTATTAGATATTAGGACAGGTTCAAAATTGGGTCTATTAAGCCAATAATTATGAATTGAGACAAAACTCAAGTTTAAGATTGCTCTTTCCTTTACTATTGTGACTTGTTTATTAGGTTTTGTACTTAGTTGATTCTACCTCATATTTTAGATTAGCTTAATTCAATTCTCCAAATCATTTCTTTTATGTAGATTTATTCTATATAAATAATTTTAAATTTAATTCTTTTTCTTAATCAGTCATTTTTTGGCAAAATTTACTCTCTTTATAAATTATTTTAAGTGTCTTAAGTTGATTTGTTGTTCAAATAATTTTAAATATCTTTATGACTTTTAAATTGTAAGTTAACCGTCTCTATAAGTGCTAACACCTTCTTATTATGGAAATATGAATCTCTTACATTTTTCTTTTCTAAATTTCTTAAGATTTAATCTAATAGAATATTTTAAAACAAGTTTTCTTAATTTCTGCACAAAATTAAATGACGGTTCTTTCAAAGTGTATTTTTTTAACCAATTTTTATACCTAAACCTTTCAAAAAGTGATTTCTTTTTGGCTTGTAAAATGAATTAAATGATGACCTACTACTTTTCTAAATTTAACTACAAATTTCATATTTGAGCCTCGAATATGTACTCCCTCCAATTTTCGTTCACTTTCACTTGTCACTTATTTTTAAAATAATTTTTTTCCTTGCCATTTTTAATATGTTAAGAAAAGACAATTTTTTTCATGTTTTATCTTTAGCATTAAATACTATTGTTCAAATCATTTTTCAAGACCTAATACTCCCTCCGTCCATCTTTACTCATCAACTATTCCATTTTGAATCCAAAAATACTTGTTCAGATTATAAAATCAATGAATAATTTTGTCATTTTGTATCTATTTTATCCTTGTTATTAAATATCATTCATTTTTCAATATTTATGACTTATTTAATAAGAATGTTTTGGTAAAATTATTCATATTATTTACCACTTCTTAATCTCCGTATTAAGTCAATAACGAACAATTATTATGGGATAAAAAGAGTACTAAACATCAATTAACAAAAACAATTTAATAAAATGTCTATTACCAATAATTATTTTTTTAATGAATATATCTAATCTAACAGTAACAACTAAAAATGATCGGAAGAAGTATTATTCTTTAATATAGATGAAAAAGCTTTATCCCCACAACAACAATAACATACTTTCAATATGAATTTGTATTAGAGCATGGTCACCCCCCCCCCCCCCCCCCCCAAACCAAAAAAAAAAAAAAAAAAAAAAAAAAAAAAAAAAAAAAAAAAAAAAAAAAAAAAAAAAAAAAAAAATGAAAAAATAAAA
>JAPFFP010000001.1:21457452-21488517 GCA_026153255.1 Solanum medicagineum
ACTCACACCCCAAAAGCTAGCTCAAAGGGAGGAGGATTGCCTAAGCCTTATAAGGAGTCCACCCATCTCATTAACCATCAATTTGGGACTTTTTGTCTCAACTGTTACTTGTACTTATTAAACAGATGTGCTGATTTATGGAAGGTATCTTCTAGAATCGAGTATATGTAATGTATAGTAATCGGTCATGTGAGTGAATTGTGACTTCAAAATTGTATCTATTGTGTTTCTTCATTGCTAACCTAATAGCATAGCTGCCTCGGCTAACTCTCTCCGCAAGTATACATCTTTTTAACTTAGAAGACTATTACTTAGTTTGATATTATAAGTAAGTTAGAAGACAAAACTCTTTCAAGTTGGGCACCTTTTATTATATGAAAGAAGTTATTTTGGTCAAATAAGGTACTTGCTCAAAGACGAGGTTAGTGTTTCGACAAAAATATGAGGCATGTTAAATATAGTGCATTATGACATGTTAATATCCTAGCTTAGCATGGATATAGATAGAAACGATAAGACTTAGAAACTGCAGCATGGATATCTGTTTCATGTGGATTTGAGAAAGTGCTTGTTCATTTTTATTTTTGCAGAAATTTGTCGTTGAGGCTGCATGGACAAGAAGATCTCGGAGTGAAGCTGCAAAAAAACCCAACAGGAAATCATGGAAACAAAGGACAGATATGTATATGAGACCTTTTTTACTAAATGTTTTCTTTTCAAAACGATTTATCCATGCCAAAGTCATGCATCGAGGAACCAGCAAGGTGATCTCTGTTGCTAACACAAACTCTCGAGACTTGAGGAACACATTGCCATCCCTCACTGATAACAATGCTGCTAGGGTCATAGGCAAATTGATTGCAGAACGATCAAAAGAAGCTGATGTCTACGCCATTGCATATGAGCCCGGGAAGAATGAGCGAATAGAAGGCAGACTTGGGATTATTCTTGATACCATTCAACAAAATGGCATCATGTTTGTTTAATACTTCAGCTTGCAACTAACCATATTAGTCATTTTAAGGATCAGTTATTCCCAACTATTACTCTATTCTTTGGAGCATATGATAGCGTTATTTGCCAAAAGATTGTTCTGTTACTGTGGTAGTGATATGAACAATTTTAGTACCATATTAATGTTTCAGTCTTCCTTTGGAAAAATCTAAGGCTCTGATAAGAGCAAGATAGAACATTGCTCTTAAATTTGTGCAAATGAGTAAATAGTACTGAGTTTTAAGGATTTGTTTGTTATAGAACGGGAGACAGTCGACAGATGGGAACTCTTGTAATCTTATTTACCAGAATTCAGTCTCAACAACGATGACAATACAGAGGCAATAAGCCAATAATACAACATTGTATTCCTTCAAAAGAACCAAAAATAGAGAGGAATATAGTAAAAGAAGAGAATTTTGCATAAATTTCTATAGAAGAATCTATAAAGATACATTGTTTTGCTGAAGAGACGAACAAGCACCAATAGGTAAATAATACTGATACACCTAGAGAAAATGGAATGGCAAAAGAAAGGGTCAGTTAACAGCAAAATCATTTCAGAGCAACAGAAACAGATCACCACTCATTAATGCAAGCTCAAAGTAATTTCTCAATTACCATAACACTTGATGGTGATGCCCCTCTAGTAACAAATTCTCAGGCAGCAACCTGTAACATACAAGAAAAAGGAAATAAAGGATCTGTAGAACCAAAAATCAATTATTTTGATAAACAAATAAAGTCGGGGCATAATGGAAAGACAGAATATATGCCCATAGACATCAATTGGGAATATATTTTAGCCACTAAAGCATTTTATGCTAGGTCCACTGCTTTCGAGCAGTCTAGCTCTGGTAGTGATTTTTATGACAGACAAATTTAGAGAACTTATAGTACTCTTTAATTTTATTTTGTTTAATGCTAGTCTGAGATGAATTTTAAGTGGATAAATATGATAAATGAGGGGGGTTCTATAACCGACCAGATTTATTAAGGATTGAGGCATCATTGTAGTTTATACAAATATACTGAAGATCTGTTCATATTATGAGCTCAATGAACAGCCATACCAATCATGATAAATCAAATAATGCTCCATGAACTCAAAATATATACAGAAAATGTTTAGAACTCTTTTTTTTTTCTTTTTGAAATTGGGAAATTGTTTGAACTCTTATAAGGCAAGATTATTATACGGCAAGATTATTTTTAAAAAAAGAGAGAATTATCCCAACATCACTTCAAACAAGTTCATTGGAATCTGAACACCAAGTGCTTTATTGATCTCATAATGTATAAGAGATCTAGCTCCGCACAAGCCAACACAGGGCATTTACCTCCCAATCACAATCACATTACACGCGCCAACCGTTATCTTTTTCCATGCAAGTTACTAGGTCTTAAGTAACATTCACTAAACCATAAATAGTACTTTACCTTCTCAGTAATTGGGGCAAAAACAGCTTTAACTGCTTCAAATACTTCTCCGACAGGCTTTGCAGCATCAATCTGAAGGCAAAAAAGATGTCAACTTCTGTTTAATATGAGACCCGCTTTCTCTATCCCACTGTGTGCGCGCGCGCACGGTGGAGGGGAGGAAGATAATAAAAAGGCTGAAAGATAAAACAGTACCTTTCGAACCTTCCCCTTGGAATTGTAATATTCAATAACAGGTAGACTAGATTCCATGTAAACCTTGAATCGCTTCCTTATTGTTTCAATATTATCATCTTCTCTTCCCTAAAGAACAAAAGTTTCAAAGTTTATGAGAAGAAAACCAAAAACGATACAAGGAAAGAAGATTAACAAAAAAAGAAACAAGAATATCATAACGATTTAAAGAACTGTAAACACAAAAAGAAGTCTTCTACCAAGACATTAATGTCTAACCTGGTTACGACCTAAAAGGCGTTTCTCCATCTCTTCTTCAGGACAATCAAAGAAGAGCACAAACTTAGGTTCAATTCCAGTCTGGGAGACATTAAAATGTGATAGTCAAATTTTAACAACTCTTAACTAAATAGGAGAATCCTCAAGCTGCAGCTAAAAGAGGTGGACTGAGGACTCACGACTAACTCAAAAGCAGCACGGTTCTCCTCATTCCGGGGGAAACCATCAATAAGAAATTTGTCATTGCCACTTTCCTGCATTGCTCGTTGGAGAAGCTTAATTGTTACCTCTGATGGTACAATTTTCCCTTCTTTTATCATGTTCGAAATCATCGTCCTGTACATAGGAGAAATGAACAGTTTACAATGCTGATACACAATAACCAATACTTTAGTAATATAATGAAATACAAACAGAACTATGACATTGCAAACTCTATGCACCACATTCAAAAGCACAGTACTGAGGATTAATCCTTTGTGTGCAATAAACCTTGCTTGAAACAATTAAACACAAGGCGATGATGCAACTTAACAAACAGCCGTTGATCTGCTACAGAGAGTGTTGGTTGAAATGACAAAGGATAAACATACGGAGAAAGATAAAGCAACACAATCAAAAAACAGATATCCTACCCATTCTCGGAACCAGAATTTCTTTCTGCTCGGAGAAGATCACCAGCACTTAGATGGGTATACCCAAAGTTTTCAACAATATTAGTACACTGGGTGCCCTTACCACTGCCTGGGCCACCTGTCCAAGTTAATAGAGAAAACAAATCTTAGCACAGGATAAAATCCAATATCAGTGTTACAGATTGCATCAACAAATATGCTGTGTCCAATGAGGATATGTAGTTGATCCACAAATCCATACAGGTCATATCACCCTAGGAATATTTCCTAATAACTTTTTAAACACTCTTTCTTGAGTGAGTTAGATAAAGAAGAAGCAGAGCAACTATATATAAATTTTAGGGTGAAATAGATATACCTCCTTCAAATTTTACTTAAGCTCACAAGTCAATTACTACAAAACCTTCCTGTCAACTTGTATGTAAATAATCACAAAGATGAAGCCCCATTACTTCAGAAGATCAATTCTACCATCACAATCTAAGCTAGAGTCGGAATTGTCCCAACCTGATCTGATCTGGCTTTAACAACCATCCAACAATATTAGCTTCCTGTTTCATTTTGTTCAAAACTGAATGTAGATGCCCAAAGGATCCTAATGGTCATACAGCCATCGTGTATTAATATGAGTGATAAATGGGTTGTGGCAGTTTGAACCAAAGGAGCTATAGACTTAGTTGTCAAAGCCTAAAAGTTCGACAATTGCGACTGTCAAAAGCTGCATTATGATTGGAATTAGTGGTAGCACTAACTGAATATGCAGATCGGATAACAGCTACAATAGAAAACATATGATAGTTCAATTGAGTTCCATCTCTGATCCTCGTGACTAAATATAGGGCCAAAATACTTTGCTACTATGAGGTACTGTATCGAGAATGCCACAAGATTATGCGATGATGTTGAGAAACTCACCTAGAACAAAAATAACAGTGACCTTCTTGTTGGTTGGCAGGCTTCCTGCTCCCTGCAATTCATCATTAAAGAATTATCAAACTAAAAGAGCATGTGGCATCTGGGTGATACTGTGCAGCAGCAGAAATCATGGATAATTATATTACTATTTATCAAAAGTGGAGGTGGTAATTATATATTTCGAAAGTTACTCGATTCAACATTATGTGTTTAATAATAATAGAATTAATGCCTAGTGAGAAGAATCCATAGAACTATCCAAAAACTTTTTACAAATTTAGAACTTCAGCGAGGAGAATGGGAGTTGGACCCTTATTTCCGCTCTTTCTTGGTGTTGCTGTTGGTACATGCATGCTGCAAATCTAGAAAATCGGTATCTAAATTCACAGTGCAATTGTTGTAGCCCCATCTGTTCTAAGACACCTGAACTGGACACCGCAACTCCACTTAAAGTCTTGAAATCTCGCAAATTTTTCTGTTGGCTTTTTAATTATAATAGAACTTTTTTAAAATTCATTTTGACAATATAGAAGTGATAGCTTAAAGGCCAAGCATCTCTCCAATAATGCCTGCCATCTGATGTAGAAAGCATTTAACTTTTGTTTAGATCCCATATGCTTAGACCATATGAAAATAATAACACGTTAAGAATAGGAGTGGACACCAATAATCAAGGTAATAAGAATATTCTTTAGATATATGAAGCACATTTAGTTGTAAAGAAAGTTACCTCGTTAACAGAATCAACAACAGACCCCATGGATGTCTGGAAACTTGGTTTTATGAAATTGTCTGCAGGAATACAGACTCGATCAATTACCCAGGAATGTTACATGCACATTCTTCTATGTTTAAAGTAAGTGAATAGGAACTCAAAAGAAGAGGTAAGCCAGAGAAGAAAGACGATAAGGAGGGGGGACATGTTGAAGGATTGCACTTTCATTTGTCTATCACAAGAAGATATACAGATCGGATGATGGAATCTTCACTTGATACATTCCAGGTTCAGATCACATAAGAAAATTGAACAGGTTCACTTAATAAGCTTCAGATAGTACAGCAGCTAGAGTAAAAAAGATCCAATTGACAGAGATAAAAACAGAATCTTTTGCAGCGACAATGTCTCCAGAAAATGTACATTACTAAGCTCGAATCAACACTTCCAATCTCAAGTATAAAACACAACCTTCTTAATAGATGACAATCAAAAGCTAAAAAAGGCCAAAACCCACGTCTTTTATGTATGTTTCGGTACACGCACCCACCACTTTATCATGAACTATTCCCTAGTCACAGAAACTTTCCAGCAACACTCCACCATTGAAATTGAAAGAGATCACTTCAAGTTAAGCGGAAACCCACCCACCGACCTCAAAGCAAAGAAATCAAATCTTTAAACGAGAACCATGGAGCTAAATAAACCATGCAAAATACATGAAATTGCAAGAGATCCGTTCAACCATGAGACGAAACAAATTCCTAACCAGATCAAAGCAAAAGTAGCGCCAAAATACACAATCAAATCTGAATAATTCGGAAAGGAAGAACAGGGAAATCAAATCATTGCAGATCAGAGCAAAGAATATGCATTAGCATTGAGGAGATGAATAAAAAAGCGTAGATCTGAAGCTTACCAAAGGTAGAAGAAGAGATGCACAAAAAGGGAGGGAATGTAATGCAGTGGATTTGTGAAGAGCTAGCGAGCGTCTTTGATATATATTTATAGCCCAAACACCAAATTTTGAATGGTAAATTCTGCCCTTTTTCCTTTCCGCACTCCACACGCTGCTTTGAATGGTTACTCTTTTCTTTTCTTCTTCTTTTTCCTTTGCCCTTTTTAGTGAATTGACTGGTCCAACAAAATTTTATTTAAATTTGTAATTTAAAAATAAAATAAATTAAGTTTGTATTTTCATGATTTGAAGTTATAATTTTAGATTTTAAATTATCCAAAAAAGAATATGATTAGAAATTTCAAATTGTGTCTCCAAAACTTTCTAAAACATAAAACAAATTCAAATTGTGATTTCAGATTATAATTTGTGATTTGTAAAAGGAAAGTAAATTCATGTTGGACAAAAAAGATTATTCATATTATATGAAAGAATATATCAAATAATAAATAGGAGTAGTTGCTATTACTGTTAATTAGTAGTTAATTTTTTATAAAGAAACAAGAAAATATGTTCAATCAAGGGTGTGACCCAGTGTTAATGAAGTGAATTGAGAATATGAAATATCAGATTTAAATCCATGTCTAAATTAAAAGAGTAGGTGATTCTTCCAACACTAATTTGTATTTTTTTTTCTTTTCACTGTGAATATCATTTTTGGATATAAACTAAGTAAGCGTTTAGACGTGCAATTTCATCTCATCATTTGAAATCATGAGATGAAATGTCAAATTCTTCAGAAATTTTAATTTGAAATCTCATATCATAATTTTACATTTTCAAATATATAATGTGACCCACAAATTCAAGTTTTGCAAAAAATAAAATAAAAGAATATCTACATAATTCTTTGCAAGAATATCAAATGAGCAGCGAAATATTCACGAAACATAAATACGACAATGTAATTGCTTGTTGAGGATTATACTAAGGAGTAGTACTCTACAACTCGTGTTTAATTTTACTTTTTAATTGAAGTAAAGTTCGATCATTAAATGTTGTTTTCTGTTTAGAATAATTTTGTGATAGTGTATTATATTTTTGTTATAAACTTTTGCTTCTTTGGTAATATTTATATTTACAAATAAAAAATACAATTTAAAATTTTAAATTATATATCCAAAGAAAATTTTAACTTCATCTCATAATTTTAAATCATAATTTCATGTCACAAGGCGAAACCCTAAGAAAGAAGGTACATATTCAATTTTAGATAGCATTGTTTATTTATTTACATTACATACATCATGGAAGTGGCTTGTTGATGCGAAAAGAAAAAGGTTGTTTGTACGAGAATCAGAAATAGAAATAAGAAAATAAATGTGTTGACTTGTTTATGTTCATGGCTTGTTGATAGGTACTTTACACTTGTTTTTTTTTTGCCAACTAAATATATGAAAATATTTTAGTGGTATGTGGAGAAAGAGTTTATTTGGTTTTCAGCTAAATTCCATGGCTTGGTCTTCTAGAATAAAAACTACTATTAAGACGGTGAATCTTAATTATTTATATCAATATATATTCATATTCATTAAGTAATTTTGAAAAAGGACATGCATATGCTTGTGAATAGGTACAAAGTTAATTAGGGAAAATGTAATTACAAGGTTGGTATAATAAATGATTATAATTGTGGTACTTCACTCCAAAGACTTGTTTCCACCAAAATTACAAATTTTCTATTAGCCCATCCCATTCACATCTGTCTCTCAAAGTCATTATTGTTAACCTAATTTTTACTTTCACATGCTTAGCTGCCATTTCTACATAGTAGAAATCATAGGGAACATTAAAGATCAATTTTCCTATCACATCCTCTAATTACAATGTGATACTAATATAGCGTGTCATAATTGTTGCCAAATATTTTCTTGATTTTATTTTTGGTATTTCTTAAAAATTACATTGTCAAAGGATGACATTTTTCAATTTTTTCATGTTTGATTAACTTAACATTTTTAGATAAACTTTTTTGCTCCGACTTAAGAAAAATAACTTTCCTATCCCCTCCACCCCCATCCCTCCAAAAGAAAAAAATCAAAATTCTCTTTTAACGTCATCATCGGACCAAACTCTCAATTAGACGTAGGACGCAACTTCCAACTCTCAACTCCAATTGAGGACCTAACTCCATCCTAAAGCCCGAACCCGACCCAAGAATTGACTTTCGACTCCATACTTGACCCTTCCCCCCCCCCCCAATGCCCAACTTGACGCCAATCAAATTTGATTCTCTATCCTAACGCGTACTTCGACTCCAACTCGAAACTCAACTCTTCGGCTCGACCTGAACCTATCTTTCAAGACAGGTCGTGTTCTTGATCACGGTTGGATCTTCAATATCATGTCGAGGTTAGGTCGCAAGTCAACATCGGATCCCAAGCCGTGGCAAGGGTAGATTGTTGTGCCTCGGGTTAGGATTTGAGCAGGATCAAGTAGAGGTCAGGATGAAGATCTAGGTCAATGTTAAAGGGTGAAAGTTCAATATTATAGTATTTGTCCAGATTATATTTAAATACTTTTGAAATAATATTTTCTCATTACTAATCGACCAACAAATAACAGGCAAGAAATCACTCATTTTTTGAAAAAAAATATTTTCCTTTGTACCAAACACACCCAAAGTGTGTATATTTTTTCCTCCCCAAGATGTATTGCAACTTCTACCCTGAAATACTTTTGACATTTCTTTCCAAATTAAGTAAATATTTTAAATGTTATTTACTAAATATAAGGAAATTATAAAACTTTACTTTGCGATGGAAGAAAAGGTCAAAAGGAGTACTAGCCAAGACACCAGTTTAAAAGTTCAATTCTAACTTTCCAGTCAAGCAAATTCCAAAGCCAAATGGGAAGCTTAAAGAACTATCAAAGTTGATATTTTCATGCTAGCTAACATGCTTTCATGTGATAAAAACTTGCTTTATTGATAAAAATCAGAAAAGGTCTTTATCACAAATTCCTAAAATAACACACACCCTGATTGATTGCCAAAATTCTTTGGCTATTAGCATTCTAAGGCATTGTTAGAATATGAATATCACAATAGTAAATAGAATATTTATGCTTTTAAATAATGGCCATAGTTTTTTGGTTAGCTTGTTACACTTCAACTATTTTATTGGGTATCTCTTATTTCCTACCAACATATATATATTTATCAAGTTAATCAGCCCACCAAAGATTCAACACAAAATTCAGTATTTCTTGCCTCCACCATAGTTTGATTTGAGATATCATATTTCACCTCTCACATCATTTGACTACTACATTACCCTTAATTGATGGAATATTCTTGGAATAAAGAATCCAATTCCAGCACATATATTGGTTTATTGATTATGTACATCAAAATGTAACTTCATTTCAAATCCTTCTAGATTACTTTTACCTAACTGTTGCTCTATTGGGGAAAAATAATATGCAGTAAAATAATCTGCGGTCACAATAATCAAGTTAGATTCTCAAGTAGAAAAAAATTTCAATTCAACTATAATTTTTTATAACAATTTTACCTATTTATTTGAAACTTGTTACGATACTTATACTGAATCTTGATTAAATTCAAATTTATACTTTGTTAGCCCTATTTCTGCAAGCAAAGTTTGAAATTTTTTCATTTATAGGATTTAAACTTAAAATCTCTAAATAAATGGAGAGATTTTAAACTCTATCACCCCACTCATGTTGGTGTTTTATGATTTGGATAAACGTTAAATTGGAATGAAAGGTTTATGTAAGACCAAAGTCTCTAATTATGAACAACATTATACCTCTAGATACAAATATACAATCACTACTTGCTATTAGCATTAATTGCAACAACTGAAATTATTTATTTGCATCATTTAAATTGGAAGGGAAGGCAAGATGAGCATCATTAAAGTTTTCTCTAAATGTTAACATATCTTGTGGGTAATCTTAATACGTTCAAATCGGAATTCCATTATTACTTTGTAATTTTTCCTCTCAAATCGCCAAATCTCTTTTATTATTCCTTTTTAAATTTTAACAAAATATTCTTATTTTCATTGAATATATTATTATTATATGAAAAAAATCTTATTTTCTTTAATTTAAGGATACTTTTTCATTATAAATTACAAGAAAGTTATGTGGTGCTTTTATTTATTTAGATATATTTTTTTAATTTATCCTTTTCTTTTCAATATGTAATTTTTACCTTAAACATTTGACTTTAACAAAAATACCATCTCACCTGAGATTTTTCCCCTGGCAAAGAAAATTTCCCAACAAGAACCCGATCGTGATATCCCTTATTTTCCCCCAAAATTATCGAATTGTAGTCTATAGTTAGTGAAATCGAAGTAAGAAAGGGATCTGCAGCGAAGGAATTTTGTTGAATTCCAGCAATGGAGAGAGTATAAAGCTTTGAGTTCCCTTGTGCAGTCTTCTCTGGATTAAACCTAATATAATTGCTTTGTTGTGTTGGATTTCGATTGTGTTAACACGAATGAAGATACATATAACAGAGATTTACATGCCTGTTCATAAAGGAAAATGATCAATTTCCTCATCCTGTTCAATTTCAGTAGCTGAGATGTATACAAATTGGATAGCAGCTCAAGGAACTCGGTAAGCAGTTTTTGTATACATGTATATCTAATTGAATCTGGGAATTATAATCTGAATTGTGTTTATCGAATTTGATTGCAACTGTATTTGTTTCGTCCTTGTGAGTCACCATTTATTTCTGTGAACTTGAGATCGAGCTGAAATATATCAAAAAGAGATGGGTTCCTTCTGAATTTGCGATTGAGATTATGGTGCAACCGGAACTTTTGTATCACGGCTCCTTCTACGTTTGACTCACCTACTTAGCTTAGGTTATATCTCAGTGCCAGCTTGAATGACATGCTGCAGTTTAGAGATAGAAGAAGGAAATACCAAATGGTTTATTATTAGAGTTTTTATTTTACAATAGTTCAATTGTATTAATTGTCATAAAGATGTGAACAGAAGGAAATGTTATTAAGTAGTAGTATTGTTCATCAGTTTGCTATAGGGCAAGCAATATAGCAGTTGCAATGCCCCCTAAAAGGAAGAACAAGTGTTTGATTAAATTGGGTCACAGGGAGTCTCAAAACCTTTTGTAATTAAGAAAAAGAAAATCCAACTTGTTTGTCTTTTCCCGTATGCCCTGGTTATGTGCTGCATTATATCTTTAGTATTTTCTCCATTTGTTCATCTCTTTGTTTTCTGAATGTTCTGAAGTAAGAGACTCTCAAGTTCAAATGAGAACTGATATGTAGCGGTTTTGTGTTAGAGCATTGTTGATCTAATCGAAGCAATTAAAATATCACCATGTGTCATGTGGCAGTGCTGGATAGGTATATTTGCCAAGCCGGGTTCTTTTAAACTCAGTGTTGTAAAAATCCCTTGCTTCTTCGCCTTAAGTTTTGAAGCGAAGTGAGGCGTGCGTCTTGCGCTTCAGATGGTTGAGGCAACGTGAGGAAGAAGAAGCTCGTTTTTCTTGGACCGAAACGTGAAGCAAGGTGAAACAACAAAAGTGTTTTTTTTTTTAATTTTATAAAAGTCTACTTTTAAAGAAGGAAAAGATCCTACTTTTCAAATATTTTCAGACTTTTGGGTTTGCTTCTGCTTTCTGTTTTTCATTCTCTTCCTCCTTCTCTTCTGCGATATCCCTTCTGCTGCAATTTTTTTTTCTTCTTTCTATTCCTCTTCTCTTTGTTGTTGATATCTTCCTTTTCACAATTAATTTCTCTAGTTATGGTGATATCAAAGACCTTTATATCCGTAATTAATAATACCTGAAACATACTACTAAATAAGGTTGATTCCTGGTTGCTAGCTTCATCCATTTCATAATTTCAATTGATCTAAGCATCCTCATTGTAATTATTCTGTGAGTTGCTTGGTGAGTCATTTCTGGAAATGGCTTTATTCTAGAGGCAGTTTGCATGCACTAATATCTCGGCTTTGGACGTTTTGGCAATTGTTTGGGACAGGTTTAATTCTTATTCAGAGTGACGCTTTGGCCCTTCTGAGATATCGTGATGCTGGAGGATAAATGTTGGGAAGATCCTCGCTCTGTTAATAGCCCTAGGAGGATCTTAAGTTTTTCCAAGAACAGGAAGGCCACTGTGTTCTTTCCAGATCCAGACGACAGAGATTCAGGATTTGGTGTTTCTGGAGATCAGGGACCTAAGACTTCTGAAGTTTATGGTTTTGTTGGCTCCATTACTACTGTTGTTGCAACAGGTCTACCCATCCTCATCTTTATGGATCCTCATCACGTTAATTTCGCTATGTATGAGCATTCAGTGTTTTTTTCTGATGTCATAATTTGGCAATCCAGTTGAATTGTTTGTATATTAATGTGATGGGACTATCTTTTGTTGGCAATGCTCATCCTGGCGTGAAAGTTGATTATTCTTATCTTTTGGTTCGATTCCTTCGCCTTCCTGGAAATGCTTGTGCCCAGGCATCACCAGTATCTGCATGAAGGGCAGAGTATGCTAATTGATTTTTCTTGGAAGTTGAAATGACAAGGCTGTTGAGATCTCTGGATATATTACTCTGCAAATATTGAAAACAGACGCAAATGCTAATTTTGTATTTTTGCAAGATGTTTCCTGTTGTAAAGTATTGAGCTCTCATACTTTGTATGTATATCTGCTTTGCTTTAACCTCATTCCACTGGTATTCCAGTGGTCACGGCATTCATTTGATTTCATGCATAAGGAAGTCTGACTGGTTTCCATTATTTTCCACAAGCAGTTCTTTTTCTGGTGTGGGCATATCTTCCAGAACATTGGTTGCACTCTTTGGGAATTGTTTATTATCCAAGCAGGTAAACCAGATGTAATTGCAGGTTTCTGTCATCCTTACATCTTGTCTTTAAAAAAGATCTTTTTTAAAAATTAGGAGATATTATGAATTTCATGGTATGACAGTTCCAAATTTACTTAGCTGGGTTTTCTGACGCCAGAGCAAAACTGGCTAGTGTATTCCAGCTAACTAGGTTGAGCTTAGTTTATTCCAATTTCTGGAACTCTAATGGCGTTTGGTTGTTTTTAACAAACATCTTGAAAAGAGGATGCACAAAATTTTGATTGATAAGCTCTTTAGTTACATTTCAGAAATTGATATATATTGGTCCTCCATTTTAGAAATTACAAGTTCATGAAAGGGACTTAAAGCATTTGCAGGATGTTCGGGATGAAAAGATTTTTATTGGCAGAACTTAGCTGGTTGCTTGCTAATTGTCACAAAATATATTTAACATCCTGCTAAATCGTTGTTTGTTTTTTCAGGTACTGGGCATTAGCTGCGCCAGCTTATGTGATGATGACTATAGTACTAGCTTTAGGATTTTACATTGGTCTCAACTTCCTGGCTACCCCTCCTCCAACTTCATTCAGCATGATATATGGTAATTGTTACCTTTCTGACATTGACAGTTGAAAGGATTTTCCATGTGCTTCTGTCGTGATGCATGCAAAAATCAAATTTATCATGGTTTGTTGAGGCTAATGGTGGGATCTAGCCCTTATTGTTTGCTTTCGATCTATTCTGTAGATGAATTCACAAGAGAACCTTTGCACAATGGACCTTCAACGGACAATGATGAGCAACCTATAGAGCCTATATCTGATATTCGGATTGATCAAATTAATGACCTTATGTTCAAACCAAGATGAGAAACAATTTTGCTTGGGTAGATTGTATCAGTTTCACTTCATTCATTTATCAGTGTATCTCTTTGATTCACCCAATTCAGGTACTTGGACATTAAATGTGGTTTCTTTCAGAACCCTGCATTTGCTTTCCTCTGTGTAATACCGAAAAACAAATATACTGGAAAGCAAGGATAGATTTCTGTTAGGGAAAACGATCAATTTACTAGCCCTCTCCTAACCCCATACAAGACGGTTTTCCTGTATCCATTGTTAATGGCAGGCGATGGCAAGAGCTCAGTCATAATATAGGGGGGATACAAATATAATCTGTACTTCAACTGGTGTGTTGTGCGTTCATTTTGATTCTCCTCTTTGTTTGTTGAGCTCTCATTAGTAGTTTTCGGGACACACATCTGTTAAAATCTTAAATTCTAGGGAGAGGTAGTTGAATGGAGTATCTCTGCATTAGAATACTTGTGTTTGACAAAAGCCAAAATTTGTAAACTGTGTAAGTCAACTTGTTACATGAATGTTAGGTGGTTTAACTTGTATAACTGAAGCGTTCATATTAAAATGGTCTTCTTTACATTGTCAGCATATATGAGTAAAATCTTTATTTTAGTATATAGAGTGTGGTATAGTTTCCATTTTTGGGGAGAAAGTTTATCAAAAAATTTTACCACACATGTAAAGTAAGGTTTAAATACAGTACATTCTACTCTCTCCAAATTTCACTTGACGCCTTACTTCACATCATTTAGTAGCATTTCATAATACAAGTTCATCAGAAGTAAAAGGATATCATTTCATGTAAAAAAAAAATGGAGCAGCAGCCTGAGCAGAATGGCAACTAAATGTGGTATTAACTCAGTTCACAAATACATAATATAGCAACAACAACTCATCCAAGCCGAATAATACGACGACAAATTCAACAACAATCAAAGAATTTAAGGCTGTTAAAATGTTCGCAGAAGCAGCAACATTGATTCACCCAAGTCGTGAATTTGTGGTATTATAGAAGAAAGGTCTAACGTGCAATTCATCTCATCGTACCCACGCTACAGAATCAATCTCATCTCTTGCTTTCTTGTACAGTTCAAGCCTCCTGGCACATTGCATTCTTCTCTCCATCAATGCAGGGTCTTCATCTAGCAACTCTGCAAGTGCCTTGCCCTGAGAAACATATTTCCATCAAAAGCCCAACCAACATTCAGTATAAGCCCAACCAACTACAACCCTTGGAAACCTACATCCAAACATTTCATAATATATGACTAACTAATAAAATTTTTCCAAAACTATATACAGGAGATGCTTGTATCATAATTCAACTACCTTTTCCATTTTTCATTAACAATTAGGCCAAGTTTACTCATATGAAGTAAAAGATCATGCCACTGAATGATACTCTCAAAGCATAAGTTATAATTTTCCATCAAAATGCATAAGAGCTTTGAATTTCATAAACTAATCAACAAGCTATAAAGTGATATACAGTACCGGGGTTCTGAGATGACTCCCAACAGAGGTTCTGAAATTACATCAATCTGGATAACGATCTTGATCCCTTTCTATAAAGCTTACTGATTCACATGTAAGCATGAATCTAGGACCTTAGTTCTGCAAACCTCTGCCTCACGGCATTGGCAAGTTCCCACTCACCAATACTTGTCAGGCCTTCAACAACCTTTTGCCTTGACCTTATGTATGGTATAAAGCCTCTCTTGGTCGTTTCCATCACAAACTTTCCAGCCCAAATAAACTGGTGATTCTCTAAGCACCCTTCAATGACTAGCTCATAGCACTCGAACCCAACATGCACACCCTCATTTGTTAAAAACAGAATGACTTCAATTGCTCTCCAGATCTCCTTGTTAGCTCGTAGTGCTGCCAAAGCTTTCACCAAAGTTTCTTTTCTGGGGCTCAAGCCAAATATTGCAACCATTTCATTCAACGTCTCTATGATAGCAGACGTCATTCTAAGCCTGGACAAGTTGTCAATTAAAGAACCGTAACAATCCAAATCTGGAATGCAACCAGCACGGCTCATGCCCTTCAACACATTAACTGCTTCATCAATCTGATCAACCTTACAAAGTGATGAGATCAGGTAACTGCAAGTGCCACAATCAGGTGCATATCCAATATCCTGCATTTCCAATAATATGCTTGAAACAGAATGGGATTTACTCCTACGTTCAATCCATGCAGTGGAGAGTAGGAGGTGAGTTTGAGGTACTGGAACGCAGCCAGAGCGAAGGGTGCGCTGGAGAATGGCAAGAGCAAGTGGGAGAGGATTTGAGCTCTGGAGACTGTAGGAAAGGAGAAAGGAATATGCAATATGAGGGCGAGAACGAGGCCTGATTGGAGTAAAAGACTGTAAAATTTCGTCAACAATTTTGACACTTGTGTTTTCAGGATAGGTGGATAAAAATGAAAACGGATTCGGATTGTGGTGAAACCCTTCAGAAGAGCTTAGGATATAAGGAATCTGTCCATATCTTTTAGCTTCCACCACAGCTTTAATGGACTCTTCAAGCATTCTTGCTGAAGAGACAAAAGAACGACAAAAAGGACGAACATAGGAATGTAGCTTGGAAGTTGCCATCACCCTATCCGGATTACTTTTTCCCTTTCAAGTGTAAATAAAATTAGTCGAGCTGCATGCAAACCGATAAAACACGATCAATAACAAAAAAAAAAAAAATAGCAAGTAGTAACCAACACCTGCAAGGCTACTTCACTAATACTGAAGCTTCTTTTTTTTTTTTCAATTTTCTTGGAATGAGCAGTTTAGACGCGCTCAGAATGCTCGACACACCGAGCATGTTAGGGGATTGATTACAATTTTGCAGCAATTTGGAACACACATACATGATATAGCAAAATGAATTGAAGAGCAGAAAACATGAGACAATATTCATTGTGGAATAACATCGAGCAGGGAACGGGCATAAAATGGGGGTAAAAATAGTTTAAAATCCTAATCAGCTCGAAGCAAAAGTAGCGGCGAAATACAAAATCAAATCTGAAAAATTTCCTAAACAAAGAAGACGGAGCTAGATAAACTAACCGGTCCGGGAAAGAGACGAAAATCAGCGCTAGATCGGAGAGCAAATATTTTGTAAGCAGAGGTGTTAGAAATGGTGAAAAAAAATTGCTTATGTATTAAGCTTTTATCCCATAAACAAAAAGAAGTGGAAATTTGTTTTTTTTTTTTAAGGTAAAATTGGGAATCCTTGATGAGTGGATTCACTATCTGCATTTCCATCTTTATTGTAATTTTCTTCCCAATCTTTTTTTTCCCTATCTCCAATTTTATTTTTTAAGGAAAAAAAAGTAAAATTAGGATAAAATCATTTTTATTTTGTTGTTATTATTCCTTAACTAGTATAAGTACCCGCGAATATATTAATTTATGATTATTTTAGTTTTATATAATATCAAATATTTTTACATATTTATCCTTTATTATTTTTATATTGTATTAATAAATAACTTTTTTCATCTTAACAATATATTCATTCTAACTTTTAATATAAAATATTAAATAACATAAAATTAAATGACATGTTGGTACATTTTACATATGTTTTTTAATTGAAAATGTTCAAAATAATTTTAGTGAATCAATTACTTGTTACTATTTTTTAAATATTAATTAAATACAAAAAATAAATCAATTACTTGTTATATTATTTTTAAATTAAAGTAATATTATTTTTTAAAATTATTAATTCAAATTTTTCTTTTTCATAAAAGAAAATAATAAGTTAGATCTTTATCAATGTTTAGATGCTCAGAATTAAAGGCTATTTGACCATAACGTCACTGAAACAATCATGTATATATATTACCTTATCTTTGTCATATTTGCAGCAAATTCGAATAACCACATATTCCTTAAATACCACACAATCTGTAAACTGTGGAGGGAGCTCAACAGCTCCTACCTCATTGATATAATCAACTAAACCCCTAATAAGGACTGACTAAAATATATCTTAACTCTGAGTATTTCCATCGCAACTAGACTTGCAATATGAGAAGATATTTTTCCGTTCCTTCTTTGGGGTTTCTGGCCAAAAAGAAATGAAAATACTTACCAAAATAAAAAACAAAGCATCAGCTTGGAAAACATCTCATTCCATGCAATTGAATACCTAACACTAAACAAGATCCTGAGCTCCCTAAAATGAAGGAAATAAATTAGACTAAAATGACTTTTCCCTCCCAAAGGTTTTAAGCTAAATAGTGATGGAGCATATATAGCAACCCTAAACAAAAGAGGTACGGAAAGAGTAATCAGATACAACTAAGAAAACTGGAGAACAGGATACTATACCAACCAACACCTAAGAAATCACATCAAAGCGAAACTGCTCGCACTTATCCAAGGACTACAAATTGCAAAATCTGATCAACTAGTTCACCTAGAAATTAATGTGGATTACAAGAAACTCATTGATATTAGCAAAAATGATCATCCATTATATTCTAACATGATTTTTGACTATAGAGTGCTTCTCAATCAGCTAGGGAATCCTCCAGTGTTACATAGCTACAGAGAAATTAATAGAGTGACAGACGCACTAGCAAAGGAAGAAGCAAAAATTTCGGGAGATAAAGTGATTTTTTACATGACAGTTCTTCCAGTGTGTGTATCAAGTTTTTTGTGATCAGACAAAGAAAGAACTCTTTTGGATAGGCCACAAAGGCTAGAATAATTTTGTAATAGTAGCAAAAATACTCCCTTCCCCAGTATAGGTCCTCACCTGCCACTCCCATGTAATGATGCATATTAATATATAATTTATTATCTTTTCTTCACCAAAAAAATAAAATAAAATTGAAGCATCCTTTCTTATGTGACTACCTATATTGTTATCTCATTTATATTCTGACAATTGAAATGAACCACATTATTATTCTTATATTTTTTTCCCTTTTCTATTTTTATTGTGTCATTATTGAATATTCTAAAATCTCCTAAATGGTCAAACGTTCTACATTTTTTCAAAATTTATTATTGTGTTTTTATAAAAGGTCAACTTTAGTTTTTATTATCTTCTTCAAATTTAAAGTACTGCGACAAATTAACTATATATTAATATCATTGTATTAACTTATCATATTCGGTGTAATATTATTTTGATATCCTTATATATGCTTTGAAAAATTTTCAGTCAAATTTTACCATCCCAACTTTTATATTATACTTTTTCCATTGAAAAGCTTTTTTTTCCCCTTGATGTTCTTATTCAAAATGTCATACATCCTACTCTATGCACATCTCATTTATAAGTATACACTGAAAGTATGTTAAGATTCTTCAATTTATATATGGCAACTAAAAAATAAGGTCTTCTCGATGAAGTTTGATTTTAGACCCATCAAACTTGTTGGAATGAAATTAATGGGTAAAATAATATATTTTAAATATATAGCAACAATAAAATAAAAAATTAAATTTTAAATAAAATTTAACACAAAAACTTGAGCCCGCCACTTAGTCTCGAACCTATAGGTTCCTCTGATAATATAACATGATTAGAAAAAAGACATTTTCTTATAAAAAATATTTAACTTTAACTTATTATCTTCTTCCCATTAATATTTCTATTCTTTGTAAAAAAAAAAAAAAAGAGTATATTATTATTTTTATCAATACAAAAATTAGATCTTCACTTTCTCATCCTCTATCACCTTCACTTTCTTCTCTTCTTCCTCCTCCACCACCATCATAACCACTTTCTTTCCTTTATCACTAACGCCACAATAACCATGACCTTCACCTTCATTGTTACCACCAACACCTCGTCATCATAACCATCCCTTCACCTGACTTTCTTTAACAATTGCTACAAAAACTTAAACAATTGTTGAAGTTGCTGCAATTTCTATGACACTTGTTGTAATAATTACCATAGTAACTAATGTAGTTAATGCAGCAACTTCAGCAATTGCTACATCTGCAGATTTTCTTCAATAACTTAAAAAATTGAAATTGTATCCGTAGATTTTTTTCAAGGCTTAAAAAAATCTTGAAAAATTTTAAATTAAAGTAAACTGATTTGTAAAAATAAAGACTAAAAGAAAAATAAAAGAGCATGCTAAAAAATGATGATAACAATTATAGTAACATAGAAAATTAAAAAAAGAAAAAGAAAATAGTGGAAAAGAGAAACAAAGAAAAAAAAAAAGATAAAATAAGGAAAAGATTTGGAGAGAGGAAGAAATAATGAAAAGATAATAAAAGGAGAAATTTTAGGGGAGGGAAGTCTTTTGGAACTTTCTAAAGTTATTAAAATGTACCATTTATTCCCTAACTAATTTAATCCTATTTAGTCTCTAAGTTGTTACCTTTTCTCATTTGAAGATTTAAGTAATACCTATGACTCAATTTTCACCGTAGAGAAAATGAAAATATTTCAAGATACAAAGCTAATAATTCCTTCAAGTTCTGAATTTCTGATATCTTTTTTGACTTTTTTTTTTTAAATTGTAATATTGCAAATAAAAAATAAAACATACCCAATTTTAGCAACATGAATTAGTAACAACTAGTCTAGAGAAATAAAGTTCACAAAGAAAAGAAAAATCAACAAACTTCATAGAAGATTCATCATCTCAATATGATGTTGAAAGAAATGGCGACAAGAGCCAAAATATATAGCAAATGTAAACACGACAATGAGGATGCTCTGTAACTATCAGCAAAGTTTATTTCTCTGCCTCCAGCTGCAAAATTCAACGTAAACAAACTATTAATGTCTAGAGGACCCAAGAATTTTGAATCATGGTTAGCCAGTGATAAATCCAGTTATGGATTCAACAAAATCAGTAATTTGAGGTTGAATGTATTATTCATGCAGTTAAAAAGAATATTTATATAGCCAAAAGCAGGTAGCTCATGGTTGCTTCGGCAGTCTATTTAAGACGACATATGTGATTCACCTGCTGGATTATAATATATCATTTTTATTAATTCTTTTATCGATTGCTTCAAATAGAATTTACAATATTATCCTTTGAGTAGGTAGCTACCGATTGATGTGCATGCTTCTGCTTGATTTTACTGCTCCCTCCGTCTCATTTTATATGACACCTTTTGACTTGGCATGGTGTTTAAAAAAAAAGTAAAATTTTTGAAACTTGTGGTCTAAAATCATTATAAAAATTTGTGTAGTTGAGATTCATTTCATTAAGGGTAAAAGATGAATTTTAAAGTCAAATTGTTATCAATTAAAGTAAGGTGACATTCTTTTTTGGACGGACCAAAAAGGAAAGAGTGTCACATAAAATGGGACATAGGGAGTATATGATTTCTATTAATTATTTCTTCAACTATGAATTTATTGTTACCCTTAATAAATTATTTATTCTTAAAGGAAGCTGCCGATTGATGTATATGCTTCAGCTGCTTAATTTGTTACATTTAATTACTTTTTCGGCTGTTTTAACTATAAGTTTACAATATTACCCTAATAAATCATTTTTCCTTAAAGGCAATTCTTGAGCTATTTGATTTTATAATATTATTTCTGATGAATCGTTTTTCAGTTATTAATAATTTAAATATTTTAAAAGTAAATACAATTTTGAGTGTCTTTCAAAATTTTATATATGCAACATCAATTAAAATAAAATAAATAACAATATTATTTAAAAATAACATAAAATATATTATAAGCCGCAATAGTTAACAACTTAACATTTTAAAAAAATATATTAAAAAAATTTAATAATATCACATAAATCGAGATAAAAAAATAACATTTGTTAGATTTGTGCTAGCAGAAACTCGTATAACTAATGACTAGTCTATACTATATTAAAAGTGTGAAGGTCCTTAAAATAATGTTGTTTGAACTTTTTGCCCTTCACTAAAAGACTCTCTTTAGACAAAATTGTCTTTTCACATTTTTTTAGAATTATTTTTTTAATAATATTAAATATAAATAAAAATTAAATAAAGAAAAATCTCTACACAAAGAATCTTATTCCAACTAAAATAGATTAGTGTAAAAGGAAATTAGTCAAAAAGCTAAAAAAAAAAAAGGAAAAACACGTTCAATTTAGTCAAAAAGGGAAAATAAATTAAGGGAAAATTAAATTTTAAAAAAATCCCCCTACAAAGAATTTTTTTCTAACTAAAATGGATTTGGTGTAAAAGGAAATTAGCAATAAATAAATAAATAAAAGGGAAAACACACTGAAAAAGAAAAAAAATTAAGGAAAAAACTTCTAGGAAAGTTTTCCTTTTTGTAAATAACATGGTTTGGTTAATTTTATTTTTTACTTTTTTATTTAATTTAATATAATACAAGTTCCCACTTTGAAGCGGAAAATCAAATTATGATTTAAAAATTAAATAAATTTTAAAAGAGAAAAGGTATTAATTGTTTGAAAACAAATAAGATAAATAAAAGTTCTCCTAACTTCACTAGGAATCCTAATTATATGATAAAAAGTTTTGGTGCTAAATATAATAAAATATTATTTTCTTTCCTTTTTTATTTGTGACTTCTCTACTTCTATAAAAAGAAATACTTCAATTTCAGTTTTTGATTTATTCACTCCATTCAACTTTTGATTCTTCACTCCCTTCATCAATTTGTGCTAAGTGGTGATGGATCTTATTTTTTGATTTTTCCTAAATTTCAATTTGATTATCAGGTTCCGTATACTTTCTTTGTTTCATATTGTTTTTCCTTTCTTTTCACTTTTCGAATTTAAAGAAAATAATATTAATTATTATGTTAGCTTAACTTGCTTCACTTGAATTATATTATGACCTTCGTTTAGTTAGTTTAGTCTAATAAAGTTTTGTTATTTAAAATTTTCTATTATTTTGTTCCTAACATCTCACTCTATTCACAAGTTTCATCTATTCACGTAAAGTAATATCTCAAGTAAGGTAATACTTCTTCTTCTTATAATTTTTTTTATGTTATAAATTCATATGTTATTCTTTTTATTATTTCTTTCAACAATTTATCTTAGATAATCTTGCAATAGATTCTGAGAAGGACTTGATCATTGAAGTTGTGACAATTAATACCTTAAAAAATACGATTCTTACTGGATAATAAAAGTTTTACTTATTGACAATGGACCAATAAAATAATATAAAAATGGCACCAATGAAACCACTCGAAAAACTTTAACATTTGTTGACGAAGAGGTAATAGTTTTTTCCTTTTTATTTTTATTTTTTAACATTACATATATATTTTAGTCGTTAACGTTTAATTTTTTTAATAGGCACAAAAGTGATTACTAAACTTTTTAATGATCATGTTGTAAAGTGGAACAAAAAAATTGAACAAAGCAAAGTTTATTACATCATAAATGTAAGCATTAAATATGTTAATCTGAATTTTCTATCAGTAAACAAAAAGATTGAGATTGGATTCATCGATAACACTATAGTTTAGGATTGCACAGTCAGTTGTCTTTTTTTCAAACAATTTTGTTTCGTTTGAAGATACAACATTACGTATCGAGGGGAAATACTTAGGTAAGTCTTTCAGATTTTATCAACTATTTAATATAAAAATAATATGTTCCTCTTACTTATTTAACAATTTTTTTTGTAATCTTCTTTCTACATATACTTGGAATATTTGAAATTTCAAAAGATCTTCATTGGACAAAAAACAAAACGAAGAGAAATCGTACTTATGAACGAGAAGTAAGTTAAATTTATTTTTTAAAAATTATTATAAAAACTGCAAATAATCTTAGCTTTAAAAAAAACTTCTATTATAAATTTCAAAATTTATACTTATGTATTTAGTTGTCAAATTCAAATGTGACCAGAAAACAATAACTTTATGGGGTGAATCATCTGAAATAGATACTGAATTGCTAAAAACGTTGAATATTGAAAGACATGTAATAGCATTTTGTGATGTTAGAAATGTTGTTTGAACTTTATGTCCTTCATTAAAAGACTCTTCTTTAGGCAAAATCGTCTTTTCACCATTTTTCTTAAATTAATGTACTATTATTATTTTGATAATCTTAAATATTGAATATAATAAATATATTAAAAATTAAATGGAGAAAATTTTCTTATTAAGATTAAATTCTTATGCTGAAAATCTTTTTTGAGTTAATTAGATTTGGCCATTGTTAAAAAACTTCTAAATAATTGGAAAATTAGTTTTTTAAAAATTCTAAAATATAAGACGAAAAGGGTCCAAACAAATAGGAAAAGAAAACTCAATAAAAGGTCAAAAATCTGAATTAATATATCATTATATTGTAATATTTAAACTTAAAGAGTCCTAAACTCTATCTAAAAAGAAAAACATATTTTGACAAATTTTCCTTATAAAACACAAAAATAAACAATCCACAAACTCAAAACTATCACGTTAGTTTAATTTAGGAATTAATAACCCCCCCCCTCCCCCCCATAATCATCCTAAAATATATTTTTTATAATTTTTTTAATCAACAAGTCAATTTTTAACTAAGATATCTATTAATTTTTAAATAGATTTTGTTTAGCTTTGAATCACTTTAAAATTAGTATTTCTTTTACTAATTAATTAATGACAGTTGTTTCTCTCTATTTAACTTTAATTTATTCTTTCAAACCTACCATATGTAAGGAAACAAGTTAGATATAAAATTTTCTAAAATCAATTAAAATCTCGATAGTATTAAATTCAAAGAGAAAAAATTGATTGTGATTTGAGGTAAGTTTATTTTAAGATTGCAGTATATTTTTTAAGTTTCAATAAATGAATTGTCATATTTTCTTAATAGACAATTGCTAATTGAAAAGTTTTTGTGAAAATCTTGAAACATCATATAATTTAAGAGACAAATGTAGTTATCGTTTGAGGCAATGTTTACAATTTTGATAGAATAATGATTACAGGAAAAAAATTATTTGTAATTTTAGACAAATTTCTAAAGTTTTAGTATATTCTTGAAATTTACGATAATAAGCTATCATCTTTTCTTGATAGTAAATTGCTAATTGTAAAGTTTTTCGTGAAATAATGATAGTATCTATGGTTAAAGAGATAAATATTCTTCTTATTTGAGCTAACTTTTTTAAGATTTTGGTAATTTTTTATGTTCACAAATATAAATATTATGTATTTGAAAAGGATTTTTTTTAGTATGTTCTTGAAGTATAAATAACAAATTATCATGTATTCTTGGTATATATTTGTTAATTGAGAATTTTCGACGATTTTTGTTCTTAATGACTCATATACAATTAATAATTTGACATTAACTTATTTACAATTTTGACAAGATTAGCTAATGACTCCATATGCCAAGGACTATATGGAGTTGATTTTAGAAAACTTGGATCGAAGTTAATATTCTATTATTACAATTTTATAGCTACTTTTTAATTATATAATGAAAGGTTCCGTCCTAAACATGATAAAATATTATTTCCTGTCCTTTCTTGTTTATGAGTTCTCTATTTCTATTAAAAAAACACTTCAATTTCAACTTTTGATTCATCAATCATTAACAATCAACAATTCGGCTTGTATTTTCTTATTTAACAATTGAAATCAATTTTTTTCTCACTTTAATTGATTCATTCATCCCCTTCATTGATTTGTACTAAGTGGTGTTGGATCTTATTTTACACTTTTTCCCAAACTTCAATTTGATTCTCAGGTTTACTTATATTACACACTCACGTTCTTTGTTTCATATTCTTTTCCCATTCTTTTTCACTTTTTTGAATTTGAAGAAAATGAATTAATTGTTATGCTAGCTTACCGCTTGAAAATTATATTAATTGGTATGTTACCTTAACTTGCTTCATTCAGATTATATTATATCCTTAGTTTCATTAGTTGATTCTAATAAATTTTTGTTATTTAAAATTTTCTCTCATTTTATAACTAAGATTTCGCTCTACTCACAAGTTTCATCTATTTAGATAAACTAATATCTCAAGTAAGGTAACACTTCATTATTTTAGACAAAATCATCTTTTCACTATTTTTCTTAATCTATTATTTAATCTTTTAAAATTTAGTTTTCAAATTCACTTTTGGATTAGAATTATTTTATATTAGAATATACTTTTGATTTAGGACTATTCTATGTAAATAATTAATAAAAAATTTGACTATCAAATATTTTGTTAATAAAAGTATGTCATATAACAAATTTAAAAATAAAATTATATGGGAAACATTAAACTACTCCTTTTGTATTATGAAATCTTTTGTTACATTAAATTTTAGTCAATTAATTATTTAATTTCTAACTATTCGACTCTAATTATTACTTTATGTATTAAAAAATTATTAGCAAAATTATATTACAAGTAATAGGATTAATTTTTTTTCATCTTTGCTCTATCACAATAGGCTAAATTAATGCATCAAATTAATAATATTTATTTAATTTTGTTTACATGAATATTATATATATTTAATGGCAACTATCTTTTGTATTTAATTTTTAAATTGACGTGACTCATAGGTGCAAATCACGTATATTAAACTACCATAAATAAAAATGTGAATAACAACAGAAAAATAAAGTTTTTTTCAAGTTGAGAAAAAACTATATTTTTTAAAGAATTTAAGCTCCTTATGATTGTTCTAGATTTATTTCTCCTAATTAAAGAATTTAAGCACCTTATAAAGAATTTAAACATTTGGGGACAACCAAGTATTTGGGAGAAATTTTGAGTGCATTTAGGCATTAAGTATTGGCAAATTCATTAATGAAAGAACTATTTGAATGAAGCAGAAGAAAGCATAATGTCTTCTTACCACAATCTCTGGTAGAATTATTCGTGGTTGAGCAAATGCATTGCACCATCTCAGTCTCTACATCAAATCCACAAGTCCCACCGGATTTAGCGCAGCGGCCACATCCAGTGTCCGGTACGCTAAATGACAGCTTCATCCCATAAAGCCAATCCAACGGCCCAACACCTTCCAATCTATCCGTATTATAAACACTCGTATAATGCGTGCAGTCCAATAGATCCATACTCATATACTTCACCGTTTCATAACTCGTGAAACAACACGCCGGCGTACTGTTAGATAGCAAATGGAACAACTTAAAGGAAGTGCACGATCCGTAGAGTTCGTCACATGAATGACCGGAGAAATTAAAACAGACCGACTTGTAATGGTTAAGTACCGGCGAATCGATGGAGCAATTGACGAGGATGAAAATCGTGTCTGGGGAAGGCGGGATTATAGCTGATTGAATTTCTGACATTTTGAAGTCGTGGTGAGGTTGTAGGATTGAACAGGTGGACATTGATGGATCGAAAATCGTCATGGTTTGCTTTTCGTAGTCGATTGATTGGACTTTGTAGTTTCCTGATGGTGTTAGGAAGAATAAATCAGTCGCGGAGCAGTTTAGCATGTGGCGATACTGCGGCGCGCCGCAGCCGTCGTCGATGCTGAACGGGTAGTTTATGGGAATGTTGTTACAGAAATTGCGACATGTGGAGTAAATTTGTGGGGATTGTAATAGCACCAACAGAATGAGGTATATTATTAGATGGTTGAATGTGAAGACGGATGATTTTGGGTTAGCCATTGGTGTAAGGTGAAAGAAAGGGACTTTAATTTGTTGTGAATAGTTTTAGATTTGCACACACGCAGATTTCAATGATTTTGCAGAAAGCAAATGGTGAGCAGCTGTCCGCAATTTTCTGTTGCTTTTTTGACCATCGGCGCACCGTTTCACTGGCATTTTATGGGCTCCACACTGGAAAAATTCGGCATTCGATGATCAAGGAGTGAAGAATTCTTTTTTCTTATTTAAGGCAAGGAATAAAGTAAAACCACTTTCAATTTCTTTAGCACATTTATCAATTAATTAATGTCTTCTTAATCGAGATCGATTTACATTTTTTATGTAATTTGAAAGCGGATGGATTTGTGCAGTACACACTCAAGAGTAGTGATCATAGTTTTTCCTGGGATTCCAAAAAGCATCGAGGTAGATATGTATACTGTCTCCATTCTATTTTATTTAGCACTCAAGAGCCGTGATCACAGATCTTTTTAGTATTCTTTGACTTGATATTATATTAAAAAAAAGAAAAAATTTAAAAATTTATGATATGATTTAAAATAATTTTTAAATATTTATTTGATTAAAAATTATTAAAGATAAATTATTTTTCATTAAAATAAAATAATATTTTTTTAGACGAATCAAAAAGAAAAATATCACGTAAAATAAAATAGGAAATATATTTTTAAAGGTAACGCATGTGAGAAGCTAGCAAAAGGATTAGACAGAGGAGGAGAAAGAAAATGAAGCAATCAAAAGTAGCAGTCGCTTATGATAATGTCTCACAAAGAGGCATCACCAGGGTTCAAAGTCAAAGGAGGAGTCAGATGATACACAAATCTATTTAAAGTCACGGATATCATAGTTGTACATTCAAAAATAACATTATTTTATGACGTTCGCATCTGGTATGAGACTTGTTTTGTCCCAAAAAGATGGGATTCCCAAGTTTATAGATTCAAAAGTGAAGTATCATATAGTTTTAATCGAGATACATAATAAAATATTTGTATGTATTTTATTATTTGACGTTAATGCACAAAACTTGTTTTATGTGCGAAAATCTAAAGAAGGATCGTCCGACAATATTAGCCAAATAGACAGACATTTAGCTGATCAAATATACTTAATTAATTAGGTACCACGAGAACCAAAATTTTACTAATAGATTTGGTCTCAATTTGATACCAAAATGCTACTATTGCTCCCCTCTTCTAACTGAAATAGGAACTGCTGAACATCTCTTCTGCTCAAGCAACTTTACTCGAGCTGCAAAACTGGCTTCTCTTTTCGTTTTTAAAAGAATGGTTTACCTTTTTTATTTGATCTGTTTAAAAAAGAATGATTCTTTGTTTTTTTTAACAATACTTTTTACATAATATGTTTAAATCACAAGATTAAAGGACATTTAGTAAATTGGACATACGTTTAATTCAGAACCATAAGATTAAAAAATCTTTTTATTTTCTTAAACACCGTGTCAAATCAAACTAGGTTATTCTTTATTAAATAAGGAAATAGTTTATTTGGTATTTCAGCTAGGTCCTGCCCCGGCCATTCAGATAAGTTAGGGTGGAATCACAAAGCTTTGAATGTTGTCTCCTTTTTTATGGTCAAATTAAAGTCGTCCCTATTGAAATTATCAGGAAATTTTTGCCTCAGGCGAGATAATTAGCCAATGATTCTAAATATTAAAGCTGCAATCTACTCAGTAGCTCATTCATCAGCCCATGATCCGTAGATCTTTCAATTTAGTTAAATGGATTAATCCATCACCATTTTTCTGTAAAATCACTTTTAAGAAAGAAATTATGGCACTAGGAGAAGTACAATATATTGCCAAGGAAAACTCTTTTGTTTGTTAAGCCTCAATGTGAGCCTTAAAACAAAATGGAAAGATTTGAGCTTCGCCTGCAAAAATTCAAATTTAGTTAAGCATCAATGTGAATCAAACATTGAATAGGAAATCGAAAAAAGGGACAAAAATGGGCATTAAATGTGCAAAGTTGAATTTAATCAAGCCGCAATTTAAATACCGAATATTGAATGAAAATTTAAAATCTTACTAATAAATTTGATTTAGCAGGAATGATAGAACATTTGTAGAGAGGAAACAACCCTCCAGTGAAATTTGAGTGATTGGTTCAATCTTCCATCTGACTCACGTGTGAAAAGAATGAAAAATACAATAAACTTTACTAAGTAATAGTGATGGTGGAATATACCTCTAGCTACAAATATACCATCACTACTTGCTATTAGTATTAACTGCAACAATTAGAATTATTTACGAGCAGAACTTAGCTGATTGCTTACTAATTGTCACAAGATATATTTAACGTCCTGCTAAATTGTTCTTCGTTTTTTCAGCTATTGGGCATCAGCTGCGTCCCCTACTTTCTGCTTCTGCTCATGGTGCAGGTGCAGATACAAGCCCTGAGGTGCTGATCTAGGGACATGGTAGCCGCTGCAGGAGACTTTCATCGAGCATCAGCATTTTGGGATATCCTACAGTCTCCTTTTGTTCATTGGACCGTCTTTTGCACCCAGACACTGGCTTTGTGTATGTAGTTTTGATTTGTATGCGTAGGCTGCTATGCTAGTTATGTATGTATATATGTGTGTGTGTATATATATATATTTTGAGTCTATAGTAGCTTTGGACCAGTGACTTCCGGGTTCTGGGGTAGATTGTTGTTGGCTTGTTTTGCATGTTGCTAGATATCATTATGATTACTTATTCAAGACAGGTACCATGGGTGGGGTTAGTTTGTCCGTAAGTGGGATCTAACAGATGTCATCATGACGTGAAAGGTCGGGTGCTGACAAGTTTTATGTGATGATGACTATAGTACTAGCTGTAGGATTTTACATTGGTCTCAACTTCCTGGCTATCCCTCCTTCAACTTCTTTCAGCATGATATATGGTAATTGTTACCAGACTTTCTGATAGTGACAGTTGAAAGGATTTTCCTTGTGCTTCTGTCTTGATGCATGCAAGAATCAAATTTAGCATTGTTTGTCGAGGCTAATGGTAAGATCTAGCCCTCATTGTTTGCTTTCGTTCTATTCTTTAGATGAATTCACAAGAGAACCTTTGCACAATGTACCTTCAACAGACAATGATGAGCAACCTATAGAGCCTATATCTGATATTCGATTTGATCAAATTAATGGCCTTATGCTCAATCCAAGCTGAGGGACAATTTAACAGCGCAATTATTTTGCTTGGTTAGATTGTATCAGTTTCATTTCCTTCATTTATCAGTGTCTCTCTTTGATTCACCCAATTCAGGTACTTGGACATTAAATGTGGTTTCTTTCAGAACCCTGTATCCATTGTTAATGGTGGCAAGAGTTTAGTCATAACATGGGGAGAAAAAAAGTAGTCTGTACTTCGACTGGTGTGTTGTGCGTTCATTTTGATTCTCTTTTTTGTTTGTTGAGCTCTCATTTGTAGGTTTCTGGACACTTAAATGTTGAAATCTTAAATTCTAGGGAGACAGGTATTAGTTTCCTTTTCCTGAGCAGAAAGTTTATCGAAAACAACTCCTACCAGTAAGGTTGGCATATAATACATTCTACTCTCTCCAAACCTCACTTAGTCGACGCCTTACTTTACATCATTTAGTAACATTTCATAATCTAAGTCCATCGGAAGTACCCATTGACAAAGTCATAAGAGATTTTATATGAGGTTCAACTACTAAAAAAAGAAAGATGCATCTTAATTGGGATATT
>JAPFFP010000001.1:21493331-21508536 GCA_026153255.1 Solanum medicagineum
CAACTTTCGACGCTCATCATGGGTCATCCGGAAACAGTCGCGCTATGTTTTTAAACATAGGGGTCAGGCTGCATACACCCGACCCCCCCTTACCCCGCAATGAGCGGGAGCCTTTGAGGCATTGGGGTAATGTTGTTGTTGTTGTTGTTGTTGTAAGAGACTAACTCCTACATCACATATAGATGGAAATCTTTATGCACCATTTGTGCTTTAGTCTCTCTCTATGAGTAACATCAAAATACCAATAAATATCTCCACTCATTCACCACAGAAAGAAAATAGAGCATAATCAGAAGGTAAAACTAGTTTCTCATTACCTTCCCAACATACGTTCGAACCATGTTTTCAATGTCTTCTACTATAGTCTCAGACTGCCCCTCTGCAGTAATGAGTATTGTAGCGTTGAAAACAGCTTTGATAAGACTTAAAAAGAATGCAAATAATGGAAGGACATATGAAGCGTACCAACAGCCACTTTTGTTAAACCAGGTAAATCAATCAGTGTTAAGTTGACCACTGCCAAGACAAAACACATGGCATGGAATTAGCATGATAAAGTGAGAATGGTAGGCTCTTAGGAAAGTCACCACCAAAAGGAACAAGAGAAAAAAGAATACATTCTCAACAATAAATCAGAATGTTAAGATGAAATACTAAAACATCAAGCCCGTCTTCAATGAATTTAAAAAAGCAGACATGTATGTGAAATAACCAACTTCAGAAACAAATTCTTTTGATAAGTAATTGTCGTCAGAAACTATTAAGTAATCCTACTGATGCCAAGTAGAGTAAGATTACTTTTTGGGACCATAAATGATCCTTAAGCATATATAAAGAAATCATGGAGATCATACCATTTGGAGAGTATATGCTCAGGTGGATCGGAACAGGAGAAATCTGCTTAGTTTTCCCTGTGATTCGATCAGTTTCATCCGCAATCTCCTTGCGGACCATGCCTGTTAAAACAGTAATAAAGAAAACACACATTTTGACCAATCAGATTCTATTATCTAGTACTAATAGGTAAAAGTAAAACTATTGATAAAATGTGCTTGAGGGGACACAGACATGTCATATCACAAGCACACACATATTATGAGAAAGAGAAAAAGAGTGAGAAAAAACTAATACAATGAAAATTTAATAGTCTGTCTTCATAACCACCAATCTATTGAATTAATGTATATGGCTACTCTTCTATGCACAAGCAATCATTTTTCTTATTTATCTCACTTATTATAAGCAAAAAAACTGCATAGCTACTTCGATATTCATTAATTGGCATGAAATAGTAAAGACTTTAGGCCAATTCAGAAAGGGGTAGAGTAATGCCCCAGAAGAAGAAAAAATGGAGGTAATTTGATATACCAAAATCTGTGAACCGTCTTCTCGGCAAATGACCGAACTCTGCATATTCCTGCTGTCCATCGTCAGTCTTATGAAGCTGCAGCACCAATGGTCTCCTTGTGACAATTCCTGAATAGATACCACAGACGATTTATGGGGATCATTATCATGCAGATTTCCAAATTGACAATGATACAAAGAGGTTTCTCATCGTACATTGAGGGTATATCACATATGCACTTAGCTTCTTCTACTACGAACCAACAGATCTCCACAATCTTGAATGAGAGGTTATTTATAATATATTTTTCCTTCGTTAGTGTTCAACCAAGTACTGCTTACATCTAGTTTGATTTGACTCATGTCGAGCGTAATCTCCTGTTCAGTTGTTTTGACTAACTTTATAATAAAAGCTAGGACTGTTTATTTGTCAGTTCAGTTTCGAATGTTATTTATAAACATGCAAAAAACCAATAATGAACCAGTAAGCAATCGATTATCAATTTTTGGTTGATCGTTTAGCGGTCATTACAGCTTAGTTATTCAAAGTGATGCAGTGACTTTTCTGTATACTTTTTTTTATGAAAAGGGGAACCCGCAGCCGCGACCCTTTGGACACACACTGGGTAAACACGCTCCTATGCAATAGCTCGTAAACCACACAGAAGAGATAACCCGACCTAGAACGCAAATCCCTTGCTTACGCTAGCGAGGGGTTTTGAACTTGCGACCTCAAATAGGGAAGTCCCAAGCCCAAACCACTAGGCCAACCCGAAGGGTTGACTTTTCTTTATAACTTTATTATGGTATTCTTTTCTGGGAAATGTTTACTAGACGCATTATAAAAATTTAAAAGAAAGGTGTTGTGAGTTGATTAGTTGAAAAGGAGAAATGATCTTCGCAAAAAGAAACCAGAAAACTCTTTCTGATTATTGGTTGAACTTGATAGATCTTAATGCATTTTACAAAACCGTTAACCTAACCGATAGGCCAATAGAATAAAATACAAAAACATTTACGAACGTTAACCGATATCAATAAAACAATATTATTTTTTTGATTCGGCTTACTGTTAAAATAAAATTTATATACGCCTACTAATAGTTTATATGCCGTAGAAGGTTGAAGGGAGACGGGATTGTTATTTATTAAGGCTTCATCCCAGGCGAAGGGAGCTAAGGTAAAAAGGATTGTTGAGTAATCCTACCTCAAGTATTTTCATACGAGATTCTTGTATTGCTAACCCTTTGGTTCAATCGGAGCTAGATTTTCCCATAGAAAATTTGTTTTGATGAACAACTTTTATAAGATAGAGCTAACTATTATTCTAGAGGTTTACGTACAAGCTTTGGCGATCCCATTTAGTAATTGCTTACTTCTTGTCTTTTAGTTGTTAACATACACATGCTAGCCTAGAAGCTAATACATAGACAATCTAATACCACTGTGAGCATCTCGACTGCGACATATTGGTTACAGCCTATGAGTACAGGGTTCATACTTCACCCAAACTTTCTTTCTTCCATGTTTTTGTGGGTACAGGATCTTCCTTTTTTTTCCTTATCCGCATTAATTTTTGGGGTTGCACCACGTTGATATATGTCTGAGTATTACTGCCAATTTGGATTGACTTATTTTAGGTGCTTTTTTACGGCAAAATAGCTTTTAAGCACTTATTTTTAAGGAAAAATAACAAAAATAAGCCAAAAGCCAATCCAAACGGGCTCTTACTATAATCTCTGTTCTTCCTAACTTTAGTTTTTCATTTTAGTACATACCATCGGATATTTTGAAAAGAATATCCGTAGCAGATAGTTTGTTCATTGTTGGACAACTATACAGAAATAAGAACATTAACCTCTTTGCCCTCTATATAAAGCCAAGCAATTTTCCGCATACCTTAGAATGAATGAGCTAACTCTATTGATCCTGTGCACCTTTCAAAAGATAACCAGTACCGCCAACAATTGGATAATTAAGCCTTTATTGTGTGTGTGACATTGCTTAGTATTTCTTATTTACTAGATATTGATTCTTGATTCTAAAAATTATATTTATTTCAAGCTTGAAGTGTCTAACCTTGCTAATTTTGGTGACTTTCGTACGAAGAAGATCATTTAATCATGAGTTTTTTTGTGAGATATGTTTTATCTCAATAAATCAAGTTAATTTTAAACCACACAGTTGATAAAGATGATAGACACAAAAACAAAATAAGTAAAAAGAATCATTTGGATCTAATTAAATTTTGAACATTCATCTTAGTTATCAAAATATCTTGACCTCAACAAACAAGTCATTATATAACGATTTGCATTGATTATTCACAAAAGCTTGTACTTTAATCCTTTATGTACAAGTATTTACTCGATTTTAACAATATTGAGATTATTTTACATGACCATATATTAGATGACTCAACTTACACGTGCACGTAAAGAGACACTAGTTATGTAAAATGTAGCAGAAGTTTTACAGGTCAGAATGATCTAACGAATGACAGAGACAAGAGTATGATAAAGATATAATTAATCAAAGGAGCTCACCTGATCCACGAGGAAGAAAATCTCGGCCTACTATGCTTTCCAACACAGACGACTTTCCAGAACTCTGAATTAATGCAAGCAAGCAGCAAAAACTGTATTAGCCAATTACCATGAATGACAAGAGTAAAATTCAAAATTCCAGCTTTCCACTACTGAAACCAAATCAGCACAAAACCATATTCAAGATTCTCAATTCCTCTGAATACACAACAAAATTAGCAACAGAAATTACTCTTAACAACAATCAATAGCTGAGGTAAAAATAACCAAAATTCCACCTTCGCAGCACTTCAAAATCTAAATCAGCACAAACCCATATTCAGCAAAAAGTAGCCAGAAAAACTTCTAGTCAAAGAACAACCAAGAGCAACGGTGAAGAAAAAAATCAAGATTCCTAATTTTAACAAGTTAAAATCAAAACCCAACACAAACCCATATACAAAAGTCTCATTTCCACCATCACTAACATGGATCTACTAATTACCCAGCTCCACAAGATAAATCCCAGTTTAAAGTACAACCATCGAGGGAAATCAAGAAAAGTAATGGATCAGCTACCTGACCACCGACAACAGCAACTGAAGGAAGAGCATCCCAAAGAGAAGAAAATGCATTATCTCCCCCACCATGATCACCCAGAGCTGTACAGGCTCTCTGAATTCGATTCACCAAACCAATTAAACTCTCCATATATAAATCTTTTCTCAAACTTAACAAAGAAAAATCCTGAACCCCAGATCTATATTTATTACAAGAGAAGAAAAGATTGGTAATTAAGCAATCAAGATTTGGACTTGAAAGTGGAACAGTGTTGTTTACAGAGATAGATTAGGGGAAAATTAGAGATGGAGAAAAGGGTCTTTGAATTGGACTTGGTTTTCAATTTTATTCAAAGAAAGTAAATATAGAGGCCTGGGTTATATTGCTACAAATGCGCGTTATTGTCCTTTTGATCCATGTATGGCTAATAGGTGTTGTACCTTTCCTTTTTTATCTTTTCCAACGTCTTGGAAATTTTTTGAATTTTGAATTTTGTGGGTCAGATTGCTCAAAGTTAAATCAAGAAAGTATGTTTTTTTTTCCAGTACGTCTTTGTTTGAGAGTATTTTATTTCTAACGTGAAATATTTTGATGCGATTTTAAATTTAATTGAGCTTCAATGTGAATACTGATCAGTGGACGGAGAATCAAAAAAAAAAGTGTATCTTTTTCTTTTAGAGGATAAAAGGTTTTCAACCTTATGTTTGATATTAAATCAATGTATATTGGGGTTTAAAATTGTTCAACCTAAATTTTCCAAGTATGAATAAATGAATTTTTGAGATTTTCATGGTAAGTAGTTAAATGAATCAAAGTTTCAAAAATTTGTAAAAAATTTATGTATAAAAAAGTTTTTCTTGTAAATAGATTTTATATGGTAAAAATTTAAATTAATTAAATTTTAATACAAATAGAATATCAAGAGATTGATTCAAGTACAATACCAATAAGTTGGAAAGAAAAAGAGAACAACAAAGAAGGGCACTTGGGGCAGGCAAGAAGAGAAGGTGAAGAGAGTAGGGAATTCTTGGGTCAACTATGGGTGAAAGAAACAAATTACTTTAAAAAAAAAAAAATTAATTACTTTCACTCTTGAAAGCAAGCTATGTTAGACTATTAGACTATTAGAAGATAAAATTCGTTAATCCTAAAATTTTGCAAATAGATAAAGCGAAATTAAAAGTTTAAAAGCATTCCTTGAAATTATTATTTTTTAAAAAATTATATAAATTTTTAAAAGGATAAAATTATGTAATATGTCACTCCATAAAATTCCAAAAGCATAAAGACTACTTGTGAATCAAATTCTTCTCCAAAAGATAAATGAAAGAATTAAGAATACATTTGCAACTTGGGCAGAACTTATAAAGGAACATTCCCCAAATACTTAGGGATGTATATAGGACAGCTTAGGGCGAGGAAAGCCTTAACCTATTAATATTATGATTCACTCTACCCTACCCCGTTCAGCATAACATCTTTGAAGTCAATTATCCTGTCTTGCACCGTTAAGCTCTACCCGCTCCATCCCATTTTTAGTGAATTTGATGAAAAAGAATAACAATACACTATTCTATGAGTGTTACAATATGACCAGAAGTAAAGCATTACAATATTGCTAGAATTTTTTTTTTCTTGGCCTAATATATACACAAAAAACAGCCTTAGAGTGCTAGTACTATTGAGCTCTTTGCCTCTGCTTTCATTTTTCACACACATAATAAAGTGCTTTGTACCTCTTATACTTTTTAACCAACTACTAAGAAAAACAAATAAGAACAACAAATCAGCAAACAAAAATGGTGAAAGACAGGACAATTGGGGCTATTGAGCTCTTTGTTTTACTACCACTATCCCATGATTTGCTCTTGGACAAGATCATCGTTTGACTTCCTTTCTTCATCGATAAATATCCCTTCAATTTCTTGAGTATCGACGAGTTTGAAGTCTTCTTTCCCTTATCCATTTTAATATCCATTCACTTTTCTCAAAAACTCAAGAGTTCAAATGAAAGCAGCAAAAGAGCTTATTTTCCTCAAAGCAACAAAAGAGCTTCTCTCCCTTATCCATTTCAATATCCATTCACTCACCCATGTATATGCAGCAAAGATTGTATATGCTGTAATAGCAATCATTTAATACTAACAACACATATATATGCAACAGAGGTTGTTCAGCCAACTTAATAGACTTCAATTCGACCGCAGACAAACAAGATCAAAGAATTTGACTACAGACAAATAAGACCAAAGAGCTTGATGAAGCACCTGATAACACCCAATCAGTCTTCAATCCTCAAATTCTCAATCAAAGTATCAAACTAATAAGAGTTATGGAAATTTGGCTGTCAAGTGGGTCAATTTCTTTTTTGATCTGATCCATTTTGAAATATGGGTCTGCCTGCCCTGCCCTAGCCCATTACAATTTTTAGAAAATAATATTTTACCTTATCCTAATCTAACCTGCCCTATTTACACCTTTCCCTGCCCCTGCCCTATTAAGGGTATAACCCGCCTCGCTCCACCCTAATTGCCACCCCTAAAAATACTCATGCATATTACACTACTAGCTATGTAACTTTTTTTTTTAAAATGTATATACAGTATGTATCTTAATTTTATTTAGCTTCTTGTAAGTTAACTTCTTTATATTCTAACGCCTTTTAATGAAAAGTCTAATTCCGTATGTATGACAACTAAATATTAGATTTTCAAATTTTTTCTAGAATAACCTAACATTAAGCTTGTATGTGATTCTGTTAACTTATTTTTTTACCTTTTCAAGTGTTACTAGTGTTATTCTTTGTTAATTTTGTTACCGTCACTCCCAAAATTTACTAATGTGAATTTCTTGCAATTTTCAAGCGTTACTAGTGTTATTCTCTTCCACTCTCTCGTCTCTCTCTGCAATTTATTGCAAATATACAATTACAAATGTATACACCCGCATATATACAATTATTTTGACAGGTGTACATAGTCAATTAGATAGATATATATATACAATTCATCTCTCTCCATTCTCACTCACCTCTCTCCTCCCTTCTCTCACTCTTGCTTGTCAAATATACAAATATGTATGTATATTAATTACATATATACAATTATTTAACAGATATACACATACTATTTGAAAAGTATACATTACAGTTTACTTATCTCCTCCCTCTCTCGATCTCTCTCCTCCTCTCCAGGTCACATAGCTGAGGTTAAATTGTGTAATTATGTAAAATATAGCTATTTGATCATATTAAGTTTCAAGTCTAGGCTATTTATGAAAGTTCCCTAATAAACTTAAGCATATAATTTAGGAAAAGTTACAAAAATACACAATTTATGTTTACATTATTTTATATAATCCTCACTCTGTTAAAAAGTTAAAAAAAATCCCTTAAATGATACAAAATTGCAACACCTATTGATACAAATTACAATCCCTACTTCTCCATGTATCATAGTAAAATCCCTTAATGCTCCTACTTTTTCGACATGTATCACTGATTTCGTTTTTGTATAAAAAAGAAGGAATTTTCGATAATTTAAAAAAAAAAGGTATTAATTGAAATTAGCTCCAAAAAGTGTGAGAATTGTGTAAGTTGCCCTACAATTTACAACCATGTCATGATTTGGGCTAGCTAAACTGACCTATTTACACATTGGGCTTAATCTCTTGATCTGCTAAATGTTCAAGTTGGGCCTTTAGTGAGCATTGGGCCCGTAGCACTTCTGGGGCATGGTCTACACAAATGGAGCTTCCATCTTTCCAAAACTACCCCACAATCTAACTATTTGGAGACCAATTACTCTTTACACTTAATAGCTAGCTATACAACATGGTCCATTCATCAATGAACATAAAAGGCAACAACAGAGACAGTGACGGAGCCAAGATTGTCAATAAGGAGGTTCAAAATCTATTATATATGAACTGGTCAAAGGAGCTTCGACATTTACTATGTACATATTAAAATTCATTTTAATCGTATATAAATAATATAATTTTTTATCGAAGTAGGTTCAGATGAACCCTTCGAAAAAAGGGTAGCTCCACCCACCACCAGAGGTGTTAAATGGACATGTTTCGTCTTCATCATGACTACATATGACATACAACTTCTTTTTTTCAAAAAAAAAAAAAACTTTTTGAAAATATTTTTACAAAATTTCTCATGAGTCATCCCATTTTTTGATGGATAGAAATTAGTTGATATGAGCTAATAAATGAACAAGTCAATAACCAGTTCAAACTTGAATAAATTGAATAAATTATATTTTCATGAACTAATTTTACCATTGTTCAAATGGAAAATGATAAAAACTAGTCACAATGTTTTGAAATTTATAACAAAAACATGAAGATTATCTCATAGTAAGTGAAGTGGTGAAATTGGACTATAAGTGAAGCCCAACCTTCAAATTTGAAAGGAGGACTTTTAAAGATTCAAAAGTTATGAAAAATTATGAGGATTAATAATGCTAATCAAATGTATAAGTTTCCCTTTAAAAAAATAAAGGGCAACTTACACAAGTTCCATACTTTTTGGAGTTAATTCCAATTAATATCGATTTTTTTCAAAATTACAAAAAAATCCCTTCTTTTTGATACAAAAAACAAAACCAGTGATATATGTCGAAAAGGTAGGAGCATTAAGAGATTTTAACTATGATACATGGAGAAGTAGAGATTGTAATTTATATCAATAAATATTGCAGTTTTGTATCATTTAAGAAATTTTTATAATTTTTTAAAAGAGTCGAGATTATATGAAATTATATAAAAAGATTGTAAATTATCTGAAAAATAATGAACCAATAAGGACGACATTTCATAGTGGAAAAGAGATGGGCCAGCCCAAGCACTGGCAAAATGATCTCTCAGGCCCACTTGGATCTCAAGCTTCAAAATGTGAGTTCTACTTTCTGGCCCTTTCTTTCATTTTCCATGCATTTTGTATATTTTTTTCTTTGTTTTTTAGGTATTATTAAAAAAACACAGCCAACTAAAAATAGAGTTAATATAAAAGGCAATTGATATCTGAGAAAGATCAGTTACGTGAAAAATATACTATTCTCAAAGTAAATTCTGACTCAATCATTTTCAAACTTATTTTATCATATCTCTCAAATTCTCTACCATTAAAAAAATTACGAAATCTTTACTATTTCATATTCTCAAATACATAACTTCATGATGAGATGTATTGGAACATTGAATCATGTATTCAAAATTAAAATACGATATATTAGAACGTTGAAGGATATATCTAAAATCAAGACATAATATACTAGAATATTTTCGAATATATCCAATTCTAAGTTGTAATTAGCTCCTTGCTTATAGAATGCGGTGTCATGAATAAGCTTTTGATTTTATAAGAACAATGATTAGAAACATCATCATCATTTTAAATATGTATAAATAAGGAAATAGAATTTAAGTGTTTGGGCACTTTTAAGTCAAAATCTTATCCCTAATAATTAGGCCCTAATTGAACCTTTTTTGATTATTTGTTGATGGAGAGGGACTAACTACTAACTCAGATAATATATTCCATGTTGCTTGCATTCTAATCAGTAAGATGAACTCTTCTTGTCTTTTGAGGTTAAGATAAGTAGTTAATTTAAAACATATGAATATTTATAATTACTAGTAGATAATTAATCTTTTTGACAAATTACAGTGTATGATTTTATATAGGGTCAAAAAAATACAAAAAAGGAAGAAACAGTTGTACAAAATTATACATAAATGTTTTGGTGCAATTTCTCGTGAGTCGAATAGTGAATACCAAATAATCTTGTATCGAATTATTTATCATATTTTTTTTATACATTTGAAAAAAATAATTTGAAGGATTTTTGTGACTTTATTCTTATTTATATTTTTAGATATAATCACTCTTCACTAAATTTTACTCTATTAAGACATTTGTAATTTCACAAACAGTTACTACAAAAGATAAAATGAGGAAAATCTTTTAAAATAATATAATTTGAGATTTTTATAATTACAACAAATAATTTGAAAGGGAAGAAGCAATATTGTGAAAGTATTAAAATAATTAACTTTTCAAAATTAGAACAGTTCTACAGTGCGACTAAGCAATTAAGCATGCGTGTGACTAGTATACAATTGTTTATTTCGATAGGCCAGACGATACTTTTTCTTATCACGTGTTCACACTTAATTAGTTATGAAGGATAATTTTAATAGTTTGAAATTATTTATCCTTAATAAACTTAGTCTAAATTATTTATTCTTAATAGGCTCATTATCCAAACTATTTATCTTGTTTTCCACTTACCTCTTTTTATTCGGCATGCTGACGTCAACACAAATACTATGAAATATGCTCTGACGGTATATATATACCATAGCGGTATCATATAGAATGAGTTCAATTCGTTATGATACTCTGGTAATATATTGATACCTAATTGGTATATAGAATTTTTTGTTTAAGAAACAAATAAAAAAATTATTAAACTCAAAATTAGTAGAAAATATATTCGTTGTATACTCTGTCGGTATATTTATACCATATCGATATCATATAAGATTGAACTTAATCATCTGTGTTGGTATATGTAAATCCTATTGGTATATCATACAAGCAGGTGCTGATGTCAGCGCATGAATTTTAATATTAGGGGGCAAAATTTTAATAGTATGGGGGTATAAAATGTAAAAGGGTATATAAATGTAAATTGTTTGTTTTAAAGGGATACAAATATAATTTTCCCTAATTTTAAAAGTTATAATTAAAGTAATTAAGATGCATATTTAGGTCATTTTTTTGAGTTATTTATGTCCTTCGCTAATTACCTAGTATAAAAAACATACTATTAGTTTTGAATAAGTGCGTTTAACTTATCTTATTTCTCATGAATTAGTGAAGAAAGAGGTAATTATAGTATGTCAAAAAGTAGTTCAAGAGGGTCGTATGGTTTAAATTTGTACTTAACAATTTTATCATAGTTTAAATGAGTTTGTATATGTCTTACCCCTATATATATATTTTATATTAAGTGCTCAATTCAATTAGGTGTTTTGCCTATACACAGAGTGAAGAGTCATTTATGATGATGCTATCCAAAGTTTCCTTAGGACCAAATGCAATTTCGGTTGCACATGCCAAATAAATGCCTACTCTACCTGATGTTATGTGGCACATGAATTTTCATATAATTAGCATTTGTATATACTAGGATCTTCGTACATTTTATCCTCTTCAGGTCTCATTCATCGAATTTCACTGAATATGTTGTTGTCGTTATCGTGTCGTATCATGAATAGGATAAGCATATTGCCACACACAAATTATTTGCATCCTTGCAAAGTTCATAAGAACATATAATATAATGATAATATTCTAATCAGGTGGAAGGATGTTCACTTGAATCTCCTCGATAAAAAGATACATGGTATATATAAAGTAATTTTTTATACTTATATATACATTTTGAATTCATTAAACAAAATATTAGAGATTAGTTCAGTGATTCAGAGAATTCAAAATTCACCTTAGATCCCAAATTCAAATCTCAAAAACCTCCTTTATGAAAAGTCATGAATTGGCCACTAATTCTAATATTTCAACTTATCACCTGTGTACAAGCACTTTTTGGGTAAGTATATATAATGAGATGGACATAACATTAATATTATTTTTACATGCATGCGAAGGGGGCTATAAAAGATTTTTGATGTTTACTGGCCCGTTCATAAGTGAGACAACGTTTTTGGAAACTTACATGGATATATTTGATTAAGAAAATATTTACCATTTTTACTAAACAATTATAATATATTTATATTGAATGCATGATACACTTTTTAACACAAGTGCAGATTTATCATAGTATTACTATATATTAATATAAATGATAATAAATAAAAATATAGCTAAAATCAATAATTATTTATTAAAACGGATCTATTTAAGTAATTTTTCGAACATTTTATAAGGGTGAAGTACTTGTTGATGTTTATTAAGAAAACTGACTTTGATTGATTAAGTTTAAGCTATAATCATGTTTTTAATTAGTCTAAACATGAATCGTCAATTATTTGAAAAAAATCACGCCACGTATCTATTTAAGATCCTATTGATTAATTAGCATGTTTTGTCAATTATTTTGAAAGTTAAAATAGCTTATTCTAGAAAATTGAGGTGTTTGATTAAGTTTTTAGGTTAAAAAATATTTCATCTGCCTCAAATTATTTATTATAATTTTAAATATAGTTATGTTAAATTATTTATCATTTAGAAGTTCAAAACAAAATTATCCCATTTTATTTATCCACAATAATTACCATATATTGATCATATGAAATATTTTTAACAAAAAAAAAAAAATACTTTTCAAAATAATTAGATTTTTAAAGTTTATCCCAAGCTTTTTAGCTCTCCAGTGCCTTGCAAACCGTATAAAATCAGCCATAATTTTTTTCTTGTCGTTCCCTCAAATTTTCAGTTTAAATGTTTGATTAACCACCATTTAATAGTAGTTGAATGGGACAAAAAAAATAGTATAAATAGGTATAAAATTACCTTGGAATGGGTAGTTAATAATGTAATTTCTTATATTTTGTAAAATAATCTTGCACACTAGTAATCCATAAGATCATACATTTCTTTAATCGTTCTTTTGTCCTACCAATCAACAACATCTCACATTTTCCTATTAAAATAACATATCCCCACAATTTTTTCTTTTCTCTAAGAGTGTGCCTCAAAGAGAAAGCCAATCCTAACAAAACAAGGAAATAGAATGGAATAATTTATCTTCTTTTTTCTTTTTCGTTGATCCCCCAATAGTCAAGCGATAAGAGACTAAAAGATCTGATACAATTCAATTCTTATTTCAATTGTGCCTTGATTTGACTTGGTTAATTGATTCATACGTACTTCGAAAGCTTCATATGTGAAAAAAAATTTTGGCAAAAAAGATTTAAAATAAAAATGATTTGAAATTGGATCCTAGTCTATATGAGATCGTTCTTCTTAATCGTAATCAAAGACGTTTTCTTGTCTCTTATTTTTTTGTTTTTGTTAAAAACCTAATGGATCAAACTCATAACCATTTCTTGATTTGATTCATAGCAACTCTATACTCCCCTCCTCCCCCCCCCTCTCCTCCCCTTTTGGGGATAGGAAGAAGTTTTAAATAAGTTTGTCGCTACATTACGTAACGGAGAGGCCCCCCTCGAGGGCAGTCATACACGGGGATTCTGAAACCTTAAGAAAAGACAATCTATTAATTGAAAAAAGGAGGATCCGTTGAAGAGTTTATGTTGTCTCAATAGGGAATAGTCCAATTTTTTTCCAGCACCGATGCAATATTCAAATCAAAGAATGCAAACATGAGAACTTAATAGATAGCTTGGGGCATGCGCGGGAGCATTCTTCCTAAAAGCGTCCTTCCTTTTTTTAGCCCATTTTTAAAGAACTCATAAAAAGATCCGTCGATAAAAGGATCCTCTAAGATGATCATCTTGTGACTTTTGAGAACGAATAAAATCAGATGATTTTATTTCTCAATCTTTTTGACTTGTCTACTCGCTGCAATATAGTGCTTTGTCTATGCTGCTACAATGCTCTAAGAAAGATAAAAAGCAAACTCTCATAGTTCTAGCGCAACTCCAACGACTTTCGTAAGTGAGGTGAAGTACTTCTTTTGGTTTGATAGGTTTTTTTTTTTCGGTTGTATTAGCCGAACTTTCTTCATACGAATTGTTACAGTTGAGCGTAGATGATTTTCAATCTCTTGACTCTATATATATGGGCACCTGATATTTACGAGGATTTACCCCACCCTGGTTTTGACATTCCTTTCTATTGCGCCTAAAACACTATTTCTGTTAATATTTCACATGTTTCTATTTATGGTTCTTATGGTTCAATTGTTCAATTACGTCGAAAAAACAAAATATTTTTTCACCTTCTTAGTGATACAAATCAAAATAATTTATAAGACGTATATAATACTTATTTTATTCATTAACAATACACTTACAAGTATATTGGAGATATCACTCCCTTTTTAGTGTTACTTATCAGAATAATTTTAAATATACTTATTATACAATATTATATGGATATAATGCATTTTTAATACATGTTGTAGATACATTTTATATTTTAATTCAAACTTAAAAAAATTTACATCTTCGAAACTACATAATTTCAAAAAGATTAAAATTTAGAGAACTTCACTCTCTCTCTCTCTCTCTCTATATATATATATATATAGGTTCTATGTAATTTGTGGATTGTATTTTTGTTTATAGACCAAAGTATTAAAAACGCTCTCTAACTTGTTCAAAATTATTGGTTTCGTTCCTAAACTATTGACAGGCCTAGGAACATTCTCCAACTTGATGAAACAAGCTCAATTATACCCCTCACATTTGGTGTGTTGTGCACGCGCCACAGTTTGATTTTTTTGACTGATGTGACATACACATGTATATTTATTCAATAAAAAATAAAGTAAAATTCATTATTATTTCTGAAAATATTTTTCCCTGGAAAATATTTTTCTGAAAAAAGAGTTGATTTCTAACTCATTCTCATATTTGATTGGTAAGTAGAAAATATTTTCTATTGTTTGATTAATAATACCAACCTAGAAAAAGAACATTTATTTTTAGTTAGAGAGTACAAAATATCTTTTAGTTAAAAATATTTTTAGTTAGAGAGTACAAAACATCTTTTAGAGTATAAATATTTAAATTCTTTTATTGAGGGGTAGGGGGTGGGGGTAGAG
>JAPFFP010000001.1:21508636-21520285 GCA_026153255.1 Solanum medicagineum
GAGGTGGGAGGTTGGGGTGGGGTGGGGGTGGAGGGCCGTGTGGAGTAATAAAATAAAAAATTTTAAAAAATAATTTTTAACTTTTTTTGTATGGAGTGGATAGGTGAGGGGCGGGGGCTGAGGGGATGGAGTCGTGAGGTGGAGTAAAAATAAAAGTTTCAAAATTTAAATTTTTTGTAAAAATGAAATTTTATTTTATTTTTTGTATGAGGTGGGGGCGTTTGAGTTAAAATTTTCAAACTATGAATTTTTTTTCAAAAAATAAAATTTTAATCTTATTTTATTTTTAAAATAATATAATATTTTTGGTAAAAAATTAAAGGGAAAAGTTTTCTTTAATGATGTGACCTATTTTTCATCCTTCCACGTGCTGATGTGGCGCGTGCACAACACACCAAATGGGAGGGGTGTAATTGAGCTTGTTTCGTCAAGTTGGAAGGTGTTCTTAGGCATGTCAATAGCTTAGGTACGAAACTAATAATTTTAAACAAGTTGGGAGGCATTTTTAATACTTTTGCCTTGTTTATATACTAGGGGTATAATATTGTATATCGAGTTTTTAGATATTGATGTTAAAAAAATTTAAATATTTCATGATGCCATAAATTAAGTATAACATTGTATATCAAATTTCTAAATGTTACTATAAAAAAAAAATATTTAAAGCTTCACTATATAGGTGTTATGTAATTTGTGGATTGTACTTTTGTGTAATCACACCATTACTAAATAATTACTGTTGTTTCAAGACTGATTAAATAGAGGGACCTGTATTTATATTTCAAATAATTTGAATATGTAAATAGCTTTTCTGTTGTCAATATTTATAATATAAACTTTTTACCAGTAATGAATCCATATTTAGATTGTGACACAATTAGGTTTTTTGCATTCATAAACTACTGGTTTTTTCGTTATAATAATAATTGAGAAATTCTACTTATCTCATTGTAGTAGTGTTAGTGATTGAAAAGACAGTTTTTTTATTTTTGTTTCTCACTCGGTGTTGTCTATATTGGAGTTTGACTATATTCGAATTTGTGCCGCGTAGAACTCCATTTGAGGGGAAGCACTCCCCACCAAAAATTTTTCATTCCCAAGCTCGAACCCGAGACATCTAATTAAGAAAAGAATAGACCCTTTCACTGCACAACATGCTTTAATGGTGAAAATACAGAGTTGATATAATGTAATTGTTGACTTAATATGAAACCATAGTTGGGGCAAAAAGACAAAAAATCAGTGTGTTTTCCTTTCTAATGTCAACTGCTAAACACCAATTATCTCCTTTGAAAAGTTACATCAAATAGTAAGAGGTTCCCTACCATTTTTCAACATGTAGTGCTCCATTAAAAAAGAAATACAATTACTTATATCTGTATTTAAAAGATGAACACAATTGGATTATTGCAATTTGCAAACGTCAACTTTGTTTTTGAGCACAAAAAAGTTTTTTTTTTTAACTATTAATAACCCAAGGTCAAAATGAGTGGTCTGTGTTTGTTCACCAAAAATGCAATGATACATCATCATACATTAGATCTAAAAATGGACTTGCCGTAGTAGCAATGTCTTTAACCACAAAAAGGAGTTGATTAAGATTGATTATGTTACGAGATTATCTTTTGTTTACTATTTGATTTGGTATATTGTATAACAACAATTTTGTCTTCAATCATTGGTATTTATATAATAATAATTTTGATATTGCTAATACCATAATTTACTATGTAATAGTAATACATTTATAAGGTTTATAATTAATACATATATTGGTTATATACTGAAATTCCTATATAAAAAAAAAGGTTAAATAATCATTTTCCTCAAATACATCCTATCAAACGATTTGATTCGTTCAAAAGTTATTAATGAAATGAGTTACAACAACAACATACCCAGTGGAATCCTAAAAGTGGGTCTGAGGAGGGTATATGTACGCAAACCTTACCACTACCTCATAGAAGTAGAGAGGTTGTTTCCTGGAAACCCTCGTCTTAAAAATCTATAAGTAGAATAAACTAGATATGACAAAATGAGTTACAACAAATGAGCTAAATAATGAATGGAATGATAGATCAACCTAGGGTTGTCAAAATTAGCCCAATTATATATAACTTGCTCAAAATTATATGAGTTGGGCTCGAGACAGTTTGAATTGGTCAATCTCCACTTATTCAAGCTTTACCTCATTTTAAAATGATCTTCAATTGAATCCATTTAATCTCCAAAATCAACCCATTTTAAGATTTTTTTATTTACATTCATGCAATGTATGTTCCCATATTAAATGTATGAATTACTATCTACTTTATATCTTTTAGGATTTATCTATCCATTTTTTTAACTTGAAAGTTAAATTTTACTTTTTGTGATCAAATTAACTGGAAAAAAAATTAAACTTTTTTTTCCATGTAATACATGTTGAGTGAGTCATCTTAAATGTATGTTTATTTGATTGGTAAAAAGTTTGTGTCTTTCCCCTTCAAAATAAAATAACATAATTTTTTATTTTCTTAAATTGGAATTTAAATTGTATCCGTAAAAGATAAATAACAATATATTACAATTGTTGCAATTAAGTGGATCAAATTGGATGGATAATGACCCAATTCGATTTTTACCCTATTTGAGTCCAACAAATCATTTTAATTCAGCTCATTTTTGTCTCTTCATTTTCAGTTTAATCCATCCATATGACACTCCTAGTTCAACCTGCCCAAATTTATCAAGTTTTAAAATTATTTTATTTGTTTTCTCATAATGTATTTAAATGCCTAATAGTTTTTTTTCCTTTATGCATAATATATTAAATCAGAAAATTATTTTTAAAAAAATATTTTTATAAGGTTTTTCATGGTTGACACATCAGACGAACTTCTACATGTGTTATGTTGAAAAAAAATGTATTTGACTAATTTATTTGAAAAGTGTTTTTATAAATGAATTGTGTTTGATTAATTTTTTCAAAAGTGATTTTTAAGAGTAAAATTATGAAAAAAGGGGTAAATATCAATGTACTTTGAATATTAAAATTATTTTAATATTTATTACAAAAATTTAAATATTCAAATTTTCAATCAATCTTATTTGTAAATAACCAAAAAATTAATTAAATATGGGTATAATATTAACGTGATGATTCACATATAAAAATATCACATATAAATAATAATATATAGAGGTAAAATAAAATAAACTAAAATAATAAAATTCTTAAATGAAACTTGACCAAACTTATGAGGCATGCTAATTAATTAATAAGAGATATATTGATAAATATGTATATAAAGAATAAATATTTTGGCCTAGGAGAAAACTATTTTTTGCTCTTGCTTCTGCTTTTACTTTTTTTAAGAAATAGAAATTCTTAGTTTTTTTTTTTCTAACAGCAGAAAAACTATTTTTACTTTCATTTATAAGTATTACTGATTTGTTAATTACCTTGTTTTTTCAAAAAAAGTACGTATTTTTTCTCAAAATAAATATTTTTGACCTCACAACAAACAATATATCAAACGGACTCTTGATTTTGTCACCCTAGAAAAGCGCATCACCAGTAAGGGTACGTTTGGTTAAAAAAAGAGTTTCTTATTATAGCTTGCACATGAATGAATTTCTGCCAATTGAAATTAATATAGACGCTAATATAATCATTGATTGTTTAATTTGGCCAACTTATTATCAAGAACATTTTTTCTTTCAAAAAATATTCTATACATACAAAATATAAATAACAAACATAATCAACGTGGATTTATAAATTTCAACCAAATAAATTTGATCGAAATAAATTTAAACAGTAATTTCTTTGTAGACAATGCATTATGTTATTTATCTAGCAGATGATATGTAATCTAATATGTGGTATGCTCTATGCATCTTTTGACTCAGTAAGACAAACATTTTTTGCAGCAAAATCATAAAATTGAAATCAAATGGACAGCGGAAGGTACTTCAAATAACCATAATTTGTATACTAATTTCTATTACACATGCATTACATATAGGGTCATTTATGTTCCGAGTTCTTTGTATTTTTGAAGTGTTTTTCTAGTAAACAGGAGTAGTTATATTAATCTAACAATATGCATCATTACATGTTAGCATGATAGTAATGCCACTAATATTTTTGAAAGTAATCACTAAAGTTGTTGCAGTATAATTAGGGTTTCAAATTTTGAAAATAACCATTGCCAGAAATATAAGGTAAAGCTACATACAATAATTTCTTGTTACGTCCGGAGAGGGAATTCTAAATGCTACTGGCACTCAAAAATCATTGTTGGTTTTCAAACAAACTACTTGGCTTAATATACTTATTCAATCAACAAAAGATTCAATGAAACCAAAGAAAGTACTCAAGTGGGTATGTAAATCATCAATAAAGTAGTTATCAAATATACTTCTTATTAAAATAACTCAATATTTCGATTTATATAAATAATATTAGTTTACAAAATTGATTGTGAAAGGAAAACAAACTCTATTCTAACTCTGATTCAGTCTATAAAGCCTCCATCAACTCATAAGAAAGTGTCGAGAAAGGTCCGACGCTATCTTGATAGACTATTAAAAGAAGGCAACTCAAAATGATAAAACCCTCTGGAAGCGAGGTCTCAGAACTGTCTGAAATAGAATAGATCTTCAGTGAATGTCTGTTAAGGATCTCTAACACCCATATCTGCATCATAAAACGGTGCAGCGTCAAATGTTGTTAGTATGTGGAATGTACGATATGTAAAATGACTGAATAGAAAAAATCAAACTCAATTCAAGAAAGAATGAAACTCAACTAATTAACTCAATATCAATATGTTATGCACATTTAAAACCAATAAAATAATGCTTTTCAAATAGACTCAATTGTATACCATGCAAGTTTTAAACAGTATAAACAATGTTTTTATCAAATAGTCTTATCAATTTTCAATATGCATATGCAACTCAATAAAAATAATATACTCTTGCTCTTAGGAAGTTGCTCTAACCGACAATCACTATCTATGAGCAAGTAATAATACAATCGAAGATATGATGTTATCATATCCATCCAATGCGTACCTTGCTAGGGTAATGGACATCAACTCTTTGGATCCAATATAAAAGTCCCTTTTTTGGGACAAAGGAGTTGCCTGAATTAACCGCACGTTAGCTACGTAGCTTATGGGGGTTTGAGTTAATTATACTCTTACCCAAATCAGTGTTCAATACTCCTCCCAAAATATATGCTCATGTTCTCATCTCATTTAGTCTCATTGGACTTTAAATCAAAACATCAAGCTCAAACTCAGCTCAAAATATTATTATTATCATCATCTCTCATCAAAATAAATTTTGAAAAATGTTTACATCACCATAACTCTTGCTCGGAACACCGGCCATTTAACTCAATGCTCAAAAGTCATAAAATTCATTAAAATATACATCGTCTTAATTCGACGATAATACTTTATTTTTATGCATAAAAGCCATCAATCTCAACTCAAAATGATGCATGAACTCAATCATCAAATAATGTATTTAAAAAATCATGATTATCAACTCAACTAAGGTTCATGGGAAAGTAACCACGAACAACAATTATAGTCCTAAAATAAAAATAATTTGATTACATAATTATATATAACTCAATAGATGAAGAATTGACTCAATCATAATTAGAAAACTAATTTTTTTACTCAATTCAAGACTCATTCAAAAGGAAACTTAGAAGTTGGGTGCGTGGATGAACTCAATCCAACGCTACGATAACCTTACATACTTGAAGATTGAAATTATAAAAGTAAAAATTCAAAGAACAATATAATAACTTTCTTGAAGGAAACCTTTGATCTTGGAACCTTGATGCTAGTTTTTGAGAAAAGAAATCCTTTTGTATAGATTTTAGAGTGGAAGAACTTAGAAAAACTTTGGGTGAAGGGCTTCTCTTTGATTCTTGAATTTTTGACTTAAATGCTTTAAGTTTCTTGATGAAGAAAAGGAACCCTTAGGTTTAGTTTTGAGAGAGTTTCTTGAGATGAAATTGTTTAGATTGATGATTATGACGAGAAAACTAATTAGTTGAATGATATATTATTTTAAAACTTTCATAACAACTTAAAATAATGTTAAAAAGATTGAAAATGACCAAAATAATCTTGGAATGTGTCCCGAAAAGTTGCTGAAAAGAGGGTGTAGAAAACCTTCGAGTGGGGCCCTATGGATCGTGGAATGATTTAAGACCTGTAAAAGGGTTTCACATATTCACACTGTCAAATAGAGCTTCACTTAAATGGGCCTAATTAACGTTTTACTCCGAATTCTAGTTGAGACAAATTCGGAGGCGTTGGAAAGTTGATTCAGTGACCTTTAATTTAATAGGTTATGAGTCACTTAACTGTTTATATTCTAGGAGATATGATCTTTTGAAGTTGACCCCTGTATGAACTCATGCAAAAATTTAATTAGTTGATATAATTTTTTTGGACTTTTCTTGATGTAAAAGATCTCTTATGGCCCCAACTATTTAGGAATTGATCCCAACATATATACAACCTAGAAGCCATTGGATCATCCAACTTTTATTAAATCTTATATCAAAACTCAATCAGTAAGGAATCTTTTAACTTAACTTTGTACTAGAGGGTTTTTGTAATCTTAATTCATCTCCAAATCTATTACCAAACTAAAGAATTGACCTCAACACATGTGCTCAATAAAAAATCATCCGGTACAACCATATACTCATATGAAAATGGCTCGGTCTTAACTTCAAACTTTTTGGGGTGTTACAATTCTTGTGTTGGACCCTTTTTGGGATCCTGTGCATAGCAAAAATTTTAGTACATCAGAGTACCCTATTGAAATTGACGTCGTACAACGAAAGGGGATGGAAACTAACGACTTGAGCTTTACAAAAATAGTTTCTATTTTGTAACTATTGATTTGTCACCTTATGGAAGAGCTGAATAGAAAGCAAGTATAAGTTATCTACAATCAATCAATGGATAGAATCCCAATATTATATACATGAATATGATGATTTGGGAGGATCCTTCCTTTCTCTATTTTTTTTTTTCTGAATTGTTGCATCAAATATCCTTGTCAAGTATATTTCCAACAAATAGTCCTTCATATTGATTAAAATAGCACATAAAGTTAAAAATTAGTCAGTACTTTGTTGCATTCATTTTATTGGAATACTTGTTCGTTTGTGGATGGTATTTATTGTACATTAGGGAATTTGATGTGATATAACATATACACTAGTATGAAGACTAGTATTGTTTTACTATTCGTGCTTGATTGTCCAAAAGATAATGAATCTATGTCATGGAAGTTCTTTTTGGGAGCGCAATATTGAGATGTAAATTATATTATACAAGTTTTTTTGCTATAAACTTGATTAGAAGACATTGTTAGGCGAAATCGATGTGAAACCTCCCTTATGAAATATCAATTGTTGTATCAGCTTAACCATCTTTTTGAGTGTATATATAGAAGTCGAAAATATGAGTAATGCTCTCCATTGCATGCTAGTGAGTTAACTTGCGCGATTAAACATGATACACACTTGGACTATATATATGAGATATCACACAAACCCATATTCATCGCAAACACTTTTAGAATAGCATTTAGTTAATATATGCATTAACACAACGCGATTTCTTTTTAATGACTAATGAAAACATGATATTATATTCTTAAAAAAAAATTCACCAAAATTTGAATTTGAATTTTAGATTTAAATGGCAAATTCTACCGTTGATCTTTGCCAAAAAGGACAAAAAAGGGATCAAACCTTGCAATTAAGACACAAGGTCATAAAGTTCTTAAGATTTTTCTTTGTGAAATTATTTGTTAGATTGACCAACATTAATTTTTGACTTAATTGATAATACTTATCTAAAAAATTAACCACCGTTATGTTCAAGCAAGAGTTGAAAATTTCTTTGATCATAATCACTCAACTATAAATATGATGCTGTGGATAGAGTGCTATTGAAGTTAAAGTTGACCATTCAGAAAAATATCAACAAATTGTTGATTATTAAAGCAAAATAAAATAATAAGAAAAAGAAATAAGTAAAAACCATGACAAGAGCACTCCGTCATCAACTTTAAAAAAACTCAATCATCAAAATATTACTATACTATTTTTGGCACAATGCTAAATATTTTTAATAGCTTTAATTGTGAAAATATTTTGTCTAAACTTTATTTTATATCTTTTAAATGTTTTATTTTATTAAAATAAAATAGTAAAAGGAGTTGAGCCTTTTTTTCCTATTAAATAAAATAGTACTCACCTCAAGTCTTCAAATGAAAATTCCATTAAATGTTGGCAAAGAGAGATAGTTTATTACTTTATCTGTCTCATATTAATTAAAATTTTCAAGTAATACACATATTAAGAAAAGTATCTAAAGACATAATTTACATCATACTTTCGCTATTATCTTTGTGAAATATGAATATGTGGTGTAATTTATCTCTTAAAAAATATAAAACTTCAATAAATGAAAGGACAAATGTGAAAAAAATTTCAAATATTTTTTTAAATTTTAAACAATTTAATTATTTTAAATATTAAAAAAATTACAAAAATTAACTAATTTAGTACGAGGGAAAGTATTTTTCTTATCCTTAATAATAATCAGTGTTTGATAAATAAATTAATAATGGGATTATGTTTAAATATTAGTGGCATCATCCTCGTGGTGTCACACACACACACTCTCTCCTTTAATTTGAACCTATAAGAATAAAGAAAAAGATAAAAAGCTCTCATTTTTCTTTACCCATAAAAGCCTGCACCCTCTCTTCTCTTACAACCCAATTTTCTCTCTCTAGCAGAAGAAAGACGACAAGGTATTTTCATTGTCAAGATCCTTCTTCTATTCTCCACAAATGTTGCTTCTTCTTCCTGCAGTTCTTGTTTTCTCTTTGTAATTTTTTGCGTTAATTCAGCTATTTTTTTGCTTTCAATTGTGGGTAAATGAGGTGTAAAAAACACCTTATCGATCTAAGTAGCAGCGTTGGCGTCTGTGCTTCATGCCTCCGTGAAAGGCTATTTGCGGTTATGGCTGCGCAGGCACAGGCCCAAGCGCAGGCTCGGGCTCAGGTACAGCAGCAGCTATTTCAGGAGGAACAACGGAAATCCGATGGAAATCCTCCGCCGTTGAGGTTTCCTCGCTCTGTTTCGCCGTATATTTCTCGCCGGAAATCTGATATGACGCCGTGGCAATACCATCACAATTCGCTGCCGTCAATTACAGATCAACGGTTTTACAGTACTCCACAAGTGGGACCCAACGGTACGGTAATTGCTGCTGGGCCTTATAAGAAGAAAGGTTATTTTAGATTTTTCACTGGTCTGTTTAGATCCAAGTCGGATAAACTGAATTCGGATCGTAGGGTTTCGAATTCGGGTGATGCTTGTCCGGCATCGTCGTCTTCACCGTCGTGGTTCTCCACGATTCTGTCCGGTCGCCGGAAAAAGCAGTCTCGCACGTTCTCTTTAGAAGAATCAACGATCGGAGGTCATCGGAGGACGCATCGTAATCGCGATCGAGGAATGTCTCCCGCTCGATATTCAGACGATGAGGAAGACGAGCATTGCGGCGGATCGAGCGGGTACTCATCTGAGTCATCGCAGGGTTGGAAACAGACTCCGAAAAGGACACCGGCAGCTCAATTAGGCCGACGAGGGAAAGCAATTCATAATCGGAATCTCAGTGGAATGGCGTTTTGCTTAAGTCCTTTAGTGCGTGCGAGCCCGAGCAGAAATTGGAACCAGAAGGGAATGCCGCCTGAAATGGTGTTTTCCGGCGAGATAAGAGTATCAGCAAAACCTCATCTCTCCACAACGACGTCGTTTTGCAAGAATAGATCGAGAAAGCTTGCCGATTTTGGAAGGTTTAATCCCAACCGCTGATTTCAGTGACCGTTGACATTTGACCATTTCGACCTTTACAACTTGTGATCATAGAAAACTGAAAGTACGGTTTTATCCTTGTTTGATTTAGCGTTCTTCATCAGTTCTTTACTGTACAATTCCATAAAAATACATGAAAAAAATAATTAAAATATTTTATCTATCTACCTACCTATATATTTTTTTCTTGATTATGTAATTTGTTTTCCTCGACATTTGACTAGAATGGATAATCCAAATTACCCGACCCATTTTGTGATTAGAACTAAACTTAGTGGGTTGGGTGTGGTCGAGGAACATGGTGGATGGTGTTCCTCATTTAGTTTTCAGTGTTAGGTTGGGTACAAGATTTGGTGTTATTTATTTTTTGTTATGATGAGTGAACAGGGAGAGACCATGTGTAAAATTATGGGCTATACAAGTTTCTTTTGTCTTGGTAAAAAGATTGTTGTTTCCATTGCTATATAAGCATAACTTATATTCTTGTTTGACTATGTCTTTTCATCTAGTTGGCCAGTAGAATATCATCTAGTCACAGAACAAAGAAACACTTTGTTCTTGTCTTTACCTTTTGTTATTGTCACACGCTACATGTTGGTTAAAGAGAAGGGAAGGAAATAGGTGGCAAAGAGGTACTCCAAATCCTAGGGAATATTATTATTTTATAAAGAATTGGAAGGGGGGGGCCCTTAAAATTTAAGGTAGTGGGGGCAAAAAATAAAGATTATACAAGTGTGAGTTAATGCACAATACAGAGAGTATAACTACCACCAACAACAAAGTAGCCACTTAACTAAAGTAGAATGAGTGGAGAAGACATGATATATTTATACGATTTAAGTAAAATTTCAAGGGTTTTTAAAAATCTGTATTAGCCTTATTACTTGCTTAGTCGATTAAAAAATAATTCAAACATTATTAATTTTAATTTAAATATGATTCATCTCAATACATATTATTCAAAGGATGTTTAATAAGGTTGCTTAAAAAGGGTCGGGTCCGTGGGGGAAGTGCAATAATAAATGTTTGACTCCGACTTCACAAATGTGGGTGGACTGATTCCTTTACTCTCTCTACCTACTCATTACTGTACTGTTGGAGCCAACTGCAAAGTCACTCATCTCAAAATTTTGCTATTACCAAACAAATTCATGGGCAATTATACTATCTTGTTGGTTCAACCTGCTAAAATATTTTATATTTCAATAAATATATATATATTATTAAAAAATGATTTAGGAGAGAAGTAATTTTTTTTACTATTCATTGTGCATTTGCCTAAGATGTAAGTAAAGGTGCAGATGGTTCATCAAACTATTCTATGTCGCGTTACATGACCGAAGAAGAATTGAGAGAGGTGATCAGACAAGATATGGTCAAACTTAATCTCACCGAGAACATGACCTTAAATAGAATACAGTGAAGATCGCAAATTAGCATAGCAAGTTAATAGTTTAGTAGGGTTAGTGTAACACCCCAATTTTTTTAAGCTAAGACTGAGTCATTCTTCATACGATATAGGATTTTAGTTAATGATTCTTAATTGAGTATAAGTGTTAAATTCAAATTCTTAATATGGGAATAGAATTAGAGAAGATCTAAGGTCACACGAACCCTCTAGTACGAAGCTAAGCTAAAAACTTTCTTAGCGTTTGAATTCTAACGTAAGATTTTATAAAAGGTAGATGGACCAGTGACTTTTAGGTTGTATATATATGCTAGGATCA
>JAPFFP010000001.1:21523539-21541326 GCA_026153255.1 Solanum medicagineum
TGGCTAGTTCTTTTACAAATTAAATGCTATATAATTTTTTTATGAAAATGATGCAATGTATATATTCACTATGTACCCAATCTAGCTTTTTAATTATTGTCACAAACATATTATAAAAGTTGGATCGAAAATAAAAAAAGCAATAATATTTCAAGCTACACAAATAAAATACGTTTTATTGAAATTACTAGACATTAGTGTTAATTCAAAAACTAATCAAAGTGAAACTATTTGTTTTACCACTTATACATGAGTTTGATAATTTAGAGTTTTTATTAGGTATGATATATTGATTATAGTTAATTTCATGAGTAAAAGTTTTAAAATCGAGAGATATACATATCCCTTTGTCATAAATCGCATTAGAGGTTTGATTTATTTATTTTTTTAAAAAATATAATTAAAAAATTTTGCAACTGATAATAAGATATCTGATAAGAAAATGATACAATGTATTTATTCTCTATGCGTGTACCCAATCTAACTTTTTAATTATTGTCACAAACATGTTAGAAAAAGTTGTACTGAAAATTAAAAAAGCAATAACATTTCAAGCACCACAAATAAAATATATTTATTGAAATTACTAAACATTAGTGATAATTCAAAATCTAAATAAAGTGAAACTATTTGTTTCACCGCATATATATGAGTTTGATAATTTTGAGTTGTTATTAGGTGTGATTATTTGGCATGATATATTGATTATGATTAATTTATTTAGTAAAAGTTTTTAAATTGAAAGATATGCATATTACTTTGTCATAGATCACAAGATGTTTGACTTATTGATTTTTCTAAAAAATATAAAGAAGAAAAATTTGCACTGATTAGATTTCTGCTTGAAGAATGGCACATTAACTTGAATTTCATAAGAAAAAGCATAATTTATAAAAAAGAAATAATTTATGAGAATATTGATAATTAAATGTGAAGTCTATTGAAGAACTTTTTAGAATTGATTATTTATTACAGATAGTAGACTAATCAATTATTCTATTCAAATAGTTGAGACAATTTGAAGTGTATGAAAATATGCTTGGTTGCTTATATTTAGTGATATGAAATTGAGATCATCAAAAAAAGAGAGTGACAAATATTTTCTTAACTTTCCATTTTTTTAAAAAAATATAATCATCACTCTGATATTAATTGTTTAGATTTATTTTTCAACTCAAAAAAGTTAAAGAAAAATAATACAAGTAGATATAATTCTCCAATTGATGTACTTAACAGCGAAAAAAAAAGCTTTCTTAAAAATAACTATATTGCTTGAGAATTATATTAACAATTTTTACAAGAATTTCCTCAACAAAAATATTGAATTTTTTTTTACCTAAAATCATATATCTCTAAAAGGAAACAAATACATAATAATACTAGTGACTTTGCATTAAAAAAAAGTAAAAAAAAGGGATTATAATAATTATTTATATGAAAAACAATTAAATACTTTTAATAAAAAAATGATTTTAGGTTAATGTCATTTATGGTTGCCAATGATTTAATTTGGTGTTCAATCGAGTCAAGTATTATTGATTTATAAGTATCTCATTTTATTAATTCTGGTGGACATTGACATTTCTTTCTTTTCATCACGTTTTGAAGCTAATTCAAAAGAGATTATTATTTTATTATATTGGGAGAAATTAAAAGCCAAGTCAGATATGGCTTACTCTTTTTATTACGTACAAAAATGAACAGCTGCTTATTTAATTTTATTAATTAATAACATGCAAGGACGAACTGGCTATATTATTCACATAATAATTCAAATTATAGTGTCACAGTTCTATATTCAACGGTCATTTGGTTACTGTTGTACAATTAAGTCTTTTGTGCTATGTTAAAAATATAATCTTGATTTTTGACCAGCATAAAAGAAAAAAATTTTGAAAATTGAACATTTTTATAGAAAAAAAAATCAAATTAAAGCATAAATAACTTATATCATATATAAACAATATAATTTTCATCAAAAAGAGCTGAATGAACTTCTTAGCTCTAGCTGACTCTTCGGTTGAAAACCAAACATATGAGTTCATATTCATAATTTTGATATATTAGTGTTGTGAAATGAACCTTACTCTTCAAAATCATTCAAGTATCATGCTAATTAAAAAGAAAAATTCAATCTTCTGTCGTTTTTAATATATTATTAATATTTTTGTTGGGTAAGATGTTTTTTTTATTAATTAAATTTTGATTTTGAAATGTTATTTTCTCAAATGTCGTATATTTATTGAATACCTCAAGTGATTTCGAAATGTTATTTTTCTAAATATCGTATATTAATTGAATACTTTAAGTCGTCGATATTTTAAAGACATGAAAAGTAGTATCAATTTTGTGTATTATTTCTTAGAAACTATATGTTAGATTCCAAATGCTCAAGAAAAGTGACCACAAGTTTAAATGTCAAATATAGCAGTAAGGGAAACTACTTTGAATTGCATGTTTAAAGTCCCACATGTATTTTAATAATAATATAAAAAAAAAAATGTCCCTTCTTTGCTTATTACTCCTTGAGTATTTATTATCAGCTTTGAATTCTATTAATTAATTCAAATTTATATCTAAAAAATTTAATTTTTGTTGAAAAGCGCTTCTGGCAAATACATTTCCAAGTAACTGAACCTGAAAATTTCGATTTAGTTGAAGTCCTTCTAGTAACTTGTTCATGAAATGTATCATAGCTCGTTAGACCAAACTTCTAAATTAATTATTTAAAAATATATATTTTATCAAGTACTTTTTGTGAAAATCAATTTTGTGTTTGATCCGTGGATTTAAAAAGTACTTTTAAGTAAAACTATTTCTTTTAACTTTTGAAAAACAATTTCTGTTAGCCCCATAAACGTTAGTATTATTTTTTCCGAATGTTTAGTCAAATAACAAATTTGTTTAACATAAAAGACTTTTGGCCAAACAAACTACTACAACAACAATAATATACTAAGTAAAAATTCCATAAGAGAAATTTGAAAAAAGTAAAATATACTCAGAAAAGATAAAGAAATTGTTCTGAACGAACCTCGTCTCAAACACTTTTGGTCAAACAAACTATCAATCTTAATTACCTAGCAAACGTGGTAATTGAAAAAAAGTGATAATTTGTGAGTAAAGTAAGTTAGTGTAAGGCACATATGTAATCCACTCATTCTAATGAACAACTCTAGTATACTCTGTGGTCCAATAATCCATGATTAGACTTGCTTAGTGTATTTAATTATTTTAGGAAAACGACCATTAACCGTCCATGTTTAATGTTACCACATATAAGGATCTTTTTACCTTTTCTCTAAAATAAAATGTGCTTTTCTTCCCCCTAAGATTACTTGGTCCCAAGTCCCCCCCACCCCAAACACCATAATATATTAGCATTTGGGACCAGTGTGTTCACAATTTTTTTTTATTTTACTCAATATTTGATTTCGTATTTAAGTCTTATTAAATTCAGACTCACGTATAGTAACATTTACTTTTAAGCGAGGCTGCTCATAATATATATAATTCTTTTTTTTCTCATTTTGGAGCTCAAACCCGAAGCGATTGATTAGAAATGGAAGAATTTTAACCGTACACGATAATTTATGTTACTTGTATACGCTTTTACTATTTCATTAAACACCTATTGCTTTCCATTAATATATATGTTGAATAACTCCTAAGTGTCAAAATATAGACAATTTCAAAGAAATCATCTATCATTTATTTCTCTATTGAGACTTTAGATCATAATCTTTTATAGTTTTCACTTTTCATCCATTTTAAAACAGCTATTTCACATTTTTGGGTGCAGTTTCGTCCCAAGTTTGTGTTAAGTGGGTGACATCTTCCCATGTCCACAAAGTTCATTTACACATATAATAGAAATTTGCAATATATATATTTTATATATAAATTTTTTAAAAAAAATTGAGTGTCTTCTTTAAAGGCAAATTGTTAACCACAAACAACCCATCCATAATTATATTCAAAGCTGACTTCCTTTTCAACTAATTATTTCATAACTTTTGGTCTTACTTTTCACATTTAGAGTGTACATATCAATAATGACAACTCTATATGGCTTAACCTTTACACATTAATCATTAATTTTTTTTTTTATAATCATACTATTTGAATGAACTTAGCATCTCAAATTGTTTATCGAATTCCACCGGTACATCAATTAAATAACTTAAATTTATCCGACAATACATAAATATTTTTCATCTTTGTTAGGATCTGAACTCGACACGAGCCTTTATTTATTACTTTGTATATAATTTTTGTGTAGCAATTATTATCCATGCACTTTTAGATTCATGAACTGTATGCACTAAGAATTTTTTTCTCTCTTCATTTTTGTTTATTTTGAGAATTTTAAACCATTAAATGAATACAATCTAAATTCTTATTAAAAAACACATGAACTTTCTCTAATCCATTTGTTTCTTTCATTATGAAGCATTTATCCTTTTATAAAGAGCCATGTACTCCCTCCGTCTATCTTTACTTGGTCACTATGTTATTTTATGATGTCCAATAATATTTGTCCAGTTTACAAAATCAAGAGATAATTTTATACTTAATTCCTAATTTACCCTTGTCATTAACTATAGTTGTTTCCCTATTATATTTTCAAGACACGGTATTAATTATATTCAAAGGGTGATTTGGTAAAATTATCCCTTTCATTTACTTCTTTTTAATCTCTGTGCCACATCAATACTACCTCCATCCCATATTATATGGGCATATTTCTAAAAAAAATTGTCTCATATTATATGGGCACTTACTAAATCAAGACAAAATTAATTATTTTTTCCCATTTTACCCCACCATTAATTAATGTATTAGTGATTTTTTCTAACTTGATTTAATGTACATTGATATAAATAAAGAGTAAAATGCTAAAGTTCACTAATTCATTAATAATTTATTAATAATCGTGTAAAATGGAAAGTGCCCATACAATATGAGACAGAGGGAAGGAGACAAGTAAAGATGGACGGAGGGAGGGAGTAATACATATGGTTGATTCAAATCTTGCATAAATTTGCTAGTTCAACTAATTAACATTCTTCTTGTAACTTGTTCCTTAATTAATCATACAATATTCACAACAACCAACCAAATAATGGTAATTGAAAGGCTTTAACTTCAGGATTAGTTACAAATGGTGACTTGGTAGTGCAAGGCACATGGCATCCATTTAATTTTAATAAAATAAAATTAATTAGGAAAACTTAATTTGTGGTCCAATATTAGGCCTCCCCTTTAAAAGTTTTTTCCCCCCAAAAGATCCTTTGGTTCTAAGTTTGCATAATTAGTAGGTGACTTTAATTTGTCCCATGTCCACAATTGATTGTTTTGTGACTTCGTCCCATGTTTACTTTCTTATTTTGAGACAAACTTGTAACCACTTTCTACCAATACATGCATTACAACCATAGCTTAGGGGATCTTAAAATATTTTTAACCAGCCAACAACATTTTTTTATCTGTATAGCACTTTCATTTAGATGGGCTTCTTTCATTCTAGAATGGGATAGGTGGAGTACTCTTTTGCATATATGCTTGACATTACGTACTATATTGACTAAATAATAGGCAAATCATATTATTTTGTAACAACAACAACATATTCAGTGGAATTTCATAAGCGAGGTTTGGAGAGAGTAAAATATACACGCATACCTTAACGATACCTCATAGAGGTATAGAGGGTGTTTCTGGGAAACCCTTGTCTCAAAAATCAAGCTCCATAGCCAGAATATACTAGATATGGAGAAAAAAAAAGTAACAAAGAAGGAACGACTAATAACGAACAGAAAATGATAGTATGCAAATACGATAAAATTTATATTACTTTGTATAAGATACTAATTAAGTAAAATTTATCTTTTCTTGTGGACTATTGAACTTAATTTGTTAAATTGTTACTCTAGTGTAAGAATTTCAATATTTTTAGCCCCCCTCTCCTTTCCACCTTTGTTCATAACATCATCCCCTCCCCCCCCTCCCCCCCCCCCCCAACCAACCCCCCAAACCCTACATTTCATATTGGAAGTCTTCATAACAAGAAAGTCCAAAATATTTTAGCTTATGCTTTACGCCTAGAAAAGAACTTTTATATTCTGTCGATATTGTTTGTGCATAGCAGTTGTCCAAATACTTTTAGATTCGTGAACATGAAATGCACTTGAATTTCATTTTCCTTTTTTTTATTCTATTTTTTTTCTTGCTTTTCCAACTTAAAAATCGTGTTTTACTATTTCTTTGTCGTATATATATATTGTTAATAGGGGGTGAAAGTCCTACCACCAACTGTATATTTATTTAATATCATTTTATAAAATTAAGTATTTAAAATAACATTAATTATACATACAGAGGGAGTAGGTACATAAGTCTGTGTTTTGTTAATAGATAAAGAAAATTGGAGAACCAGATTCATCTATACAGAGATGGAGTAATGAAAGTCAATTAATCAACATGATAAGTCACAACCGGGTGCATACAAAATAAAATTAAAAATCTCGACCAAATATATTATATATATATACCAGTTAAGATAGTCCGTGCTAGCATCGGCCCAATATAAGTTAACTTTTAGTCTCGATTTAAAATTTTACGTTGTTACTTATTGAAATCTATAGAAAATTTAATTTCTACCTATTTTATTTTAGTTTATGTTGCACATATAAAATTTTGAGAGTATATCAAAAATTTATTTATCAATATAAAAGAACTTGTTGGTTTAATTATACTGTAGTTATAATTATTAGCAGCATTTTTTAACACTAAAAATAAGACAAACTATAACAGAAGAACTATAAAAATTACGAATGTATTCTCAAGCAGACAAGTCGACCTGCTGTCTATTTGAGTAGCTCACAAGCATGACGATGACTCACCCGAAGCTTGCTTCTAATAGTAGGATATGAAGATTCTGACCATGATAGTAACAATCAATAAGGAGTGCAAAATTTTATGAGAGATAATTAGGGTGTATTGTACGTATAACTAGAATTTACTAAATGTATAGCATTTCATCATTCTGTAAAGCCATAGTTCGTGAAAGCAAAAGTGAAGAAAGAAGAACATGTCGATTAGATTATTCTTATTTCCTAGGTTAAATATGTAACAGGATTATTATAGAGTAATAATAATTTCTATTGTAGTTAAAAGGTGTCTGTTTAAGTGTGAGGTTTGTAACGAGAAGAGATTAGTTTATCCATATGATATGACAACTTACTTCACATATTAGAATTTCATCCATCGATCTTTGAGGACCCCTCTTTTAATAGTAGCTAGTTTACTTCTAGCTAGGAGTCCCTAGAATCACATTAATAATCAATAGTAGTGTCTCATTTATTTTGAATATGATGTGGTTGACCTTCAAAAATCGAAGCCACATACGGAGGGGCTAGAAAGCATCCGTGCAATTGTATCTAATTAATGTTTTTAAATTCATAATTAAATAATAAAAAGATTTGTGAAATTGTTCATACAGGTCGAGTCGAATATGAGTCGATTAAAAATGAGTCAAACAAAGATGGATCAAATATCCAACTCAACTCATATTTTAAACGAATACATACAAACGAGTTACTCAATGAATAATATGGATAAATATGAATATCCATATTACTCAAATAGATATGTTATCTCATGTTCAATGAGCTGCAAAATGATCTCTCATTCTGCGAACAATACATGTAATAATAATACATGGAATGTTACAAGTTACTACTTTAAGTTTGGAGCTACTAATATATATCAAAGATGCATCTTAAATTGCTACTAATTATATATTTATGGATAAATTCTACAATTTATAAATATAAAACATTCTAAAGCAGAGACATAAGCTTGAACACTCCAAATAGTAAAACTCACAACAAAAAATTTGCAAAGTTTGTCTGATTATTCAATCTAAGCTAGTGGATTACAAAGTTCAAGCTAGCTAGATACAATTAACAAGTCACTTCCATTATTCTAAGATAATATAAAATTTGAAAATAAACAGAGCCTAAAAGATTAGAAGAGAAGATGATTTTCAAGAGGGTTGTGGTTTCTTCTCAACCCTCTTTTTCCTCTTTCAGTAATTAGGGCTTTTATTCATTTAAGTATTTATATTTTAAATGATTAAATATGAGTTAATCATTTTAAAAGTATCAGGTATTCAGCTCATTTTAAATGGATAAAAGCGAAAGGAATATTAAATATTATTTTCGTCAATTTCATCACTATCAAACATGTCCTACTTCTAAAAATTATGCTAAATCAAAAGGTCAGAAATTTAATTAACAAATCACACAACAAACTAATCACTAATCAATTGATTTCCAAATTCCTCTGCATTTTTTAAAAAATATTTTCTTCATGTGAATTCGAACATTTAGATCAACGATAAACCTAACAACTCAATATAACTTTAATTAAATGGAAAATTAATCAACGATCATATATCAGGCTTAATTAAACTCTATTCAACTGACAAGTAGCTCACCTTTTTTATGACAACAGTTGACCTCCTTATATTAATTTTTCCACAATTTGACCTTTTTATATATTTAGACAAAATTCGGTTAGCCGCACATGAAATAGAAAATTTATTAGGATGACTGATTCAATTTTAAAGGGAAAATAATATAATAATGAGTTTAAATTTTGTGCACCGTCAATATATGAAATTTTCTACACTACCATGTAATCTTAATCATAATTATAATAACTTAATAAGTAATTAATAATATACCTTTTAAAATATAATATAATTATGACAAAATAATAAAGAAAAATTGAGTATTCTCTATGCTCTTAAAGAATTAATTCTTAATCATCTTCTTAAACCAATTTTCGTTTCTCTTCTAAATTTGAACTTTTTATTGATTTTCTCAACGTCATTCCAATAACGAAATAGTTCTTCAATTTGACAAATAATTTTTAGTTGTAGTTGCTCTATTCTCGCAGGGTATGAAAAAGGATAATGTGAATACAAACTTTACTCTATCTCTATGGATTAAAGAAATTATAACTGATAGACCCTAAAAAAATAATAATAATAATAATAATAATAATAAGCAACATCGAGCCTAATTTAAAAATTAAAATATTGATCGCTATCCAGACAAAACAAAATAGTTTTCTTGCTGTTTTTATTAGTTATTAACCGTCAAGCAATAAAATATTTTCTCCATGTACTTTTTTTTCTTTCTAACAATTATTTATGTACCTCGACTCTTCAACAATTATAATGTACTGAAATCACAAACGAATCATATGCTGACACTCTATTAATTTTTCCTATAAAAAATAGGGGAATTTGAACTCTTCAAATTGTTTAAACAAAGCATATATGTAGGGCTGCTGTGGGGTTTGGGGGGGGGGGGGGTATAATTTATGCTTGATGAATGACTTTGATAACAAAATGACAAAAATGATTTTTCTATTTGGGGATGGGTTCATCCTTTTGCTGTTGATTAGTTTTGGTCTTTTGAATTAATGTAAAAAATGAGTTATTTTATGGAACAGGACCTAATTACACAAATATCCAATCATTTTTATTAATTTTTCTTGTAGTTTGAAATAATTATATATCATCTTAATAATTAATATTCTAGTTAAATATACCTAAATACATGTGTTTTTGCTACCAAATACAATCTAAACACAAATACATAGGGAGAGAGGCGACCGTGAGAGGAGATAGGTGAGATTGTATCCGAGATACATTAGAATCACACAAAATACATATATGTGAGATACCAGATACATTATGAAATACAGATACATAGGGAGAGAGGTGAATGAGAAATTTCAAGGATTTCATATACGTGTGAATCCACATATAATATATTTGAAACAAATTACACCTAATTTTGATCTCATTTGTTGAAGATATATGTATCTGGATGCACTAGATACATATATCTAGAGAACCGAAACCTGGCGTGAAGGATAATTTCGAAAATTCAAGATAAGACACGTATAGTATTTGTGTTGTTTACCCTTATTTTAATCTTTAAGTGTTATATTTAGCAAGAGTTGTCTTTTTTAAAAAGAAATTAACTAAAAGTATCAAAGAGGTTTTGTCAAATCCAAAAGAATGCAACACATTAGATGAGAAGATAGCGTAATTATTGATGAAACATGTAAAGCACTCATTTCAAAATAGCCAAATATAGTCTGTTCGATTCACTTTGCTGGTCTCTGTTTTTAAGTTAGTTATCCACAGTAGAAGCAAATGGGCCTGCTTGTAACTTCTGAAGTCCATATCATTTCTTGTGATTAGGATTTAGGGATATGAGCTGATAGAAAATGAGACACGGATAAAATATTCGGTTAGATCTATATTTAAAATAGATAAAAATGAGCAAATTCAATTAACAACATGAGATATTCATTGTTTTTCATTATGAAGGTTCAAATTCTTATTCTCTTTCTCCTTTTAGGGTATGTTTGGTATCAAGGCATCTTTTCACCTCATTGAGTCATAAATGGGATGTAATGAAGTTTATTCATGCTATCAAATTGCAACCAAGGTTATTGAGGTCATGTATGCGTGGATAGAGGTTACACAGTTCACAATGAGTTCCATTAATAAAATGACCCATAGGAGTCTTATTCTTACTAAGTTTCATTTTTCTCTAATTTGTTTGTTTTAGTGTGTGATAAGCTTTTTTGTTCCTTACATTGATTCTTAATCTTATGTGTTAAGTTTGCCTCTCGCCCAGTTAAAACCTTACTAAAACCTCTTCTGCCACTGGAACTGGTCACCATTATTAATGACATGAAAATCAAGATTTTGCTACTAACTTATCATTGCTAATAACAGACGTGAAATGAAAATTCTTCATATAAACAATTTCTAACTACAAATAAGTATCTAAAGAATTTTAGCTGTGTGCTCCAGAAACTCTTTAACAATTATCAAAACTATAGCCTATATAATTGCCGAGCCCAAAGACTTCAGCAAGATCTTGACTCGTTTGGAGTATCATCAACGGCGCTTGGTCCTTTGCGTGCCTTAACATCATCGATGTAATTCTGGTATAAGTAAGTACAGAATCCCCAAATCGCCATCAGCATGGCAATTATCTTCACACCATTCATCTTGTCATGGAGGATTATCACAGAAGCAATAGGGGTGATCGCCAAGGAAAGCGTACTAATGACATTAGAGAACAATGAGGATACCACGAAAACCAAACCAACAACCCCAACTGAGCAAATCTGCCAAGCTATAGCTGTCCAAACCAGAGTCATCACATATGCAAGCTTTCCAGCAGTAAAACTACCCATTTCCCCTTGCAAAGTCTTCCATTCTCCAGTAGCAAAGAGACCCGCTGTAGAGACAGCTGTGGCTACAAGTGCTGTGTAAATTTGCATCTCCAGAACCACAGAAAAGGTTTCTTTCTTTAGAACCTTTTGGAATGAAAGCTGCATTAGGGAAAGAATGAGAGCATACATAGCTGAAGCGGCAAGAGTAACTACAAAGCCAAGGACATATTTGGACTTGGTTACGCCTGGAGGCTTATCAGAATCTTCGTTGATAGCAAGAAGAGAGACAGATAAAGAGAGTACGATAACAGAATTCATGATCAGTGCTGTGAACCTTTGATGGTTTAGGAAGAAAGAAAGGACTGCACTGAAAACCAATTGTGTTGCACAAATAAGGGAATATGTAGAAGCTGAGAGATACAATAGACCAGTCGAATAGAGCATGTTATCTCCTGCAATCAGTACCCCAATTATGAAATAGACCACGCTAACTGTGATGATTGAAGGTCGATTGGAGCCTTCTGAATGAGCTTGAGGTGAAGAAATAAAAAGGTAAGGAATGAAAAGAATAGGAAAAGCTGCTGTCTGGACAACAGTGGCCAGCCATTTACTATTTCCACCCTTCTCATAGTAAAATCTTCCCAAAATTACAGCAGCAGCTTGACCAACAAGAAGGAAAATAATGTTGAGTGCCACCAGAAGCCAAAAGTGCAGACGATTCAGCTTTGCCAGCGGATGATGTGCATTATCTTTTTGCAAAATAGGCTGCTGATTATCTGATGTTATAACAACCACCAAAGACAAACTGAGTATGGTATCAGCAAATACAAAGAACACAATCAATCAAGTTATCAAAGACATAACACAAGAGAGGTTATAGATGGACTGGTTACAAGTGATCACTTGTCCTGTCTCCTCTAATATCTCATATCTACATGCCTCAAAATTTATAGTTACTTTATGTAAAAAGATTATCTTAACAAGCATAAGCAGTTATTCATGGCCACAATTAAGAAGTAATCCAAGTATAACTACTACTACTAGTCTCGTTAACAAACAGAAGCAACTTTTCTTAAAATTTCTTACTACAACAACAATATAGTCCCAAAAGCAGTGTCTACAGAGGTTAGACCTTACACTGCTTCGAGGAGGTAGAAAGTATAACAGATAGGCGTCTTAGACATAGATTTCTATTATATCTAAACTCTGTAAAGGGTGTGTAATTTTTTGTCTAAGTAGACTATCTCCTCAGTCCTTGAGGCCTAGTTCCGTAGGTTTTTTGATGTTTGGTCTTTGTATATATTCATTATTGCTGTACATATTTTGAGTACGAATTAAGACGTCATGGTATCAGAGTCTTTTGTGGTTTAACAACACTTCCCTCTTTTAGTTCCAATATTTTTTTGTCTTCTTTGAAAAATCGATTTCAAATAGGAGATAATACTCAGAACTCTTCCGAAATCGGCAGCTTTAGTTGTTTTAGCGACTGCCATTGGAAACTATTCTCCTATGCCTAATCTCGCTCACTAGTTGCCAGTAAAGCTCACATCAAGGAATTTCTGCTTTGGAAGACACAATTTATTCCAACGATTTGTGGCTGTGTTAACCATTATATTGATGATAGCGAACCAGTACCACCGCGCGCTTTGGATGGTCTATCCTTCTTATAAAGTTCGGGTGAGTCAAGATCAACTCGCCTTGAGTAGGATAGTTGCTTCAATTTCACAAAGCATTCCCCCTCAATTGTTTGGAACAGAAACAACTTGCGAAGCTTGGGAAAAACTTGTGGCAGCCTATGCCACTGGTCTAAGCCATTGATTCGAGAACTTCAAGTCACAATTACACAACTTGTGTCATGATAATGCTACTATTGAAAGTAACGTGCAAGGGGCAAAAGCAATTGCTGATAAGTTAGCTGCCTTGTAGCACCCATACACTAATGATGACTTAGTGGAGTTTGTTCTTGCTGGATTAGGCCCTGTATATCGCCCCTTCGTGAGGTTGCTTGAATCACGTCATGAGGACATCACCTTTGATGTGCTTTATGGTACGTTACTAAATGAAGACAACTACAACGTGAAGTTTCAAGTACTGTTATTGCTCCACAGAGTACACAAAAAGTTCAATCTGCTTCTCTTGGTGTTTGGCATGAATTCGTGGAGTTTTTCCTTGGATTTACAAAAGATGTGAGGACTCTATGATCTAATATGAGCATCAATTTCATTGTCAGTAAGACACCCTAGGGCAATAGCACATAAAGGGTCAGCCCGGTGCACTGAAACTCCTCGCTATGTGCACGTCCGAGGAAGAGATGCAGGTGATTTTTACTTCAAATAAATAATGATTCTTTAAGTGCATGATGCAGCAATAGCTCAGAGCTGAAAAAAAGGAAACGAAAAGACCTTTCTACTTTATCATTAATTTACTGTTGACAAAGAAAAGATCAAATTTTTATCTCAAATTAGTGATGAAATTCAAGAGCTTCACTGGAACTCATTTCTTTATTCAGAACTACAACAACAACAACAACAACAACATACCCAGTAAAATCCCACAAGTGAGATATGGGGAGGGTAGAATGTACGCAGACTTTACCACTACCATGAAAGTAGAGAGGCTGTTTCCTGAGAACCCTCATCTCAAAACCCGTAAGCAAGAGAGAACATATGACAAAAGGAAGGGAAGGGAACAGAAAAGAACGACTAATAATGACAGTATGCAGATAAGATAAACGAACACATAATATGACAGGTAATGCAAACACAAGGCAAAAAAACACCTAATCCTACCATTAGTGACCTCCATTTTTTTCTATCAAGTTCCATCATATCCTGTCTAATCACCTCCCCTAAAACTTCTTCGGTCTACCTCTACCCCTCCGAGTATCTCCCAATGCCAACCTCTCGCTCCCAATGTCAACCTCTCGCACCTCCTAACAGGATCATCCGTACTACTCCTCTGCACATGTACAAACCATCGCAGTCTTGCTTCCCTCATCTTATCTTTATTCAGAACTAGAGAAACAAAAATCAAATCCGCGTGGAAGCAACAAAGATGAATCCAATCGATCCTCTTATCATATAACACAACCCACAATACAGAAAATTAGAAACTCCAAGAATCCATTTTTCAAATTGAAACAACCCATTAACCATAAATAAACGAAAACCCACAAAAAATGAATTGATGTAAAAATAGAGAAAAAGGGAGAAGGAGAGGACCTGCCATGGTGGGAAAGACGGGAAATATTGGTCAAGCGGCTACAGGAGCTATGAGTAAGAGAGAAGAACAGAACTTCATTGAAATACAATTAAAAGGAGAGAGCTTTAGCCGAATTTACTACTATAACCCCAACCCCCAACACTAGCCTTAAATATTTTAAAGAATTCTGTAACAATCAAACTTTCTTACAAATATCAAACGTATCACGAAAAAGGAAAAATAAAAAAGAACGTTGGAAATTGAAGGCATATTTCAAAGGTAAAATTGAGGGTTGGGTTTTGACCAATGAGGAGGGAACACATGGGGAAATTATTTGAAAGACCTGTGAAGAATATAAACGAAAAGGTGATAACTGATAGGTTTTGACTTTTGTGTATTTAGTTGATAAGATATTTTTACTTATCCTCTCTGTTATTTTGAAATGTCAAAGAAATAAGTTTATATTCTTAATTTATATTTATAATTATTTGTTAATTATATTTTTCAATATATTATACTTTATTATTATTTTTATTTGAAAAAATGAAATTCAACTCCACCTCATCTATCCACTCCTAATTATTTTTTTCATTTTTTGTTAGATATATTCATATATTTTGGTAAAATAGTTTTATTTTCGTATCAAATATATATATAATTTCTAACCGCTTTTTTACCCTTTCCAAAATAGAGTAATAAACTCACGCAGCTTGCATTAGTCCTATGAGGCACAAATAAAGTTTCCCCGCGTTCAACCATTTGTCGCTCAAGAACGTCCCACCAAAACTTCCGATTACAAAACTGCAACGAATCAGCTGATAACATGCGCTTAAAGACTTGTTCCATGCGGGGGCTGCTAAATTGCATAGGTCTAAAGACTGATACAAATAAGTGACGCATACTAGGGTCTTACTCAACTACGATGACAACCTCCTTCGTCCAACTTTAAAAAACAGCAAAAAACAAAAAAAAAAAATTCAAATTTTACGGAAGTCAACAAAAAAACTTTACAGACAATACTTGCCAAAAAACAAAGTGTAAAACTGAGGCGAAAACTATGGAATTGCACACCATAAAATTAACATGCACATCCTCCTGATTGTGCCTGTGATTGTGCTGCATTTGTGTTGCTTGACTTGAGATTGACATCAACCATGTCTTCCTGCTTAGCTGAAGATAGCGTCTCCATTCCTGGCAATGCTGCTGCAATTTTCCTAAAAAGTGGCTGCAAGAGTTGAATACGCACTATCAGCAACAAAACAGCAAGTGGATGAAAGAATAAGTTGAGAACAATAACTTGATAAATCAAAAGACTGATTTTCTTAGTGTGAATGCACAAATGATGCATATCGTTATCTTCCATACAAAAAGATAACATATTTTCACATTTAAGCTAATATCACTTACTTTAATATTGAAGCCAGCCTTTGCACTGGTTTCAATGAACATCACATTTAGTTCGCGAGCTTTGGCTTCTCCTTCCTCGATTGAAACTTGCCTGCAATTTGCCACAGGGCAAAAGAGTGCATGAGAATCATGTTCTAGGTATAGCAAAGATAAGACTACTCATAAGAATACAGTACTCCAATTGAAGACGGCCAAGACAAAGTTCACTAAGATGTAATCACTCCTGGGGCTTGAAGCTACATACTACTCTTTTGCTCACAGCAAAAGAAATCTGTAACCCCAAACAATTCCCTAAGTTTTTTATGTAAATCCAGACGCAGCTTCAACATAATGGACCGTCAGAAATTATTGAAATGTCTCTCTACTATTTCTTCCACATATAACAGAATTTCTAACACAAAAAAAGTGGCAATTACTTTATCACTCCACGAGGAAATGTAGATTTCCTCTATTACAGAACAAGACAAGTGAAAAGGTCAAGAATCCTTACACTTGAGCCCCAGTGACTAAGGCTCTCCCAAAGAACTGAGGGAGTTTCTATTTAGATCAGATAATGGTAAAACTATTCGTACCCAACAATTAGAAGGTGAACTATAGTACGTACATCCTGACTGATCATTAACTAACAATTATTAAACTGACTCATCAAGGACGAAGGCAAAAGCACCTACACAGGTAGCTAGTGACATAACGACACAACTGCCAACTCACATCTGAGGTCAATGGTAAAAACCCAGGACCTTTTAAAACTTCCTTGTAAATCTGCATATGGTTGCAAAAGGAAATCATCTTCACCCAGACCATACGGGCATCCCAACTACTAAAATCCCTGAATAAGATCCAGGGCACTAGTGGAAAATAAGAACCTTACCTGCCCTAACAATTTCCCACCCAGCTTAATCAAAAGCTTCCTAGTCCCTGATATAGCTCGATAAACATAATCTAAATCATTAGAAAAGGATAGCTGTTGATAGAATTCGTACTGCAAATACAGACAGGTAGTGAATTACAAAAACTAGCAAGTCAGTTCAGTCGCTATATTACACAAGTTTCAAGTATTTTTATAAATTAACTGAGAAGAAAAAAATTCAAAAAAGAAATAAAGAATATATCAAGACCCTGCGTTTTTCTGTTCCACAATGTCAGTTTCTATTCACATAGTTATAGTAAACTGCACGAAAAAAAGATGTATATCCAAGCAAAGAGAACACATGAATGCAACAACAATTGCATTCAACTAGGCTATGGGTTATGCATAATAAGATATCCTCAAGTCTCCTTCAGATATAAGAGGGATTTTCTTCCCTTGGCTTGATGGCCAAGAACATCGTGTGGTTTCTGTGAGTTAAAGTGAATGTGTTCACCGTACAAGAATTACAACCTTAAAGACCCTAGAATTTGAAGTTGGCCATGACATGATCTAAATTGGTTGCTCACATTACATCCTAAAAAGCTAAAATAGACAAACTGCTTCAAATCTCTCAATGCTTAGAATATACAGGCAAACACTAGTCATTCAAACCCTTTAAATTCTTCCCCTCTCAACATATTTACCAAACTTCTTATACAAATTGCCAAAGCTTGCTCAGGCACCTTCAAACTTTGAAGCTATGGACAAACAGGCCAAGCAAGTCGTGCCACCCAACCGACACTTCAATTCAAGCATCTAAGAGCTAAGGGATCCATCTCAGCACCTATAGGCTCTAGCTAAAAGAGGACAGCACTGGAGTGGGAAAGTCATAGTCTTAAAGAGGATTTCTCACTTCTCTCTCTCATTCAAAACCAAAAAAAAAAAAAAAAAAAAAAAAAAAAAAAAAAAAAGGGGGAAAAAGAAAAAAACAACCACAACTTTTTTTTTTTTTAAAACCATAAACAAAAAGCTGTTTTTTTTGTTTACAAGTA
>JAPFFP010000001.1:21541426-21559076 GCA_026153255.1 Solanum medicagineum
AAGGAGGACGGGATGGGGGTGGGAAGGCATGTGCCTTAAAGGGGTTTTCCCCCTCCCTCCCTCCTTTAAAACACAAAAAAAAAAAAAAAAAAAAAAAAAAAAAGAGACAGGGAGAGAGAGAGAACTACATCACTAACTTTGTATTTGTTTAAATCCTTAGTCATATAGCAGTTTTTTGTGTTTACAGGTAAAATCCTTAAATTAGATATGCATTTTTTTTCTTCATTTGCATCTTTCTTCATTAAAGCCTCACTTTATTAGCACTTTGCACTTAAAGGCATCGCTCTTATATTTGTTGTGTTTTTTGCTGCTTCAGGAGCAAATGTTCTGGTATTTAGCAGAAAAATTGCTGAAACATTAAATTCCTGCAGTAGTGACAAATGTAACAACAGCTGTCTAAGTCGTTCCTTTACTCCAAAATGCATAACAAACAATTAGTACAGAATGTAGAATCCACTTCAAACTGTTTAACTTTCAACAATTTAGAGTTCTCAGTTTCTACTGTGAATAGCCCAATACGCATAACCAGTGAACAAGATTTTGACATCAATATGATTCCCAATCCCATTTATTTTAATCTTTCCATAGCATTCTAGATTTCACCATCTTTTTTTATTTGTGTGCATGTTTGGTGGGGGATATAGGAATTCTAAGAAAGCCTCTCTCTCACCCTCATGCCCTCCAAAAAGGAAAACTAGAATGAAAAAGTTACAGCTACCTTTTCTCAACAAGATCAGTTTTGTTACCAACAAGGACAATAATAACATCACTGCCCCTCTCAGTTCGAACCTCCTCAATCCACTTTGAAGTGTTTAAGAAGGACTGCCTGCCTGGAAATAACAAGAAAAAAACAGTGTCACTTCAGCAAGGAATATATCGTCGAAGTAATTCTTTTACAAGCAAATATCGCCAGAAGCAAGGATAAATGGGAAATCAAGTATGATCAGAAAATAGCTGCACAAGATTGAAGTGTGACATACTCGCAACATCATACACAATGACAGCAACAGAGGAATCCCTAATATAGCTTGGTATGAGACTCCTAAATCTCTCTTGACCGGCAGTATCCCTGAAAGTGTATCACGAAAAGGAAAATTTTAGTACATGAAAATGTAAAATGAATGCTAAATCCAGCAAATGACCAAACAAGAAACCTGGCAACAGTGAAATGTTTTCCCAATTAGTGAAAACAGGTCAAAGAAAATTTTCTTACCATGAACTGGTTTGAGAAGAATGTCTTGTCAGGCCAGGGCATTTTCTTAATGTGTCTAGAAGTTCGATAATTACTCATAATCTACTTGGAAGACATAACGGAGAACAGAACCTAGCATTATGAGGCTAGACAGGATGTTTTTCTTCTGTCCTTTTATTTTTCCTACAGACTACTGAAGCAAGAGATATTGAATATCTGAAGGTATCCACTAAAATATCTATTTCAGCAAGAAACTTTAACTGGCCAATTGTCATGCTGATATATTTTAACACACATAATCAAGGATAGCTACATCACTTTTTCATGAAATAGGGTAACACAAAACATCACACTGTACTGTTAGTTGTCTTAACTCGAATAGATTAATGTTGCTACTCCTTAACAACATGGCACAGTGTAACGTATTAAGAATGTTAAAACACTGTTCATGATCAGAGCTCAATGAGCAGGCATTGTCTCATCAACAAGTACATCTTACCATAGCTGCAACCTTACTGTACGATCTTCCAGGTACATAGTCTTCGACAGGAAGTCAATACCAATTGTGGCCTGAACAAGAAATTAAATAAAATGAGGATACGCAATAGTGTATCTTCTATTTGAATAAATAAAAAAGTAAAACAGCTAAGATTTGAACAAGAAGATCGAGTGTTGGTTGAAATGGAAATACTTTACCGGAAGAGGGGAAGCAAAGACTAGAAAGTCCAGATTACATGCAGTTTCATAATCAAAAAGACACATAAAGGAAGAAGCACGTTACAGTCGGACCAAACAAACAGCAAATGATTGTCTAAAAAACAGCAAATCACGAAAAGATAAGGCAAAGCATTTATTAACTGCCAAGGTTAAGAGTGTGCTCCAGGAAATATTCAAAAGAAGAAGCACGTTCCGGTCAGACCAAACAAACCACTCAGTCAGAATAAAAGAAGGTAAGACCAAACACTTCATCCACAAAAGATGAGAAAAAAATTGAGAACCTACAATAAATTTTCTTGATCAACGGAGGCACAACTAAAGTATCAAGTCCAGATATATGGTTTGTCGAGAGAAGGAATAAAAATAAGTTGGGAGGTTTAAGGATCCATAACATGGATAAAAGAATATATTCTAACTATATCTTCGAGAGACTAATACGTACAGAGAGCTAGCTTTTCAGGCATTAGTTGATGTAAATCATTTACATACAACACTCTCCAGAAGGTCCTGTCGTTATTTTGTCAATAATGTGCAAGGGAGAGGACAAGCAGATTTTCGCGTTATTAGATAGTGAGGATATACAGGATGATAAGTTACAACTTATGCTTATTTTCTCTATCCCTCTGCTGAATTGTATTGGTTGAATTGTACAATAGAAGTGTCATTATTTCACATTAGATGCACTAAAACTTATCAGTTATTAAGTGCGACCAACTACCAGAGAGCAATCCACCATAATCAAGTTCTGCAAACAGAAAGCTGACCTATGATGATTTACCATCTGTATTACACAATAAGCAAATAATATGACCAACAATGCATTGTGAAATATCTATTATCGAATACATTGCTGCAAAAACTCTCTCTCAGTATGAGCAAATTATGCATACAAGTGCCAATATATGTGCTTTACAGATAAAAGATCTTAAACAACGATTATTAAGTCCTTATCTAGCAAAACTAAATACTGCTAAGAAGAGAAAGACGACAAATGTTATTGAAAAACAGATCCACAGAAGCAAAAGCCTAACGAATCACATGAATAATGAATTAAGACAAGTATATACCTGATAGGTGTTATCGAATTTATCATACATGAATCGCGTGATAATACTGGTCTTGCCGACAGATTGATCTCCTAAGAAAACGAGCTTGTACTTCGCGAGAGCCGAAACCGGAGCCATCTAATCGGATCTTTTGGTATGACAAAGTGAATCCAGTAAAAAAGAGATGGCGGATCCGATCAGGATTTTCCGACGGATTATCAGAGATCTCGCCGGAAAATGATCACGGAGAGAGCAAAGGGGAGTGTGGATTCGTGGGCTTTAGCGAGAAACAGAGAGGGAGTGTGTGTGTATCGGGAGGGAGCGATGCGCGTGAGGAGCGTTTTTGAAGAGGTTTGGCGAAACACGGAGTCAGTATTTTAGCAGTAACACATGGTTGCATTGCGGTGATTTGCTGGCTCTCGTATATTTTTTTAAAAAAATTCCTTTTTGGTGTATTCATCTTCTTCTTTGTATGTGCTTTGTATGTATACATCTTTATTTCCGAAAAAGAAAAAATAACTACATTGCCTTGCACTATGAGGAAAACTATACTCTCTTGTTTCATTTTATGTGGCATTATTCTCTTTTTATTCCATCTCAAAAAGGATAATATCATACTGTCAATGAGATTTTGGTTACTACAGGCGTTTCAGGGTTGAGTAGGTTAGATGTGCTATTAGTAGAATAAATGAGAAAGGACAATCGGACCCAATGCGATTCAAGTGGAGTTCTGGATGAACACAGATAAGGATGGTATGAAATGGTTGAATAGGTTGTTTAATGTTATTCTGAAGACTACTAAGATGCTTCTTAAGTGGAGGAGAAGTACAATGGTTCCATTGTAAAAGAACAAAGACGATATTCAAAATTGTAACAATTATAGAGGTATCAAGTTGTTAAACCACACTATGAAGGTCTGGAAGAGAGTGGGGGAAATGAGAGTGAGAAGAAGAATGACTATTGCATTAATGCCGGGGCGATTGTCTACTGAAGCAGTTCATCTTGTTCGAAGACTGGTGGAGAAATACAGGGAAAGAAAGAAGGACTTTCATATGGTATTCATTGATCTTGAAAACGTCTATGACAAAGTTCCGAAGGGTGTCCTATGGAGGTGTCCATAGGTGAAAAATGTTCCAATGGTGTATATTAAAGTAATGAAGGACATGTATAATATAGCCAAAACTCGAGTAAGACGACGGAAGGAGACTTAGAGTATTGTTTTGTCGAGATGGGACTTCATCAAGGATGTGTGCTGAGCCTTTTTTCTTTTTGCCTTAGTAATGGATGAGTTGATACGGTCTATCCAAGAAGAGGTTCCATGGTGTATGTTATTTGAGGATGACATAATACTGATTAATGAGACTAAAGATACAATTGATGATAGGTTGGAGGTCTATATATATACTTTGAAATCTAAAGGGTTCAAAATTGAGCAGGACCAAGACAGAATACTTGGAATACAAATTTAGAGTTACGAGGGATGAAGTGAACATTAAAGTAGGGCTTGTCACTCAATCTATTCCTAAGAGAGAAAACTTTAAATATCTCGAGTCCATCATTCAAAATAGTGGAGATCTCGATGATGATGTCACACATTATATTGGAGCAACATGGATGAAATGGAGACTAGTCTGTGGAGAAGATACCATCTAAACTTAAAAGAAAAGTTGCACAGAATGATGGTTAGATCCTCGCCTTTGATGTATAGGATGGAGTGCTGGCTTGTAAAAAAATCACATGTTCAGAATTTAATTTTATTTAAATGATCCGGGAATATTCAAAATTTAGAAGCCTATTATTATCTCTGAGAAAAATAGAAATATTGTTCTGAACTGGGGCTCACTATTCCGGTCCAAGGGATCACTTAGTGAAAATACCAAACAAATCCTCAAAATCCTCGGTCTGAGTATTCATCACTTTTTCTTTTCAGTCGCAACAAGCTAAACAGAAGAGGGACAACAACAATGGCGTCGGCGTTGAGATCTGCTATACTCCGACACATCCGGGTTCCGGCCACCCAAGCCCTATATGCAAATGGATCGAGGCTAACCTCTGTCAGATTGATGTCGTCGCACGATGACCATATCACCAAAGAGGAAGTCATCAACAGAGTCCTAGATGTCGTCAAATGCTACCCTAAAGTCGACCCTTCCAAGGTCTTTTTCTTGTTTAGTTTGATTTGTTTCATATACACATTTGATGAATTGAATTAGATCTGGGAAGTCCGTCTACAAGTTCAAGCAATGGTCTATTTGCATAGTAGATAGCTGTTTAGGTCAATGTTACCGTAAGGAATAGTTGGCTGATAGGTGTTATGCACTGGCTGGGACATTTATGATATTCACTGGCAAATTGATTGGTATTTAGGGTTTCGTTTATCTATTGGGTTCTTTTTGAGCTTCAAGAATCCGTGAAAATAGGTACATGTTTTATCGAAATGATAGAGATATCTATTTACCGGACATGAAACAAAGTGAACAGAAATTGGTATATGGTTCTTGTTATCAAATGGTATTGTTACCTATTTAACACCAAAATCAAAAATAAGATTATACATGCATTGGTTTATGCCAGTGACAACATCAACCCGAAAGTAATCAGGTCATCTATATGAATCCACACTGTTATATTTATCAAATTATGTAGCTAATATCTCCTAATACAGCACAAAAATAGAAAGAAAATATTGGGGTCCATTGCAATTTTAGTGTAACTTTGTCACTCAAAATGCTCAATTTTGTGATCTTTGTCTTAGCAGCTTGAAATGGAAACTTGATTCCTTTTCTTATTTTTCCTGTTTCCTGCAAGGATGGATAGCAAATGTTTATTCACAACCTTCTCAAAGAAAGAATAAAGAATGTTTGTTCATAGCTCTAGTCAATTTTAAGACGGGAAAACAAAGTAACTGAGAAATTTCTCTAGTCACCTGCTGACTGCTATGTCTGAACTTAAACTTAAGAGTTATCTACTTTTCATGAATTTCAATCAAACTTAGTGTAGTTTGATTCTCTAGAAAAAAAAAAACTCATCTAACTATTAGATGGTCTTTACTCTGAAGTGTTAGGTTATGAGATCTTTTGCTGCCCATACATTTTCAAGATAAGTCATTAATTGGTTTAATGAATAAAACTAAGGTTTAGGTGTATAATTAAGAAAAGGTAGAACTAACAATAGAGAATGCACATAAATTTCATGGTATCTTGACCCTTTCGGGGTGGCACAACGGTTTGGGCTTAGGACTTCCATGTTGGATGTCTCAAGTTCGAAACCCCTTGCTAACGAACGCAAGGAGGTTGCTTTTTGGGTTGAGCTCGTTGCACTGGACTTACCTAATGAGGATTACCTCTCCTATGTGGTTTGCGAGCTATAGCAGCTGGTTTTACTCTTTGCACACTCAAAAGATAGCGCCTGCTTGTTTTCCTTCTAATAATAAATGAATAAATAAACTTCATAGTATCACCAACCAAGAAAGCTTCCATATTTTGGAACAAGCAGAGAACGGGAAATATTTGGGTCCCAATGGGCTATAATTTTGTTCATTGAAGTTTGTTCCATTAGGAAAATATTTATCTTAAAAAGAATATGATTCTTTTAGAGCTCTATTGTGAGATGTATTGGGGGTAAATGTCTGTGGAGGACTCCAAAATTAGGTCCAGGTACAAGCAATTGTGCCTCAATGTAGTGATAGTGGAATTTATTCTACTGCTTGCTTTGCAGGCGTATTAAGTTTGTTACTGACTGTAAAATACTGTTGCTGGCCATCATTTTGCTCTTGTATGATGGACAATGTCTAGTTGGTTTTGCACCCTGAGTTTGTCACCTATTTTGTCTTCTTGTTGAGTGTTTGTCAGTGATAATTCATATGCTAAACGGAGTACATGCAGAAGCCATTGTATGGTTCTTGATCTACTTACCGTTTTGATGTCTTTTAGGCTTTGGCATCTCTGATCTCTTTAATCGTTGCGAAGTCCCCATGCAGCATTTCAAAATTTAGAGCCTATTTGGATCGACTTTTAAGTCAAAATAACTTTTAAGCACTTCTGAAGTGTTTGGGTAAATTAAAAAAGTGCTTATAAGCATTTGTTTTAAGTAAAACGATAAAAATAAGTAAAAAAATTTTAAGTTAGAATTTTTTACTTATGGCTTTTGTCTTATAAGTCAAAAACTAAAATCCAATCCAGACAGGCTCTTAGTGGCCAGTTGGGTTGGCAAATTTTAGGCGCTTATAATCCAAAATAGCTTTTAAGCAGTTTTGAAGTGTTTGTTTAAAGTTTAAAAGTGCTTATAAGCACTTACTTTTGTGACAAAATAACAAAAATTAAGCCAAAAGTCAAGCCAAACAGGCTCTTAGTATCTGTAGAGTTCCATGCCTAGGATATAGAGTTTGGTAATGCAATCTATGTGGTGAGAAGCTATAGGCCTCTTTCATCATCACCACTTGACTGATCTTTGATGAGAATAGAGATCTCTATTTACTTTATATTCAGTTTAGCTTGAGGAAACCTAGTACTCTGCTCTTTACCATCCATATATAAATTAATCCATCTCCCGCAAAAACAAGGAAGAAAAATAAGAACTAATAATAACATGGTATGAATTTGGTACACCAAAATTTTCTTTAACAAGGCATGATTTCATGTTGTTGGTTGGTCTTTACCTGATAATAGTAGCTTATAATAAAGAAGTAGAAAACATGTTTGGTATTGGAGGAACTGCCTGTGAGCATTTTGTTTGTAGTGATGTTGAGCGAAGGTGAGGGGACAGAGAGGGTCAAGCTTTGGGGTTCATATGATGATGGATAGAGATAAAAGAAAAGAATGGGAGTGCAAGGGATGGGTTTGCTGGTGAGGTCGGGGTGAGAGCGAAAAAGTGCAGCAAAGGTGCAGCTTCATAACAAATGACTTCTCTCTCTCTCTCTCTGTAGAAGGGTCTTCTTCTCGGACGAGAAAAGTAGCAGAAAACCAACTATTACCACATAGTTTCTTCAAATTCCAACCTAAAAAGAATAGATAAATAATTTTATCTTTTACCAAAAGAGCATCGACTTTGATGTGCTTATATCCTTGTAACTGTTGTAAGTTACCTGGTCTGTGTAAGAATCCAGCAACAGTGTGTCTTACCCCAGAGGTGTTAGATCCTAAATATTGATGACATTTTTCATATATATTTCGGATTTCATAGGTATGGAATTTTAACGAGTATTCATGAAACAATTGCTTAAGATTTGAAGGAGAGTATAGCCTGTAGAGAAAAGAGAGAACAAATAGCAATTTGCAAAGGAAAGGCATCCTTTTTGGAAAGGTCTGGCTTCTGCAACACAAATTTGACATGTTTACTACAATTTGAATTGCCTTGGACTTCTTAATTTATGAGAACCAAATGGCTTCTTGTATTTTGCTGTAGATAACTTGCTTATTAGGAACAAAATATGCATCTAACTTAATTTAACGTAAATATAACCTCTTAGTTTATAATCATCGGCCTCTTAACTGTTCTTGTCTGCATGAAATGGAGTTAAGTATATGCCAATAGGTGTCATAGGTAGGTGTTTGCAGTTCTTGCACCACTCTTCCAGTTGATGGACTACACACAATAGTTAGGTTTACCTGCAAGCTTTTGGAGTAGATAAAGCAGTTTCTTCTTCTTGTTTAAAAAGGAGAAAGTGACATGCCAGAAGACAACTGGGTCAATCAGAGTGTAGGTTGAGAATTTGATTATAATGAAACCCATTCCCATCTCTCCCCAAAGCAACACTTCATCTCTTTCCGTATCGCCAGTTGGTGTTGTCACAGAAACAGTATCAGAAGAGATAATATTCTTTTGGTGTCATTTGTTGGTTCAATTGATTAATGCTATGTCAAATGCAATTGCGTCTTTCCATCTTTCCTCTGTTTGGACAGTATGTAAGTGTGGAGTTAAAACAATTTAAGCTTCAAAAAATAAGTGGATATTCATTCATTATGCAGGCAGCCATTGTGTGCTTTACGGTTAACAGTAATCTTTTATACAGGTAACCCCTGGAGTCCACTTCGAGAAGGATTTGGGCTTAGACAGTTTAGATACGGTGGAGATTGTAATGGCTCTGGAGGAAGAGTTCAAACTGCAGATTCCAGACAAGGAGGCTGTCAGGATAGAGTCCTGCGAGCAGGCTATTGAGTATGTTTATAATCATCCCATGTCAAGTTAAACTTGATGCACCTTTGTTGATTTGAATTTGTTCATCAAAATCAAAAGGTACACTTGCCCCTTGTCAGTTGACTTGTTCAAGGTTGTAGAATTCTGTGATCCTCTTTGGCAGAGGCAATAATCAAAACTCTTATAAAGACAAGTACAAGTTTTTCAGTTAAAGAACATGTTGTTGCTGTCTTTTTTGCGTTATAAAATATTTTATATGCGACAAAATTTCAAGCTTTCCTATATTTCTTTCAGTTGCACTAATTTTGACGTAAGATAAACAATATTCCAACACGAAAAGGATTAAAGGAAAAAACAAACTGAGATTAAAAAGTATTCATCAAAGACTAATTAAAGGGAACAGATAAGTTGTGCCAAAAAGAAATTTATGCCTCTTTTGGCTCTTACCAATACCAAATTTTCTTCTATCATTAACAAGTATATTTTTGTACGTGCTTATCCATAATATTAGATTATCTGTTTAAATTTTTATGTTCCTTGGTTCTTTCTCTTATTTAATATATGTAGAAATTCTTTCAAATTTATATTCTGACTAATCAAGGGGACCTGCTGCTCATTTTCTATTTAACGTAGAGATTATATTCGTGTGATCTTGATAAATTATCAAGCCATTCATCCTCGTGTGATAAAATTCAATATTTTTATTCTATTAACTAACCAAAAGTATGCCATGACCTCTTTTTTTTCTTTTTTTTTTCTTTTCTGTCTTATGGTTATTGGATAATTGGTGGGGATGAGAGATTGTCTCATTTCAAATAAAAAGCAAAACAAAACATTTAAACAGGAAAACACTATATGCATTTTAGTTTTAAGATTTGGAAGCTTATTTCTAAAAGTTTTTATTTTAATTCACTATTTATTTTTGAAATCTCCATAAAAATTCAACTTCATCCTCGTATCATAATTTTAAAGTTCAAGTTCTTTAAAAAGTTGAATTTGGAGATATGATATTTGTTAATGGGGTGTTTTAGAATATTCTAATTTATGAGCTATGATTTACTCATTCGATAAAATCATCAAAATTAAAGAATTTTAATAATTTTCTAAATTACATGCTCAAATAAATTTTCAAATTCAAATCAATAATTTCAAGTCATGATCAAACGGATCTTTTAAAATATATGATTTGTCATTTCCTTCTTTCCAAAGGAACCACTCGTTTTCAGGAATCCACTTTCAACCACCCATAATGCTGCTAAAATTCTTTTGTCCTTATGGATGCTCAAAATTCACATAGCTAATTAGCAACGGTGGAGTTAGGATTTTCATCCAATAGTTTCAAAATCTAAAGAAATAGATATATGAACTAATAGGAAGAGGTTTCATATTTACTGTATATATTTCAAAAATTATTTTAACCATATATAAATAGTATAATTTTCCATCAAAGAGTATTCAAATAAACCCCTTTAAGATAGTGTAGCTCTGCCCCTGCTAATTAAGTAAGATTTTAGTATCATATTAGCAATATAAAAAATCTTTATACTATTTTTTTTAAAAAAATTAATATGTTAAATGATCACCACTTATTTTATATAGAGATGTAATAACTTCTTTTAAATAGATGAATAAAATTTTCACCCTCCCTCATCAAGAATTGTGAATAGATGAATACAATATTTAACTCTTAATCAAGATTTTGAATTTTGAGTATGCAAATGAAGAAAATTCTAATAAAGAACCGATTTTTCTTTTAATGAGCATTACGTCGTATAAATTTAAATTCATTGAAACTTTAATATAAATATTGAACACCATTTTTTTTTATAAAAAAAGTACTGATAATTTAGAGAAGTAATGGGCAAATTTTACTGTAGTGTGGAGAAAAGGTCAATTAGGCCAACTAACAAAGGTTTCAGTTTCCATCAAATCAAACTCATCATATTATATATGATATTGACACCTTTAATTAATTTAATTCAAAATTTTCTTTGATCTATTGAAAAACATAAATACACAAAGAAACTGTGATCAATTTTTCTTAAGCATATTCATAATAGAAAGTGCTATTGCAGTTAACTCAAAAGTATTTTCATTTCTGGTTGTTAATGGTGAGACAACACCATCTTTCTCCTTAAATCCATCTTCACATGTCGTAGCAGAATCTATAACTGAACTTATTTGTATGTTTGCATCATAGTATTTCTTGGCGTTATAACTTTTCATAGCAAGGTTGATAGACATGATCGCGTCTGAATAAAGCTCAAAACAATCCTTCAAGCATCTCCTAACATAAACATCCAAATTCTTGTCCTTCAATAGTAAATTAACGTAACGTCTCGTATCAGTAACGTTATATCGAGTGAGCCTAATCGATGCCATCCCGAGTCCACGGAGAGTAGAACATTGATTGGCTGGAGCAGCTTGTAGAGATGAAGTGCAAAACTCATACTTAATATTTGGATCATCTTTTGAACATGATTTGCAAGTCTTTTGGATTAAATTTTGGGCTGTTAGGTTAAATAAGGAGAGAAATAGGGAAAGAGGAAGAAAGAAAGAGGAAAGAGGCTTCATGTTTTTGGTATGACATGTCCTTTTTTGGTAGTGGTATGTATTTATAGTTTTCAAGGGGAAGAAATAGACTATAGCAAAGTTATGTTAATTATACATAGCCATACTATATATGGGAAAATATTTTAATCAATAAGAAAACAAACTCAAAATATTAAAACTTAATAAAAATTGAACAGGTTGAATAAGTATAGTCCCTTTGAGTTAAAATTCAAAGTCATCATTGAGTTTTTATATGAAACATTATTAGTCCCTAATGTTTGTAATATTGGTGCATTTTTGATCCTCTCCTAAACTTTTGTTCATTTTTCAACATTGATTTTTTCACAATTTTATGCATGGAATGTTCAATCATTTTTTCATATATATTTAGTAGAAATAATAACTTCACGTGAGAGAAGGTAGAAGAACAACACCTTGTTCTATTTACTAGAAATATTATTGCAACTAAATCAAGAAGTTCATCACATTTATTTCATGTTCAATAATACAAAATTTTCTTTTCTTGCAATGTCATAAATCAAGGTGTCTTAGTATATGTACAATATTTTTAAGGTGTTCTTAGTTTATTTGTAATAATATTTCTACGGAAGATAATAAGGTGTTCTTCACACCTTCTTCTTTCATGTAGAATTATTATTTTTACAAACTATATAAACAGACGATTGTATGAGCAAATCAATGCTTAAAAATAAGGAAAAAGTTGTGGGAGGACTAAAAATGCACGAATATTGCAAATATGAAGGACTAATAGTATTCTATGTGAAAACTCAAGAATGACTTTGAATCTTAACCCAAGGAGGAGAGACGATTTTGAGCTGTTTATCCATATTATTAGTTACAAAACCTACACTATCAGTAGTTTTCGTTATTCCCTGAACTTGGGGCAATTTGTTAGCCATTACACACAACGATCTCATACTAAGGTGTCCTTGGGCCCAAAAATTTTTGGAAAAAATTTGAAAAGTAGTATTTGGTTATAAAATATGATAAATATATTTAAAGAATTCTCAAAACTTTTAAATACTAGAAAAAGGTCATACTCTAATGTTTGATTTTCAAGTTAGTTTCTTAATAAGAGTCCCACTACCTATTGCTATTCATTTTCCATTTTATCTGTTTCCAACTTATAAACATGACATTATCACTATTTTGTGATATATTTAAAATTTTATTAATCATAATAATTAATAATTTAAAATATTCAGTTATATTTAAAATTATATTAAGAAGTAGTATAAATTATAATAAGTAACAATTTTAAATATTTAAAATATCTATAAAAATTTTGGTTGATCCTCAAAATTCTATTAGTGTCATATAAATTGATACAAAAAGATTAAATATATGAAAATTACATAAAAAGTATTGTAAATTATGATAACTGATAATTTAAAATATTATACTAAAAAATTGATTGATTCTCCAAATTCTATCCGTGTCACATATCTTAAAATAAAAAAAATATATGTATTCAATCGGTATCATATATCTAAATATATGTGTGCGTGTGTGTTTCTCTTGAAACATTAAGTTCAAAATCCAAAAAAAATTGTGTAAAGTTTGATTCTCTCCCAATAATTGATTTGATTGGAACCTTACATGGAATCAGTGGTGTTGCAAGATTTTTCCTCAAGGGGGTTGAAAATCTGAATAAGTAAACACATAAACTAGTCGAACGAAGTTCGACATCTACTATATATACATAAATAATTATTTTAATCATATATAAGTAATATAATTTTTCATCAAAGAGCCTAAAAATAGTGTAGCTCCTCTCCGACTTAGAATATAATTTGACTCTAGAAAAGTTTGTTGAGAAACTCTAAGGAAGTGGAAAAAAGCAAACAAACCAATTATAAAGAGCAAGAAGATATGGAGAGCCTTTAATTTGTTAGGAAAACTACTGCACATGTATCATCATGACTTGCTACTTATTTTACATGTAACAATTAAATATTTGTGCCCATTTTTTTTGAAATTGTGAAGCTAATACTAACTGTTAAGTAATTAACTAAGATGGATGGGTCAGATTTGGTATCGTGAATGGCGTAAAATATTTTGTACAAACTTTGTGCACTTACTATTATATCTCAATTTGACTTGTAGACAAATGAAAGCTGATCCATGAAGAGGATGCAACGTTATTCCTACGAGCTATTACGAAGGATTGCAAATATTTTTATAAGGCATAAGTTTATTCGAACCTTTTTCAATTTGATCAAAAATTATATTATTTATATATGATAAATTTTTTAATATATATATTGAACCTTTTTCAATTTCTTTGTGTGTTTATTTCAAGGTTATAAGTTGATCATTTCATTTTCCAAACTAAGGTACTAATTAAAAATCCAAGATTAACAAATATTTAAGTACCAAAATTCAGGCAATGATTAAAAAAAAATGAATTTTTACATATAGTCACTCAAAAATATCCTAGTTATACTTCATAACTATAATTTGTGTAATTATATTTTATAACTATAGTTATAGCAGCATTTATATAATTCGCTATATAATTCACAATTTTTGTATAATATTTGTATATTCGCATATGCAAGTCGTGCACAATGTTTGTATAATTTGCTATACAATTCACTGTGTTTGTATATAATTTTTTATTTGCCCACAACTTTTATATAATCGTGCACAACGTTTGTATAAATCGCGCAATTATATAAAACTCAAATTATAATTACAGTTAGATGTTTGTCGCGAGACATAATCAATTCAAGCTAGCTAGGTTAGTTAATTAACAAGTATATGTTTATTTATCTTTGTAATTTTTTCTTAAAAAGCAAACTACAAAATGTAGTAACAAATATAACATACATATATAACTATCAAAGGATGTAATACACTGAAAGGGGCTGCTCCTCCCTTAACCAAAGGTCACAAGTTCGAGCCCTGAGTATGAAAAAATCCTTGGTAGAGAGTGCTTCCTTCAAATGGGGCTCTACGCAGCACGAACCCGGAATAGTCAAGCCCAATGTGGACACGAGTGGGAAACCAAAAAAAACCACTTTAAGTATCAACTCCTTTTTCGGTCAATATCGACCAATTTATTCATCATTATTTCTTAATAAGACTCATAATAGAAAGTACCATTCCAGACAACTGAGAAATATTCTGATTTCTGTTTGTTAATGGTGACACAACATCATCTTTCTCCTTAAATCCATCTTCACATGTTTGAATTGCACTTATATGCAGGGTGGCGCCATCATACTTGTTTGAATTGTAACTCTTCATAGCAAGATTGATAGACGAGATCGCGTCTGAATAAAGATCAGAACAAGCGCTCAAGCAACTCTTAACAAAATGATCCAAACGTGAGACCTCGCATCAGTAACGTTGTTTTGAATTAGCCTAATGGATGTCATCCCCAATCCGCGGAGAGTAGCACGTTGACTGGACGGAGCAGTTTGTAGAGATGAAGTGCAAAAACCATACTTAAGTGAATCACCGTTCGAAAATGTGTTTTCGATTAAATTCTGCGCTGTTGGGGCATGGAATGTTGGGAAAAGTAAAGAGAGGAACAGGGGAAGAGGAAGGAAGAGGGAGGAAAGAGGCTTCATGTTTTTTGGTATGACATGCCCGCCCTTGTTGGAGGCTATATATTTACTTTTACATCATTCAACGAGTTAATAATCGATTCATTTATTTGCAAGCCTGATTTAATAAAATTGAACATGCTTTAATTTTGCATTGACGAGTGAATTTAATATTGTAATCAGATCAACTTGTCAAGACGCTTGAATGATTTCCTTTTTTAAGTTTCTTCTCTCCCTTTTTCACTTTATTTTGTTAGTTAAAAAATCAAAGAGAGAGGTCCATTTTGGCCGCACGAGTGGCTCCATGGTGTTAGAAAAAAAGATAGCAGCCTTAGGCCTCCAAAATTGAGGGATCTCAATTTTTATTTTAGTAATAATAAATTATAAACAGTTTGTAGGAAAAAAAATACTAATTAAGTATTATATATAGTAAAGATTATTTATTTCATATAAAAACAAAGAATTACTAGAATAAGTTTAACACATCTAGAGTATGATATATGAACAATTCAAAGAATTACTGAATGAAATCAATTAGAATAACTTTTTTAAACAATTCTGCATCTCAAATAAATAGAAGAATAAAATAAAATGTTGTAAATGGATGTCCAAATAAATATTTTCTTTGTCCACATAATATAATTTGTGGCAACATAATTTAAGGCATTTGCATGACAATTTTAAGGCCATTTGCATGGCACTTTCAAAGCCAAAAGCTTGGCAAGTTTAAGGCCAAATACTTGACAAATTTAAAGCCAAAAGCTTGGCAAGTTTAAGGTCATAATTCATACTTAATCACCAAGTTTTCACAAGTATAAATACTCCCTCATTCTTGTAACAAAATGCATAAGTGAGAAAAGAAAGAAACAAGAGTGAATAAGAAATACCACTGCTTCTCTTTATATTCCTTCTTAGTTTTACTATATTCTTCATCGTTTCACAACACGTTATCAGCACGAAGCTCCAATCTCAGTACGTATGCAATCTTCTTTTAGCTCTTCTTATATCTTATAATATTATCATCATACTTTATTTCTTGAACTACTTACGATACTACATAAATTTTCATTTAAACATTCTATATTGTTATAACTAATAAGACTATTGTTTAATATATATCTATATTCTAATACTCACTTAACTTTGAGTTGGCGGAAGATCAATTAGATAATATATTAATTGGTAATCAACTTGTTTTTCAAGGATCTACTTAAATTTATTTTCACAAAAGAAAACAATTCTTTTTTTCACAGGTCATCTTTTGATTCATTCTATTTAAAGTTTTCATCACGTCGAACCTATCTAAACTTGAATTTACGGTACTTGGTATTACCGAAAAAAATTATTTATCATGGATCCTTGACGCTGAAATTCACCTTGACGCTAAACGTCTTGGAGACACTATTAAACAAGGAAATAAGACATCTAGTCAAGATAAAGCTAAAACTATGATTTTTCTTCGTCATCATCTTCATGAAGATTTAAAAACTAAATATTAACTGTGAAAGACCCCACCTGAATTATGGAGTAATTTAAAGGATCAATATGATCACCTAAAACTTACTGTATTACCAAAAGCTCGGTTTGAATGGATACATCTTCGATTTCAAGATTTTAAATCTGTAAGTGAATATAATTCTACTATTCACAAAGTGAGTTCAATATTAAAGTTATGTGGAGATACTATCAATGATGATGATTTACTAGAGAAAACTCTTTTTACTATTCACGCTTCAAATGTGTTGTTACAACAACAATATCGTGAAAAGGGATTCAAGAAATATTATGAGTTAATTACATGTCTACTTGTGGCTGAGCAAAATAATACTTTGCTTATGAGAAATCATGAAGTCTGTCCCACCGGATCTGCTCCATTCCCTGAAGCGAATGTTGTAAAGTCTAATCAGTCTGAAATAAGACAAGATAATCACTGTGGCTTTGATCGCGGTCATGGTCGAGGATACAGACGAGGGCATGGTGGCAGACGAAATAATTATCGTCATCATGAAAATAAGCATGAGAACAATAGATATAATACTTCCAAGGGAAGAAATAATATTAGTCATCGATGTGGCATGAAAGGACATTGAGCATGTGATTGTCGTACGCCTGATCATTTTGTCAAGTTTTATCAAGCATCCCTCAAGAGAAAAGAAAATCATGTGGAGGCTCACTTGACCTTTCATAATGATGATAGTGGAGAAACTCCCTCAAATCAATATGGTGATATTCAGGAAAATCTTGCTTATAAAGGTGACAATAATTTCAAAGACTTCTCAATAATAGTCAGTTGAGAGTTGAAGATTTTTATGAAAATATTGATTAAGAACTCATCATCTAGTTGAAAACTGAAATCGTAAGAATAGTTATTATTTTCTTTATCTAGTTTTTGTGGTAGTACTAATATTCCACTTCCTCTGAATTGTATTGAT
>JAPFFP010000001.1:21568595-21602299 GCA_026153255.1 Solanum medicagineum
TATTAATTAAAGTAAAAAAAATCTCAAAATTTTGCTAATTTTCGGGCATGCTCTATGAGAGTGTGCCTATAAGTACTATATAATATTTTTCAAAATGATATAAAAATTATTTATTAAACTAGGTATAATCTCGAGGGCCGCTTCGATGAAACAGGTAAAAATCAGAGTAAGTTATATCTATTTGCATTCCAGTAATATTATTATTTTAAATATAAAAATTTTTAGAAGTACATTTTAAAAAAATTCTGTTCAATTCTAATATAGAAGAAAATTAAATTCATTTTATGAAGTTTATATTTTTTATATTAATAAATGCAAAATCAAATGAAATAGAAAGACAAAATTACAAATTTTGAATATTAAAGGAAAAAAGAAGAGGAAAAAAGCTAAAACCCAAAATTCAAAACCCCTTTCCTTACCGAAGAGAGTCAGTCACAGATAAGGAAGACATTCACATTTTCCCTTTCCTTCACACTCCCCAACTTCGTTTTCTCCGGCCGGCCGGCGGGAGAGAAAAATGGCGACCATGAGGACGGCGATGGATGCGGCGTTCTGGGACCTCAACATTTCTACAACGAGAGTCCTAGACGGGACGGCTAGGTCCATTCCAGGGGAGCCCAAACCACTTGACAGTAGCACAGCCAGTAGAGCTCTCAGAATCCAACAACTTTCTCTTCTTAGAAATGGGTTTCCTCTCGGAATCATTCCCACTTTTTCTCCCACTGCACGCAAGGACTTGGGCTCTTTTGCTCTCCAGTCCCTTTTGTTTAGAGCTGCTACTTCTAACTGGTAGCTTACTAATACAATTTTCAGCACATTCTCATGAATAGACATGTTCGTACTTTCGCTTTTTAACTTTTCGGCAATGTTAAGTCTGGTGTAGGGATAAATGAGATATAAACAAAACCTCTACTTTCAGAGACAAATTATTTTTGTCTTGGACTGATATGGTCCTGACTAGGGCAGAATGGGTATAGAGGATTTATGTAGCAGATTCCAGCTAATTTGGTATTGAGCTTGTTGATTGATTTTGTTGTTCATCTACTGAGGACCTGTGAGGGGATTGGGAATTTTTGGTATCCCTGTTTTTAATGAAAAAGAAATGAAGTGTTTTATAACAATAACATGCCTAGTGTAATCCCATAGTTGGGGTGTGGGGATGGTAGAGCATAGACAGACCGTACTCTTAGCTCAAGAAGAAAAAATGCTTATCAAAAGAAAAAAAAAAAAGAAGCTAAGAATATATGATGTTACTTTAGTTTGCCAAATTGCTAAGATTGGAAAAGAATGTGTTCTCTTTTTAATAGCATAATGTTGTTTGTGAACCTTACTGATAAGTGACATTACAAGTTTTTACGACTGGAATTATCACGCTGTGACATAAAGTCGAGATGCAAGTTTCCAGGGTAATAACTAACTTAACTTGGTAAAGTGACCTTGTTCCATACTGGAGAGTCCAAACTCTATCTACATTTCATCTTGTGCATTTATATTTCATTTTTGAAATAATCATTTCATAAACCGGTATATGATTATTCGTCCCAAGGGCAAATTTCTAGAGCAAGAAGGATGTGTGGATTCTCCTTTACTAATGATGCTAATGAATTTGGTAAATGTTTCTAAGTGTCTTATGGCCTTTTTGTATAACCAATGTAGTTCAGTTTGATAACAGTTCGTCATGCATGCATGCCCTTTCCAGAAGTTTCAAGATAGCAATTACACTTCCCTATTTGTCTTCAGCCAGGCCATATCCTTCCACTTTTACCCCAACCAAGCAGGCACCACCTGTGAAAAAGGGAAGTGTTTTATTCTCAAGAATTCGCAAGAGAGTTCTTAAAAGTTTCTCAAGAAGCATAATATCCCTCTGTGCTCTCCGAACTTGTATATTGTCTTCTGTGGTACAGCAATAAGCTAAGGACACCCTTTGGTTTCGGAAAACTTGCAGTTTATCTCTCTTGGCCAATAACATGCATGTCGCATCTTTCCCCTTCAAGAATCTCATTAAAATGTCTAAGATATCCTCCATTTCTCTGTTAAAAGACTTTTAACTAAAATATACATCATTGTCAATTTTATTTCAGTCTACAAGTAGCACTTAAAAGGTTATCCTATTTATGTTAGTATTGATTGGGACACTGCAATTATAAATCACTCTACAATGTCTCAAGATGTTGTAGTGAATTTCAATTAGATTCAAAATGTTGTCTACAATAACTGTTAATTATTTGGGTTATGTGTAAAAGATCATGTTTACTACTGTAAATGTTCCCGGTATAAGTAAAAGTCAAATTGAACATGCACAAAATAGTTGTTGAATACTATTTGTGTAGATGGCAAAACATTGCTGATCTTGAACTTGAACTACTTGATCTTGTATAGTATAATTTTGCAACTGCACTTATTTTTTGAAGAACACCAAACTGTCTAAAATACTAAACAAAATTATATTGATTGGGGAAAGTGTCATTTGGGTGCGCACAGGGTAAAACTCCCGCTCCTATACAATAGCTCGCAAACCACACAGAAGGGGTAACCAGCACTAGGCAAGTCCAGTGCGACGAGTTCGGCCCAGAAGGCAAACCTCTTGCTTTCACCGAAAATACACAAAGTTTGTATGTCTCTTTCTTTTTATTGGTCATAAGTTCATATACTTGAAGTCTCGAAATGGATGATTGCTTATCAAAAAACTTTGGGTTGAAAAGATGAATGCAGAATGCAATATACTTGGTCTGCTTGTGGTAGTGCAAAAAGCTTCTTTTCTGAAGTAGAAAGATTTTCATCTTATTTTCGAACCAAGTGTGATGATGTGCACATTTTGGAAACAGCAGAAATTAATATGCTTTTTGCCAAAGTTCTTTATCTATCAGATGTTTTGATTCAAACATTTCACACTTTTAACTCTGTTTAGAAATATTTTTATGATCTTCATTTCCTTTATAGCTGAAAGAGCTGATTGCTTACCTGTGCTTGGATAACCATACCGGCCAAAGAGCCATGATTTACTATTTTGCTTGTCCTTCATCCTGCTCTACCCAATTTGTTGCCTTCTCCCTTTATATTTCAAATTGGTGTTGATACTCCCAGAACCCCCTATTTATATACAAGATAGATGAATTATTTGTTTATGAATTCATCTTCATAGGTGGCTTGGATTCACAGGTCAGTTTCGACCAAAGAAACTGATATCTGACATTAAAGCTGAGATATCCACTGTAGATGAATGGGAGCTGCCAGTACTTAAAGACATTGGAAAGCATTTCTTGGAGAAGTCACTTTATGCCTTCGGTGTGTGCTCACAGCTATCTCTGACACCTTCTTCTTCTCTGTTATTGAGCACGGAAAAGCATGGCGAGAAGAAACAACACCGCTTGAGGGCCATGCTCTTTCATAAGGCAAGGATCTGAATACTTTACCATTTGGTCCACTGTTATGGGAATGTTATATTTGTTTCTTTAGATGCTTTCATTATTATCTTTCATTTTCTCTAAGTTAATTAGCTTCATAGTGCTATCTTCATTTTGATTAGGATTAGCCTTATATGATCTTAGTAGGATAGCAATTATAGGCTTAAGATGTTCTAGTTTTCCAGAGAAGATTTTAAGAAATTTAACCCTTATTTTCTGATATTACAAGTGATGCACCACGTGGCAAGATGTGCTTCTACTACTAAGTTGGGATGTGCTTCTACTTCTAAAGTTGGGATGGTGGTGCTGTATCCACCATCTTCATCCTATTAACTCATAATTTCATAATACCACACTTCAAAAACTTATTATGATGTGTGTAATATCTTAGGAGACAAATTAACAAAATTGACAATGTTTTGAACGCATGCCATTTGCCAAATTTTCAGTTTTTGGTTAACCTTGATTTTTCAGCGTAAACATTATATTTTTTTTTAGATTTCGTAGATGACGCAGACAGATTGTGGCTTGCAGCTTTTGGGCTTTTTGTTTGATCCTTTAAGCCTGTTCACTGTTCCAGAGTAGCTATATAATATATGTTGGGCATTTATTTTGTTGATACAGTTTTTCTCTTTTCTTCCTTAGATTTGTGTCTCCTTAAGGGTATGCATTATCACTCCTTTGCAATCTTAGGCTTCAGTGCACTGTGCTCCATTTTGGAACCTAGAAGACTACTTTACTCCTAACTTAGGTGTTGCATTTCAGCAATAACAAACATGGTTTTTCCTTGTATCACTAACCTTAGGGATATTTTGCTTAGTTTTCTCACTTTTGCTTAAGTGATCTTTTGGAATCTGTTGCCACTTTGTTGATATTCGAATACTTCAGTATGGAGACAAATCTGAAATTGGCTCAGTTGGAGGATGATAAGATGAGATCGCAACTCTAAACCACTCTCTTAAAGCTAGATGTTTACTTATGTTGACTTTGTTAGCTCTCTAGTTCTAGTTTGAAGATTGTAAAGGAGATGACAACTTTTGCTTATGCTCTCTGCAAGCTCCTTTGCTTATTCTGTAATTCTGCATCTGTTTGCTGCTTTTTAATGAAATACCTAAAGGTCCCCGTTTATTTATCCTACCTCACTTTGGAAAAGATGAAGAATGTTGCTTACTAAAATTTGAGGACTCCCGACTTATTAAAGAAACTAAATATGGAACATTATAACATAACAACAACAACAACATACCCCGGTGGAATCCCATAATGGAACATTATAACATACATGTTAATATACATGAGTTTGTCATTAGCGTGCTACGATGTTCCCAACTTATGAGCAGTTACAATTGTCATGTTTGTATCACTGTTTTTTCTAAATTCATTGCAGCTTCCTGAGCACGATGTTACTTTGGAAGCAGCATGGCCTGAGCTATTCATAGACCATAAGGGTAGATATTGGGAGGTCCCAGAATCAATATCCTTGGACTGCTCATCGCTGATTTCCGAGAATGGATTGCGATACCGTTTTGGTTTACATAAAAATGGTGGCCATCCTCGAGCTGTTGATAATGTTACAGATGAGCCGCCACTCAGCCTGATGCAAGGAATATGTGGAAAAGCAGCCTTTTCTTATGAGAAGAGCAAAGATTTCTGGAGGGTCAAGGCAACAAAAAAGGACGTCATTGTTGAAACAGATGAGGGACGGTTTTATCGCCCTACTTACGATATTCGTCTTAGAGAGCCTCATGCTGCAGTATCTGGAATTATTGGTAATGTCACTGGCTTACAGAAAACTATCGTGCACTTGATTGGATATTACTTGGTAGCTTCCAGATGCCTTTATGACATGGTTTGCTAAACTACACCTATCTTGTATGGATACAGGATCTGGATCTAAGCTTTTAACTAAATTTGAATTAACTGAGTTCAATTCTCCAGCATTAAGATAAATACCTAGTTCATTCAGATATAACATAAACAATTTGAGCTTATCCATTCCTCAACATGAACTTTCTCCTGGTGCTTCTGCTAGAATCTTGGGATTTCAATTGTTTCTGTGTGGGTACTTTGTACTGAAACACTTTATTATAATTGTTACACACCTTCAAAAGTATTATTTTATTTACTTTGGTAAATTGAAATGACTTAATGGGTATGGTTAATTCTTGAGCATGTTCCTGGAATATTGAAGAAGTGAATAGTATTTTCCTTTAAAAGTTCTGATCAACTTAGGAATTGTTGAGGAACTGAATTCCTTGGAGTTTCATAGCACGGTTGGTTTTAATGGAATTTGTGGTGTGGCAAATTTCATGCATATATGATGCTATCCAGCAGTGCTACTCTAAAGTCACAGCACTCACAATGTAGCTTTACTTGTCTATTCTCTTGTCTAATCTTGTACTTCAACTTGTTGCTATAGGGGGAACTCTTGAAGCATGGCTCAACAATGGTAGCAGCAGTTCCTCAGAGTCGAGGCATCGAAGTCCCTTTGGTGTTGATTTATTTGGTTCACTTTGCTATACTTTTCAACATGGTAAATTCAAAGAGTATTTTGGAGACCTCACAAGGGTAGATGCTCGTCTAGATGTCTCATCTGCTTCAGCAGTAGCCAAACAGGTTTCAAAAGTCTTCAGAAAAGCATCATCTGATAATGCAAGGGACGTGCGCTCTTCACCCCGGCTCGAATTGATACTTCAGCAACAGGTAACTTCCAAATATTTTTCTTTCACATTGTCTACCTGTAACTTGAATGTATCACATTGATTTTTGATATTTTATAAATTCCTTAGTTTCTGTAACAAGTAAAAACATTTTGGAAAAAACAAGTGGGGCTGAGGGTTTGGTATGTAACTTTTTATTTTTTCATGTTTAGTTGGTCCAAAACATTTTGGAAAACATTTTCTCTAGGAAAACAAGTTCCTTAAAACTTAGGAAATGACTTCTCCAGTGCAAGTAGGAAAATCAAGTTCTATAAGTGGCATTTCGTAGCTCATTGTCTCCTTTCCAGTGCAAGTAGGAAAAACAAGTTCTATAAGTGGCATTTCCAAGCTCATTTTCTCCTTCCCCCAATGCCTCCCAGCCCTAAACACCTTGACTATCCCACTCACCTCGTCCTATAGTGTTTTGCTAGATTACATATAGATGTCTTTTTGCCCTTAAATCATTGCTAAAAGAAAAGCGAACCGGCTAGAGCCCAGAAGAGATGTGTACTGGCCTGGGCAAGTGAAAGGCCAGCCGAACCTAAGTATCAAAAGAAAGGGCGGGGGAGGGGGGGGGAGATTGCTTTCTTAATGCCTTCGTGTCCCTGACGTGATCATATCCTACCCTATGCTCCCTTTCCCCTTTCGGGATGAGGAGGCCTATGAGCCGTTAGTGGTTCATACCAAACACACCCTATTGTACTAACTAGATCTGTTTCATGGGGAATTTGATGAGTGCTTCTCATCCACGGACCACTACTTTCTCATGGTGCTTTTATATGCAAACTTTGAATGACAACTTACGTTCCCTTTTTTTAGGTACTTGATGTTCTGGACAATGATTTATAAGTTTATGTTTGCCCTCCAAATGCAGGTTGCTGGACCAATTGTGTTTAGAGTAGATTCAAAGTTTTCGCTGAAGTCATCAGCTGGCTGGCCTGGCATACAAATGGATGATTTTGTATGCAGTTTAAATTACTCTTTAAAGCTTCTACATTCTGGGAAAGTGGTAGCATGGTATTCTCCCAAAAGGAAAGAGGGAATGATTGAGTTACGCCTATTTGAGTTTTAGAACTGTTTACTTCTCTATTGGATGCTTTGTAGTTGGTAATTTTTCTCCCTAATACTATATGCTATTTCTTGGCAAATGACCCTTGCATATGATACATAGGCAATATTGTTTCGTTCTTTAATACTATTTTCCTTACAATTGTTAACTTTTATTTCTCTTACATTAGAATTCCCCCCCTTCAGTAGATTCACTTGGCAAGTTATGGCGTTTCAGGTACAAACACCATTAGTAAATTAGCATCCCCTTCCTCCTCCCATGGCTTCTGATGGTTTGTCATCAAATATAGAGATTCACTTACTGTCCTCTTTCTTTTATCGACCATTGATACAGCAGAATAGACTCTATTAACAGTGGCTAGCTCCTTGACTGATCTAAATAAAGGAGGATGTAAGCCCTGCTTTTATTTTGTTTTTATCATTATTTTTGACCCTACAATGGCAAAATCTAGAAAGCTGCTCTTTTTTTCTGTGTCCCATGGTTTGATACCGTCTAACCTCTGACAAGGAAGTCTTGAATTCGCATACCATGTAGGTAAGAAAATCGTCCGTGACTTGCTATTTTTATTCTCCTCCCAAGGATGTTTAGGAATATGGGTGCGGAAGGCTAAAAGACGACCCGAGTACACATTTTTATATAGGATCAAACTAGGAGCAAAGATTGATATGAGCTGACAACTTATGTTTTCTAGTATTTTGTTTTTGGTGAGATATATATCGAAAGAAATTGACGCTATAGACACTTTTCACCAGTAGTGCTCGATCAAAAATTAACTCGGCTCAAGTCGACAAGCAAAAAACAAGGTTGGGTCGGAGTACAAGGCACCATGTGAGATCTGCAATCGATAATGCTCATTGTTGACTCTGTAGATGCTTTCAAATACTCTAGCAATATATTCCATTCATGGTATACATCCCTTTTTCGTGTCATTGACATCAAATTTGAGAATCACTTGTCTTTTTCTCTTCCTTGAGTGACAGATGCTGATGAATCAATTGACACTAGATAGTAAAGTATGCAGAAACGTTTGATAAAGTCGACAGGCATACAACAAAGTATTTTCGGGGTTTCTAAAGACTCAAATGTCAATAGTTTTGCCTGTAAATCAGAAAAATATCCACTAAACATATCTCAACATTTTTGTTCTACAAAAGATGAGATTTTACAATACATCCCGCGGTTTCAAAGTCTTATGGCTAAGAAACTGACAAAACTTAGACATAATTATAATGGAAATGAGAGATTTGTCATTCAACCAAAGCCAGCAACTCACTCTCCTTGCAGAAACAATGCCTTGCATCAGTTCCCAAATCCACCTGATAGTTCACAGGAATAATATAATTTGTCAACAACAGGACACTAAAGAAAGTTGGCATGCATCAAATAAGGATAACACATCCTTCAGTAAGCTAATATAGTTGTCCAACTATACCATAAACCAAGCAAAACAGCAACAGCATTCCAATGCTCCAAATAATTACTTACCCTAGCAGGGCATATAATTCAGAGGTAATAAAAACATTGACTCACGTAGGTTAAATATTATTATACCATATTGAAGCGTGTTATAGAAGCCCCTTCCATTTCTCATTGGTCATGTTATAGTTAATTAGATTCGTCATCTAGCAATGAGTGAACCACTTTAAGTGTCCGCAATGTTTGGCAAAATTCACATCTTTAACTAAGTTCAGTTTGCTAACTTGTATCTGATAACACACCATGTTTGGATCGGGATAGTAATTCATCAGCACGCAGTCTTAGAGAGGCTAACCACTCCATAAAATTCCAGCTAACATCAACTGCTTTGGCAACCAACAATTCATCATCCTAGATGCTATTTCTGAAAGCACCACGGGAATCAGAACCTGATGATATTACCAAATTTGAAAATGCCAAGCAAAGTTGATGGGATGTGATGCCCATCATGTCACCATCAATAATAGTTGAGCATTCTATATGGATTAAACTACCAAGAAGTAGGCAATAAGCAGGTAATAGGCCAACAGTAGCTTCACCAATTGATAACCAAGTTAGTGAACTATTGATCTAAGGTAGTTATTCTTTGCCGCAACCTTTACTGCATCAAATTCACTATTTATGAGGAAGCTTAAATCAACATTAATTGTCACACTATTTATGAGGAAGCTTAAATCAACAGCTCGAGGATGACATTAAATAATTCTAAGGAAAATAAAATGAATAAAAAGAGTCTCTACTATTATGCAGAAACTGCTGCCTGTTAAAACTAGAAGAGAACGTAAATAGCAAGTCTATGATTTTTTCTAAATAAGCACTAGTTCGTCAAGAAGAGAATTTGGATCATCTTGGAAAGACCAAAAGATTATTATGTACCAGGTGGTATTTAAAGCCTGTTTGGATTGACTTATTTTAAGTGCTTTAAGCCAATATAGCTTTTAAGCGGTCTTTGCAATGTTTAGGTAAAAATCAGAAAGTGTTTTCAAACCAACAGTCATAAGTTAGAAATCCTAACTTATGGCTTTTCGCTTATAAGTCATACGTCCATCCAAATGGGCACTTAGGCATGTCATAGACACAATTATAGATAAGCTTACTACTAAAACACATACCTCGTAAGCATTGATGTCAGAGAAAAGAACCTGCAAAAAGAACCAAACCATTCATTCAGGATTAAGTGCACAGAGAATCAATAAGGATGGTTATCCCTCCCCTGCCAAGAGGTGGAAGGCAGGAAGCAGGGGTTAGAAGTAGCCGTGCAACGCCCAATGATTTAACAATTCATTCCAGGAAGCATACAGATAAACTAAAAATAAAAGGCTTACTCTTTGAAGGACATCCACTAAATCAAAAAATTCAATAGGCTTACCTTCTTCCCTGCCGCTACTTGAGCAACGTCGGAACCAACAGAAAGAACCTAAAATTAACAGAATTAGTCTCTTCAGTCATCAAAGGATATAATAATAATAATATTATGATACACATCTCTAATCTGTCCAGATGGATAAGTAATATCCATAAAAGTTAAAACTCACTTCTCCCACAAGGTAGCGCTCAAATTTCACTGCTGATTTTGGAAGCAAAACTCCACCAGCAGATTTCTGCACACAAACTCTTTCTTTCAGTGTATACTATATGAATGTACCCATACTGCTGTGTATGAAAAAATCAAAAGTATTCTATGCTAACACACATATGTGCCCATAATTGTCATAAATCGAATAACTTGCATCAATGGAAATGTCCATCATACAGACTTCTTTGCTAGAGTTGCGAATATAAGCTATTTCTTCACAGGTATAGAACTAAAAATCTAAGATTTCCAGGAACATTACAAACAAGAAACAATCATAAAGGGAAATAGGTGGTGAGGAGGACAAATAGAGAATGCTCGTTGGACTATTAGGTGGTGGGGAGGATAAATAAAGAATGCTCATTGGACTCACATAGAGCTAATAAATACTATCTTGTACTATTCCTAAAAGTAGAACAAATAAATTGTGGCTCAAAAATATAGAAGCAGCTTCATTTTGGGAAAAGATTTAAAAAGATTAAGTTACTCTTCTTCCTGAGACCCGAGTATGTTGTTGTTGTTGTTAAGTGGAGCATCACATATAGGTACATCCATGCGGTAAAACAGTTTAAATCCTCTCGAAAACAACCTTTACCAGTTAACAGTATTTCCAGGATATTATTATGTACACTTTCATGGAAAGGCTAAAGAAAAACAAAAGGGCAAACTTTTCAGATGACACCTCTTGCAAAACAAAACAACCAAGGCCCTTTTGATCACCTACAGAAATTCTAGTTACTTAGTCATATCTAGTGAAAACTATGGTGCCCAAATCACTGGTTTTGCATAGTCATTTGGTGCGTAGGATAAGGACAATCCCCAGGATAAAGTTTGGGATTGAATTTATCTCATGTTTGGTTTGATGTATTATATAATCCAATGGGATATCCTTGCTTTTATCCCATCCCGCGTACCAAAAGAAAATACACAAGTCCATCTTGCACAACACATACAGCAGTACAGTTCAATTAGGTAAATTGGGAAAAAAGAGAAAACATGAAGAGACATGTGTGGAATTACCTCAGGCAACTCCTCTAACCGAATCAAAACTCTATCAGCTTGAGGCACAACCTATATTCATAACAAACAAAATCAATATCCAAGCTTCATTATACTTTTGAAATAACAAATAAGTAATTCATTTTTGTCTAAAAATAAGCATAAAGGTGCCACCTTTGTGGGTTCCCATTTCTGGGCAACGGCATTAATTCTCAAAGAATTTCTCTTCAGACCTGTCCACAACCCAAAATGGTAAAAGTAAATAACAAGAAAACATAAAATATCATAAAGAATGAGATGGGGTTGTGGGATGCGTACCAATGGGTCTTTGGGTAGAGAAAGAAGGAAGATTTGTGGAGTGAGAAGTGAAGGGTTTAGAGAATGTAAGGAAGGTAGACGCCATGGATAAGGAGAGAGGAGCAGCAAAGAATAAAGTGTGTAGTAGGTGTTTGGTGACTCAGTCCAAAAAGGGCAAATAAAAGAGTCGCTAAGGGTATAATTGTAATTAGATATTACAAAAGAAAAGGTTATTGGTTTCTTCTTCTTTGTTCTAGATTGTTCTGGTGTTGAGAAATAATTTTGTGTGATTTATGGGTGTTATGAATCGTAAATAATTATTATTATAAGTTATTTTGTATTACATCTTTTAATGTACAATGTTTTTCTAAATTCTTTAACGTAGAACGGTTTATACGCCTATTTTTTATTAACATACCCCAGCGTTTATATCAATGTGATTAAAGGTTCATTGTATTGGTATTCATACATTATATACAGCATAAAGTGGTGTTGGGAAATTGACATCCTTCCTAGGATTTGTTTGGTACGAACGAAATAAATATATTTTTTTTTTGTTAGCTTAAATGTAAAAATATTTTTTAAATTAATTTATTTTTTTAAAAAAATTACTTTCTCCTGCAAACTAAAGAAAATATTTTTGAAAATTCTCTTCCGACACCAAATTACGATGTTCATATCCCACTCCATTTCCATCACAATCCTCCTCCTCCAAAAAGAATTAAAATTTATATTTTTTTAAAAAATAAAATTTATTTTTAAAAATATTTTACATTTTGAAATTTCATCTTTTCTATCTCATTCTTACCTTGACCCACTTACCCTAAAAAATTAAAATACTTTTTTACCCCAGCTCCTGCCTCGACCCCCTAATCACCCCTTCCCCCCACCCCCAAAAAAATTAAAAATTTATTTTTGTTAAATTTTGAAAGTTTCATTTTTTTTACGCCCCTACCCATAAAAGTTTTAAAACTTTAAAATTTTTATTTGTTTACCCCCATTTTTACGCTACAGGGTACCCTTTTGCTTCAAGTTGTTCGAGCTTTTCCTAGGAGTATGGCATGGGAGTCGGCCCTCACCCCCATCCCACCTCACGCGCAAAACACCTTAAAGAATTTATTTTTGAAAATATTTTAAATTTTGAAATTTTCATTTTTTTATCCCCCGTCACACTACACACAAACAAAACGACAATAGCACTGTGCAAGACAAATTGAGCTCAACTCATAAATTTTTTAAATCGCTTCGTCCCGCTTTGAATGACAACTTTTTTATTTTCAATTCGCTTCGTTGTGCTCTTTATAGATCCACTGCATAAATTTTTAAGTTCCTTTCTTTTCTAATTGAGTTTAATATGAAAAATAAAAGTCATATTTTTTTTTACTTTTTGCTAATTAATAACTCAACAATTAATTAATTATTTTCAATTAATATTTTAATAATTATTTCTCAATCACTAATTAAGTATTTTTATTAATAATTTATCGAACACATCTAATTTTAAATTTTTAAACAAAATTAAAACTAAAATCAAAATTTAATATAAAAAAATTGCATCTTTAACTTTTACCTATTACAAAAATATAATTATTTTGAGTTCCTACTTAATATCTTAAGTTCGTAACCCACTCCATCCCCTCGTATCCCGCCCCATTGTCATCTACTACATTAATTGTTTCGAACACTCATAATCTTCCTCTCCTGAAAATGAACAGAGAATGTTTAGTCTATAGTAAATTACACTTAGAATAATAAGCTGTCTATCAAATCACTGATTACTACTGTGTAATCAACCATGTTAGTCACTATTAACAAACATTTCTTATGGATTGACTGGTGGTGGGGACACAATGAAATTTCTCATACTTTAGCTCCCATTAATACAGAAATCAAACAACGGCTACTTGGGACCACCATCCTCTTCCTTTCTCCTTAATCTCTGCAAGAAACTCAAATCATTTCTGCACTTTCTTGCTAATCATCCCTTTTTTATGTTTCCACCAAGAATGAACCCTTTTTTCTCTCTTTATAGTACACTAACCCTGTCTACATTGTAAAAGCCAAACACCCACCTCAGAAAGTTTCCTCTTTTTTCCCTTTTCTCTTCTTTTTTTTAATTAAAGTTCACATTTTTGGGTTTTCACTCATTGGGTTGTGAGTGGCTGTAATGATGGTGAAGAAGTTCTGCTGCTTTCAGTATCTTGTTTTCTGTGGTCTCCTTCTAGCTGTTCTTGTTTCCTCCAAGCACCATGGTAATTGGCCTCTTTACACTTTTAAGTACTTCACTCCTTTTATTTTCTTGGCTACTTTTAGCATTTGGCAATTTTACTTAGAGTGTATTCTGTTTCCAACTATCTAGTCTAAAATGCTCTAAAAGATCCATCTTTGGATGAGTTATCTTCATAGTCTAAATAGCTTAGTCAGTCCTTGTGAGAACTGTTCTTTTGTTTCTAGACTGAAGGTATTTGTTGAAAAATGTTACTATGGCTGAAAGGGGGACTGTGTTGAGGGAGGAAGGGATGTGGAATTGCATTTAGGCCCTTGATTCAAGGCTTTGCTTTTGTTGATTTTAGTTAATGTTCTAGAATTACTACACTAATTTCCAGTTAGTTTTTGCCTAGTTGATCTCAGTAAATGTCTTAGCTTTACTGGACAATTTCCAAATTTATAATGCTTGCTTTCTTATTGGAAGAAAGGTCTTTGCTGTTTAAAAATACATGTAATAAATAGAAAGAAGCAGCACTTACACTTGTAGGTTCCTAGTGGTGCTATAGTAATATATCAAGCCAAGCATATATTGGGTTGTGGATGTAATGGAATCTAAAGCTGTATCCGCAGCTGGAACCAGATGCTTTAAAATTTGGGGGCTAACTCAGTTTGCTCATGAATTAAGCATATTAACAAGAAGAAAGTTGGAGAGATATGCTAAGCATAATTTTCCTTAGAAAAATCAAAAATCCTGACTACGGCATGCATTTAGCGCTAAGTACACATTTACTTACTATAAATGATTTTTGGATATACTCTGAAGTGCTCTTCAAGAAACTTTTGCTTGGTAGGCACTGCTCACTCACTTAGACAATGCTCTAACATGAAAGTGTGCAGTTCTGTCCCTTTCTACCATACGGAGTCACAGGCTGCCTTGATAAGCATGATGCTTATTGTACTTCCTTTTTGTGAATCGTCCATGATCGTTTGATTAAATCAAGGACGCAATCCGTGCAACACAGTCGTTAGTTACAGAAGCCCTTGTCCACCTGTGTGATGTCAAACTTGTAAGACGAAATGGCGTCACAGCATCAACATTATACACTATGCCTTAATTCCATCCACTATCTTATTTGGTATATATATTCAGCATCCCAAGTTTTCTGACTGTGAATGCCTGTCGTTAATCTTTTCTATGGCTTGACTAACATACGCTGAATCTTTGAGAATACTCAAGAAGGAATGTTGAGCAACTGAAACGGATTTGTATAATAGAGGGCATACTTGAGTTTTTTAGTACCCATGTCCTAAAAGACATTCAATGTCTAATTCTTCACATTGTAAAAATTTAAAGTAACTGATGAAAATGTGAACTGGTAGAAGAGCTAGTAGACAGATAATTAGTCCACTCTCACATTCATACTGGAGAATCCTTTGTTTACTTCCTGAGTCCTTCATCATTTAGACGTTTCATGCTCTTCTAATACTTTTGTTTGTCTCCCCTCATGTTCTTAGCTGGAATTTTCAGTGATCCTAGAATCATGAACATGAAGGAAGGACAATTTATCTCAAAAAGGTAAAAAGGAAAAGAAGCCAAAGGAAGGATAATTTCAGTTTTAAACCAGAGGCACTCATGCAACACCCAAGTTCTATGAGTAAGGAGCCAGAATTGTAATTCCTCTAAGGACTGAACAAGCTACCTAAGGGCTACAACAACAACATAACCAGTGAAATCCCACAAGTGGGGTCTGGGGAGGGTAGAATGTATGCTGACCTTACTACTATCTCATGGAGATAGAGAGACTATTTCGAAAAGACCCAAACTACCTAAAAGCTACGTTATGTCGATATCAATATTTAGAGAAGTCTTGTTGTAAGGAAGTGTCGTGAAAAGGAAAATGAAGAAGAACCAACTTGGCCAGCGTCTGAAGTATAAGATTGGAGAGTATTGATGGCTGTAGGAACCTATCACGTGGTATCAGTTACAAGCAAGATCCACAACCACATTGTGTCTTCGGATAGATAAAGGATTACAACATGAATTTTTTAGAGACAAATGACATAAAAAGGTCAAGTGTCAACTTGTAGATATGACACTGCCTGATGGGCCTTGAGAGCTCAGGGCCTTAATTACGGTATAAAGCATTCATAATCAGGTTCTAGAAACTTAAGTTCCAGATGAACATCTATAACCTATAAATAAGCAGGAGGGAGTTGACCAAATTTTGCTAGCTGAAGTATCTTTTTTCGGACTTCGAAATAACATTGTTTTGCAATTGATGAATTTATTAAAAAAACAATTGAATTTAGTACCCTTTCTTTGAACCAGCACCTCATTATTTGCTCTGCTGAATGCTACAGGAAATTCTGCAAATGACCTTGTTGATATCATCAACAAGAACAGAACTGGTCCAAAGCTTCCTCAACTTAGTAACAGTCCTGGACTTGGGTGCATAGCCTTGCAATATGCAGAGGAATGCATGGGAAACTGCAGTTCAAACAACAGTGTGAATTGTCACCCTTCCGAAGATGACTTCACTGAAATTTTTGCTCCAAACTGTGGTGTCGAGCTACCCACTTTTGGAACCATATCTGGCTACATCCTCGGTTGTCAACCAAAGTATCTTGAGCCACTGGAAGCCTTCTCAAATGTACTTGTTCATGACAAAAGGTCTCTTTCTCTTTTGAGGAATAAAACTCATACTGAAGTTGGAGTGGGAATTATCAAAGCCCACAAGCACAAAGGACCTTACTTATGGTGCGTTTTGTTTAGTAGTAGCCAGAGAAATACCACATTTGTACTTGATGATCTTGGTGAAGGGATTAAGCAGAAGAAAGGATGCTATAGTGGAACCAGCTTCCCTTGCAGCAGAGCACATAGTGGCAAAGGTCTTCTATCGAACAAAATTGGGATTTTGGTTCTGTTCTGTGTTATCTTCTTTCAAGAATTCCTTCTCAAACTTTTCTGATATTACTAGATATCTCTACTCCACTAAATTGTCTCTCATTTTTCCTGGTATTTAAATTCCTCATGACCATATTCTTGTTGTATTACCTTAATCTCCTCTTTTTGCACATATACCATTCAAACATAGGAATTTGTCTCTTTTTGTCATTGGCCTAAGCACAGCTACCGAAGGGGGAACATGAATGTGCGCGACAGGATGTGCATGTGTGTTTTTTCCCATTGCTGATACATTCATTACATGCACACAACACATGTTTATCTGCAGGGAAGCTTAATGTTACTCATAGTAGAGATAGCTAAGATCTACACTAGCTGAGTTCCCAAGCCCGGAGCAAGGAAGTTCAAATCAAAACCAGTTGAAGCCGCCCCCCCCCCCCCCATATGTGGTAACGACTTTTCTCTTATCTCTGTAGGCTAGCTAGTGAATTTTAATACATCTATATCTATTCCTTTGCTATTTTTGTGTCAAGTAAAATGATACTTGTTCTGTTTATAATCAGTTAACCAAAATACTCTGGAGGAACTTGGGCCTAAGCCAGGATTTTAGGTCACTATTCTTTACCACAGCATCAAATAAACTTTGATAACAACTGTCTCAATTCCAAATAAGTTAAAAAGGACTATATGAATTCTCATTGTTCATGTCGCTCCAAAAGCAACTAGATAGAAATCAGGAGTCACACCTGATCACAATGGATGTGAAAGAGTTGGTGAAGTGGACATACATAGTTGGTCTTGCCAAAACCAAAAAAGAAAGGGCATAGGCCAGAGGGCACTCAAAGCAGAAACCATTTGGCAAACAATACTTTTCAGAATATTTCTTGAAGATATTTGAGGTCACTATTCTTTTGGCTTTTCCCACCAAATATTGGTGTCATTGTGCATAGACAAGACACAAATTGTTAAAAGATTGTTGTGCTTTAGGGAGATTTAAGTTGACTTAATCCAATCCTCTAGCTAATTTACCTCAAATTAACACTTGTCCTTCAAAAGAGACTTCTATAAACAGCGAATTAACAATATAATCGTAGCTCATGAAACACACAAATAGACCAGTATTAGGCATTCCACCTTCTATTACAATTTATTTGCACTTGACTAGATGAACAATTGATCAGAAGATGACATCGATTCACCTGATCAGTTGGTAGATGACATGCTCATCTTATATGTCAACATTACAAAGTCAGTTGCTCTTCTAGGTAGGGAAGTAATTCTATACCAATCTAGGGAGCTTCTTTAAAAAAATTAAAATTCAAAAAGAAGAATAGTGTTTTTTTTTTTTTTTTTGACAAAGAAAAAGTTGGTGGACAAATGTTTGCTTTAGATTTGGCTGCATATTTGAGTTCTTTATCCAAACATTAATTTATTTTTGAAAGAGATTCTTTGACTGCGTACATGACAAGTAAATATATTTAGTAGAATTAATACTAAAGACAAAATCAAGAAAAGTTGCTGCTTTTTATTTTGCTGGATTGGATCAACTATATATATATATATATATATATATATATATTTATGTTGTTTCTTTCTTTAAATCATGAAACAAGTAACCTTAAAATTTACCTATTAAAAAAATATTCTTCTTCTACTACTACAAGTATTAATCTTTTCTTAAAGCATCTTCTTGCCCCTATGCCTTTGCTTTATTTTTGTTTGATCAACTGTTTTTTTCCCTTTTGTTTTTGTCTCTTTTTGCCTTTTAACACACAAGGATATTAGCTAATGTACCAACTAAAAAAGCAATATTCATGTCAGGAAATATTCCTATATATTTTTCAAGGAAACATGAATTATATGCCATTATAACTGGAGCTCGACCTGTGAAAATGATCTCTCCTAGAAATACAGAATAAGATTGTGTATACAACCAGAGCTTAGTGCATAAAGCTCTTTTCTTTTTAGTATTTTTCACTTGTATGCAAATGTGCATGAATTGTTAAAATAGGATAGAAACTTCAAGCTTTTACCAAGATTTTTTTTAAAAAAAAATTTAGTAATGATGACTTACAACAACAATGTATAATAACTATAACTATGCCTCAATTCGAACCAAGTCAGGTCTGTTGTATGATCAAATTATAACTCCAAACTACAACAACATATCCAGTGAAGTCCCATAAGTGGGGTCTGGGGAAGGTAAAATGTACACGAATCAGGGAAGTTGTGTTTGGAAGACCCTCAACTCAAATATATCAGCCCCAAAAACAGAAAATCGTAGATGTAAAAACGACTAGAGTGGAACTCATAAATATAATAAAAGTAGCAAAATAAATGATAGTCAATAGTTGCAAATTTATATAAAGACACGATCAATTCTACTATTCTGAAACTAAAAAAATATATAAAGACACGATCAATTCTACTATCCTGAAACTAAAAAAAGATTGAAGTATCAAATTTATTTTCAATAGTTGTATGATAGAATTTTAGATAACATATTTGCAAAGTAATTGAGGCAAGCGAAGTACATACAAGTGTAAAATTATTCTCCAAATTAGGTGAATAGATCAAAGAAGTATATGTATTACACCTAAGGGATGACATAATTTCTTGTTGATCAAGTTCAAATCTATGATAATAGTTTTAACATTTTAAGATCATGAAATGAAAAGAAAATCAATTAATTACTCCATGTTTCTTTGTGTGTGTATGCATGTGTAAAAACAAAGAAAAAAAAGATGAAGTTTGGTAGCCAATGAATTCCATAAAAATATAAATACATGAAGAGTTAAATCACGTATGTACATGTTTGAAATGTAATTACTCCCTCCGTCTAAAAATAATTGAACTTGTGAAGTAATACACACATATTAAGAAAAACATTCAAAGATAAAATTTACACCATACTTTTCACTATTGCTCTTTGTAAAATCATAAATACATAGTGTAATTTATATCCTAGAAAATATAAAAATTCAATAGATAAAAAGGCAAATATGAAAAAAGTTTAAAACATTTATCTTGAACTTTAAATAATTAAAATATTTTAAACCTTGAAAAACACCTTAAAAATTTAAATAATATGAGACGGAGAAAGTAAAGGGACAAAACAAATGGATAACCTAATAATGTGACAACAATATTGGAGAAGTCACCTCACATGTTTGCACAACTATTTGGTACGTTGACAAAAGAATGTCAAAGCAATAAACTAGCTTGCTGCCATATAATATAGTTTTCATACCTTGTGCTTTTCCAAATCAAAGTCATCTCTCCTACCCTCCGCGCTGTATTTTAAAGTCTGAAATTTGAAACTTATTTAAATATTTGAAGTTATATTTGAACGTGCATACTATTTGAAAAATAATTGAAATTTTGTGAGTTAAAATCTTCAAAATCTAAAACTTAGTGTCAATCAGTTTTTGAAAACTTGAAATATTCAAAAGAAAAATTTCAAACACTAATTTAATCCGTATATCTTTAAGTTATATGGATATATATATTTTCATAGCGTGTTGCTTTTTGTTTTTATGTTTTGACTTTTTTGTAACTTGAAATGTTGTAGTAACATGTTACGGATCGGTTCAATTACATTAAATAGAGTTACTTGCAATTATGTTTTAAATAATTTGATTATGTAATATTTTTTATATACTTGTTTGAATAATTGAAATGAAGAAATATTGCGTGGTAATGATACTTTGGATTCGCTAAATTTAAAACTAACTCACTCTCTACCCACAACCAAACGGTCAACCCCCAAAGAAAAGGTCCGTTTCGTTTGGTAAATTAGAGTTTTATATATTTTCCAATTTTTAAATTTAAACATTGATTTTTAAATAAAATGAAAAAAACAAATCTTTCTCGACCAAACCGGTTGAGTTGTTTCTTGAGGGCCACGTTGGGTCCTTTAGGGTCCATGAACAAATTAAAGTAGTAAAAATATAAGACCAACACCTTTTACAGCTAAGTAGGGGCATACTGTTATTACACTCGCGGGGTGGTCAAGGGTCGATTTGAATTGGTTATAGTTAAAATCAAATCAACTTATTTGATTTTTAAATTCTCAAAATCAAATTAATCCAATTGTAATATACATTTATTAGTTTGGTTGTTATCGATTTTGGTTTGGTTTGATTCGATTATTAATCATACAAAAAGATAAAAGCAACAATATATTTAAAATAAGAAAAAGTGATAACTATCCATTCAAAATAAAAGATAGTTAAAACGACTAAATATTATAGAACTTTCAATCGCTACATTTATTGTGAATGTTTTTTTAAATTTATCATTTTGGGATAGAAGAAAAAGCTATTGATATTTTTAGTCCTACCAAAAATTGTCATAAACATACATATACATGAAATTAATAAGAAAATGTTCTTACTTTGATAATTTATGATTTCATAAGTAGATTAAAAAATAAAAATTATTTTTTATAAGTAATCTATTATGTATGTATAATTATAAAAGATATAAATATAATTTTTCAGTTCGATTCTATTATTTCTTCGATTTTTTTCAAATAAATTCAAACCCAAACAAAAAACTATCGATTTTGAAAAAATTAAAATCAAAATAAAACTGATTTATTTGATCCATTTGCTCCGATTTTTATCCAAATTCCAAACATGAACAACCCTAACTCTCACCATTTATAAACCTGGGCCTTCACGTAAATAGTTAGGCAAATTTTCTAGAAACACAATAATACATGCTGTCTTTAAAATTTGAGGATAATAAATTCATCCCTCTTTATCTTCTCCACTTAAATAACATACTTAGTTCATTCACATAAAGCCTGGACCATGTGTTATTAGCTTGGATTTTTGGTTAACTAACAAGTCGATCCTTACATATGAAACTTTGACCATATATCTTTATTATTATTAGTTGGAATTTAGAAGTTCCAATACCAATTGAACAAGTAAAGTTCCAACCAAGTAGAAATGTTAATGAGAAGCTTGTTTTTTTATAAGATTTTATTCATATTCATATTAAATTTAAAACCCCAACCAACTCATCACTAGCTATTCAATCCCAACAATCACTCCAAAATTAGTGCTATTTTGACTTGTGATTTTTTGATATTCTCGTAAAGAATAGAATCATAACCATTCATAGACATGCTTTGCCTAGATTAAAAAAGAAAAAAGAAGCAAAAAATGGGTTAAATTGTTTCTAGTATCTACACTCTAATTTTTTTTTTTTTTTTTGGTTGCTAAAATACACTCACAAAAATAATGAATATTGAAGTGGAAATAGCAAATCTTTGATGATTTTTCACTCTTTTTTGGTGTATATAAAAGAGAATATGCTGAAAGACGACTTTGCCCCTCTAATGCAAACGAATATACAAATTCATACCCCTGAGAGCCACCGAAACAATTCGCTAATCTCCTCCCCAATCCGCCCCGCTTCCAAATCGTCAATGGGGACAACGGTGTCGCTCCGTCGGCTACTTCCGTTGAAAAACCTGCCGGAGCTCCGAAATGACATTGAGCGGGACGACAGAGAAAGTGAAGTGATTCTGTCGACGTAGTCCCTAAGCCAACTCCGTCCACCACCGGAAACATCCGAAGCTATGCTTTCTCCAGGTGGCGCCGGTATCGGTGCCCCGATCGACTCCTTGTCGGTGCATTCAGAAGCACCTCTCCGGTGAATAGAGCCAACTGAAAGTTCGTAACCGTCATCCACAACATACTCGAACGAGCCGATAGAATACGATCTCTGACCATCACCGCTGAGCGAATCGGAACCTCCACGACGGCGACTTACACTACCGATCTCAATCCGTAAACTACCACTATGCCTTAGCTCATTATTCCCCCCGCGAGCGGCGTTGTTTTCCGCCGCTAACACTTTATTGAGCACATCCGCATCCGTAGGATACACTGTAGATCTGCAGAGAGGACAAGTTTGGTTTGTTACGAGCCACGCGTCTATACAACTGCTGTGGAACGCGTGACAACACAGCGGAAGCAGACGTAACTGATCGTCCGGCTCAAATTTCGATAAACAAACCGCACAGTCCACACCAGTTAAATTTCCAGTAACAGAACCAAAACTAAAAAGCGGTAACGATTCAAGCAATTTCTCATCATCCGAACTCCGCTGGTTCTCCAAGCAACGGTTTCCGGTGGCTGCCGCTGTGGCGGCAGCAGAATGCGACACAACATCATCGGCCGCCGCGAATGTACGGAAGGAGCGGTGGAACCGCCGCGAGAGAACTCGAAGGATGAGGTATATTGAAGCAGAAACGATAATAGCGGAGGCAATAACTATGACAACTATAATGAACGAAGAAAAGGAAGATGATGAGGATGATGAAGAAGGAGGAGTTTGATCATTCATCACGGCAGTATTATCAACAGGTTGTTGAGGTTGAGTCATGGCGGCGTTGGGAATAGCTCCGCCGTTGACGGTGGCGGTGAAAGGCACTGGGAGGGGCGGAGTTTGAGGAAAATAGCCGGACATTTTGTGTGGATTTTTTTTTTGCGGAGGAAAATGGAGGTGGAATAAGGGAGGAAAGGGTAATAAATAAGGTGATCAGAAAGAAAGCAGAGTGTATTTATGAGGGAACCGATAAAAGAATAGAAGGCATGTTGTATCTTGTGTTTGCGTCTGTGGAGGTTTTAATGTGGTTTTGGTTCGAGGTTGGGACTTGGATCTACCAGTTTTAATATCGACTAATAAATCGAATAATTATTTTTCAAATATAATAAGGTTAATATTTTAAAAATTAATTATAATTTATAAAGGTAAATTAAAATTAAGGAGTCACTTGGTAGCTAGTTAGTATTTCTTTTATTTATCTTTACTTGACAAAGAGATTGAAGAGTAGTAATAAATGATAAGGGTAATTTTATCAAATCACACTTTAAATATAATAAATACAATATCTTGAAAAATAAAATAGAGAAACGACTATAATTAATTATAATATTTATAATGTAGAGACTAATTATAGAAAAATATACTTTTCCTTCATCCAACAATAGGTATCTACTATTGACTATTGACTCTGAGATTAAGAAGCAACAAAAAATAGGAGTAATTTTACAAAATCACTATTTAAATAGAATATATACAATATATTGAAAAAATATTTTATGAAAATGGGTATAATGAATGATAAGGGTAAACTAAAAATTAAGTGTGAAATTATCTCTTAATTTCATAAAATTGACAGACATTGTTGAACGTCTATTTTTAATATTATAAATAATTATTATTGGACAGAAAGAATATATTGTTTCATACATGATTAATTGTTTAACATTCTGTTTTATATAAATTTTACGTAGAATAAATATGGAAATTTCTAAATTAGAAATCGAATATCATGGCGATGCAAAAATGAGATGAATGGGAGGAGGTTGGAGTGAGAATGGATAGGGTGGTGGTACGGAAATTCCAAATTGATTTTAATTGAAAATAAAAAGGACTAGAGTTGAGTAGGTAAGCCAATTGAGTATGTAATTAAAGAGAGGTGGAGTAGACACAGTAGGGCTGCGTCTTCATCTTTTTTGGTACGTCTTCTTTCTCTTATATACATCTTCCTTTTCCTATTTTTATTTGAAAAAAAAACATATATGGTTCAACTAATTCTCTTTTTCCTTTTCATTGACGTATAGTTGAACAGTTAATAGAAAGTAGGAGTACATGCATATTGTATACACTTAAATATTGTTTATGCGCCTCAAGGACATACACATCGACATGACCAAACAATAAAATTGTTAATGTTAATAAATTGCATATTAAAAATGATGAAAGAAAACATACAAGATAAATTTCTAAGTTAAACTCTAGATAACATCCATTTTTACCTTCAATAATGACATAAATTTGTACGTCAATTTCGCTGCGTGTTGGACTATGTAATTGGTGGAGAGGGTCCCAACTAGCTACATTACCATGTGTTAGGATGATCTAGTTTTAATAAATTGACAAACTCTGAGATGAAACCTGATTTCATTTTAGGAGTAAGCGTAATATCTTGTAAAATTTCATTGACAGTTACCTAAGTCTGCAAATAACTAATTTCAGAAGGTGCTCGAATGCTGGCTATATAGCAAGTTTGTTGGCGAATGATATTGCAACAAATGGTGCAGTCTAGTGAGTGGTCTTGGTGGTCCCAAAAGTGTGTTAGTTCCCAACTAATGACTTCGATATATATTGTGAATTAACAAGAGAAAATAATAATCCACTCCAATACACTCACAACTGAAATATCATCTTCTCCATTCAGGTAACACATTGAAGAAAACAGTCATGCGCCGAAGCTTGTAATGTTTATCTAGTTTTCTTTAGTCTTCCTCGTGTTCTTAGCTTGGGGTAACTTGGAGTTGGTGGGTTTCACTTGCTTGTAAGGGAAAAGGGACTTGTGGATCAATATTCAAGATTGTAAGGGGTTACAATCATTTTGCTCCTTAAAGATTAGTGAAACTTTGGCTAAATCTTGTGGATCAGGTAGTGGTTTTACCTCCCCTGAGCAAGTGAGTTTCCACTCTAAATCTGATGTGTTCTTACTTTCTGTCTTTCTTAATTATCTGTGTTGAGGGACCTGGTCCCTTGGTAGAGTAGAAGCAGGGGTGACTCGATAGGTTTAGAAAAAAGGCAAGCGCCTTAGGTCCCAAATTTGAGGGACCTCATTTTTTTAGCAATAATATGTTATAGAATTTCTTATTAGAAAAAAAATATTGAGTAAGTAATACCATTTATAATAAGGATTGTTTATTTTATATAAAAAAAGAAATATTTTGAAAACTTTGGGACATCTAAAATATGATTATATGATCAATTGAAAAGAATTACTGACTGAAATCAGTTTTGTTTAAATTTTGCATCTCAAAGAGAGAGAAGAATAAAATTCGTTAGAAAATATATGAAGTTATCTTTTAAAGTTTAAGGCCTCCATTTAATTTTAACTTTAGGCCACTAATGTGCTTGAGCCGCTCCTGATCAGAAGCGTAAGAAGTCCAACACGATGCTTCTTATTATTTTAAGAAATTCCATCCTTAGAAGATTGATAAATATTTCGCAGCTAGTTTAGGTATTTGCAGAATGGAGTAACGACTAACATGTTTACAACTTTACACTAAGGTGGATATTCAGCATTTTAATAAATACTCTATTAAATAAAATAATAGAGAAAAGATGACTACCTAGGATAAGGACTTCATAGTCAATTATCCAAAATATTAGACAGGCATTAGTAAGATTTTGTGATGTAATGTAACACCAAAATATTGAAAGAAATAGAATGTTTAATTGATGGTACATGCATTTTAATTTTTCAATTGTTGTTGTGTAGCTTCTATGAAATTGGATCACTCGTCATGTTTTAAAAGGCAAGGGTACATACAAAGAAATTTTACCTGCCATTATAATTTGGGCCGAACTTTTAAAATTTATTAATAGGAAAAATAATTTTTAAAAAAAAGAAATATCAATTTGTGTTTAACGAATTAATTTAGAAAAAGATACTTATTTTGTCAATATTAGAGTATTAATTTGTGTTTGACCAAAATTCTAAAGTGTTTCTAGAAGAAACCATTTTTTTCATTTTCCAGTAATCAACTCATACTACTATTTACAAAACATGGTGCTTCCTAAAAGTTTGATCAAATACTTTTAACATTTGAAAATTAATAAAATACTTTTTCTCAAAAAATAAAAAAAGAATATTTTTAACTTCCAAAAGCTTGAACAAATTAAACAAGGCATAATGTGATAACCCGACATGTCATCACGCCACATAAGTGTCACGTAAGTTCCACACGGCACAAAGTTGTCCATATGAAAAGCTTTCGGTGGAAAAAGATTAGTCCTTGTGGATAATTCTAGAGATATATAGAAAATTTTATGGGAAGACTTTAAAATTTCATGAATTTACATGAAAGGTCCTTGGAATTTTCTAGAAATATAGAGAATTCTAAAAGAACAACTAATTTGTAAACATAGAAGTGCTTGTATGTAAGTATTATTTGCACTTTAACTCCTAATAAGTACTATACATAGGAAGGGTCATTTATTTGTACAACCATCAAGAAAAATTCAAGCAATCTTCCAAGTTATAAACAAGCTTTCTCTAAAAAGTTATCTTGTCTTCTTCAATTTAGTGTTCCTTTAGTGAACTAGTTAAAAAGCTTACTTGAGCTTATAAGATCGTGAAAGATTGTGAGTAAGTTGTCAAATTCCGCATGAAAGTCTTACTTGAAATCTAATACCATGACAATGTGGTATCAGAGCTAGGTTGCTACTAAGGAAAATAGCAAGTGGGGAAGACATTAACGCCACTAATATTGTTAACATTAGGTCGGATGGCTGAAAGAAGCAATATAGGGGAAAGAAGAACTCTAACAAGAATGAGACATTCGAGCTTGCACCAAGCGAGGTCCTAACATCTTACTTACCTTTGTCCATTGAGGTGAGCGATGACGAACGAGGTGTCACGCCCTGAGAGGGTACCGTTGATGTGGCCGGCACTTGAAGAACTATTATCGAGTCGCCAAGCGAACCACTTGGCCTCATCGTCACATTGCATTCAATCAGTGGAAGTAAATACTCAAATAAGGGTAGGCAGTAGCCACACAACTAGGTCTTTATAAAATTAATAACTTCCAATGAACAAGAGTTGAAATGTAAATAACAATCAAGTGTCACTAATCAACATCTATGAAGCCTCTAATCTAAGTCTAAAAGGCATCATGACAAATCCTGAGTTACCTCAAAGAAAAATACTACTAATCAAGATAAAATATGGAAAGCTCGTCTGAATAGCAAGAAGAGCTCACCAAGTTCAAAATGAGGAGTAGTTCTTCAACGGTGCGCTTGCTGAAGGCATCTATCACCAGTATCTATATCATGAACTGATGCAGGCCTAAATAGACGTCAGTACATTGAATATACTGCTATGTAAGATGGCTATAGAATCAATTAAGGCTCAATACAAATCAACCCAATAGACTCAAACAATCCACCAATCAACTCAACAATCTATAATTCAACTCAACAAAGGATGCAAGATTTTTATAGTAAAATGATGCTCCTAAAAGAAACTCTAGCATGCAACTTAGTTAGATCTTATGCACAATCAAATCAATCATGTGGAGTACTATAGCGAGTGATCGTACAACAATCTTTGTTGATGTTACCACAACCGTGTAATACTTTGGCAGGGTAAAGGACGAATCAACCAATCATGGATCCAGGCCAATCAATCAAGTCCCTACAAAGGACATAAAAAGAGAAATATCCGACTAAATGATTCAATCTTCTCTTACATTTGGCGACGTAGTTATTGAGTTCAAGTTGGACTTAGTCTCACTCAATTCAGTACTCAATACTCCTCCTAAGATTCAATGCTCATAAAACAATCAATGAGTCTCATAAGAACTCTTATCAATCCATCACAATCAAGTCTTTCGGCCTATCAAACATCCCATTAGTTTTCAACCACATCTTTCAAGAGTGATTTAGAAAATTATTCCATTCAACTTAATCACCAATCAACCAATTAGGACTATCAATCATACATTCTAAAAACTCATCAAATCATTCAAGACTCTAACTCAAACAGTCATTTAGACTCCAATCAATCATGCTCCTCACTTATATTCTCATATTCCAATCATGCTCAAATTTACTCAATTCGAACATTCACAAATCATATTCTCAATTTAAATGATGCATACAGAGTGAGGATATGTATAAGCTTCATGATAAACTATTTTTTTTTTCCTTAACGGTGTTTAGTATCTATATAATATTGAAATTCAATCAATTTAAATCAATGCTACTTAAGATTTATGGAAAGGAAATTTAGAAATTTCATTCTATTACTATTATTAGTAGTAAGAGAAAAATAATCCCGTTCGTTGGACCACATCCTTATTATATCACTGCATAAACTGTTGCTTGTCTCTGACTTCTCATATATGCTTCTCGTTTTACAACTATATATATTACGATAGTTTTATCTTCTATTCCTTCCCTTTAATTTGTTGTTTGTTTCAACGCCCCAATGCTTTTCCAACTTTATATTCTCACTTTGAAGTCCTATTCCAATATCAATAATTATCAATTTGACTTCCATATTAAGTTTTCAGTTTCTTTCTTTTTCCAACCTTTCTCTTTGTTTTTTCCTTTAATTTTACAATTCCTTCCGTCGCATATTCTTAATCAATAATACATATTATAATGAGATCTTAAGATATTGATAATGACAAAGTACGAAAAAGATAGGGATTCCACCGGAGGATGTCTACGCTTTGATAAAAGAATTATTAAATATTTATATTGATGAAAGATTACAAATATCTCGTAATATAATTGAAAAATACACAAATTAATTGAGACGCCACATTCTTATATGATACACATAGGATCTTCAAGGGACCAATCTGAATAAACAAAGAAAAAGATTTATAATAACTATATGCACAAGAGTTAAGTATATTGCTATAGTAAGATTAGCTACTTATGACACAAATTAGAGTTAAGTGTATTGCTATAGTGTAATGAATATTTACTTATATTATTCGTGTAGGGGAAACAAAATGAAAAATCTCTCTTCTATATATATATATATATATATATATATATATATAGGGAAGACAAAATACAAGAGAAGATTAGTGCGTCAAAATAATACAAAGAAATTTAGATAAATATTACTACAATTATAATTTTAAGTAGTATACATATATAAGTAAAAATAATACTTGAGTCGTGCTGGGCACTGTCCTAAGAAACTATGTCAGCAGTGTGAAATGTTTCTTCAGGATTAAACAAGCCTTCTCTAATTACTTAGAGGATACAAGAATCAACAAAATATAATTACTACAAAATAAGCAAGTATGAAAGGGGAATTATAATAGTAAGCTAAAAAACAAGAAAATATATTAAGAGAAAGTGTAGTAACTTTTCTTTTCTTTTTCACTCTTTCTTACTCACTTCTTGTTCTTCACTCATACTTTGTTTCAATAATGAAGACACACATATATACTTGTCAAAACTTGGTGATCAAGCATGGTATATGGTCTTATGTTTGCCAAGCTTTTGACTTTAAACTTGCCAAGCATTTGGCATTAAACTTGCCAAGTTTTTGGCCTTGAAAGTACCATGTAAATATCCTTAAAATTGCCATGCAAATGGCCTCAAATTTGCCAAGAATTTTACCTTACATTTGCCATATAGAAGTTTATGGTAACACAAAATATTTTGAGTGAAATATTATCTTGCACATTATAATATTTGTGTACACAAAAATATTTTTATGTAGTCATCAAGGACATATTTTATAACTAAGTAATAACATTTAGAAAAATAGTTAAAATATTTTTAAAATATCCAATAATTAGTTCAACTTAATATGGTTTACTAAGTCACATGATTTATGTTTAGGCAATTAATTGCTCTTGTGACGAGTTATTATCTGTAATTACATTTCAAGTGAATTGATTATATAATTTTTGTTTTCTAATATTATCGGTGCATAAAAGTTATAAGTTAACTATTTCTTTTTGAGATTCAAATTATATAAATTTTGATTAATATTTTAAATTGTATTTGTTTATAATATTAACATGATACAATTTGTGATTTATAACATTCTCACATAAGTATTGAGCATTTAAATTTTAACTTTAAAATATTGAGTTGATCTGATTCAATATTACTTTAAAAATTAATCAAATATATAATTTATTAGGCACTCTAAGATTAAAACTAATTGGGTGCACTAGTTTAAACATTGCGCCCCTAAGCATAAAAGTATTGGATAAAACAAGGGAGGCAAACTAATTTCAAACTTGCAACCTCCTCGTACAAAATGAAGTTCAAAACCATCACTCTACCAAACAAATATTATCTTATAGAGTAATTTAATTCATACATGTACATTAATAATATTAATTTTATATTTTTATGCTTCATAAATTATCACAGAAATCAATATTATTTTCTTTGTCTAATAATAATTGTTCACTATTGATCTGACACATATAAAAAGTAGTAAATGATAAAGATAATTTATCGAATTACTTTTTGAATATAATAAATATAATAATATAAAAATAAATTAATAATTAAATATAAAATTATCTCTTAATTTTATAAAGTGAACAAATGTCGTATAAGTACGTTGGCAAATGATATGCTTTAGATTTTGGGTTAGCCTATGCAATGTAGAGGTTGCTAAATACTTTTTAAAAAAAGTAAAGGATGAAATTGAGAATATTGACTTGTTAGAGCACTTTAACTTTTGGAAAGTAAATAAATATTTACTTGAGAAAATTGCCGACAGTAAATAAGTAACAAGCCTTTGATGCTTTGGTTGATGTCGGAAAAATTGCATGAGGCCTAGTGGGCGAATGCACCTTCTAATATTTATCGTCTTAAATTTATATGATATTATTTAATTTATAAAATTTTAAAACTCTGATCTAAGAAAAAGTGAAGAAATATTAAAAAAAAATATTAATAAATTTAGTATTAAGAATTTAAAAATCATTTGGTTGGGAGTAAGTTATTTTGAGATCAACTATTTCAGGATAATAAGTTATCCCCATATTTATGAAATAATCTATTTCATCATTAAGATATAAATAATGGGATAAATAATATCATGACTATCTAATATCTCTAACTAAACGCATTTTATTTTGAGATTTTATACCTTTTATTTTACCAATAATTTTAAACTTCTGAATCTATTTTCTTGCAGAAACCAGTCCTAATTATTTATATATATGTATCATTATCATGAATATTATTGAAAGCTACTTCTATTTATCACTCCATAATTCTATTAGTTAATTAGGAATTTATTATCTTTTTCCCTTTTTTGTTGTATGCGTGGTCCAAATACTATAATTTCTAAGAACAGTATGTCTACTTACAGAGTATATAGCTGTGATCTGGATCATCAATCCTTTTGTATTTCAGAATATAGGACTCACCTTTTCAAACCTATTAATCATCAAGTACTCCATTTCTACTCCACCTTGTCCCCCTTTTTAATTAAACCAATTTAATTTTAGAGAAAAGGTTTAAAAATACTTTTAAGCTTGGTACAAATTATCAGTTTTATTCTGATAGTGTTAAAAATATGCCTCTATTTAATTAACTAAACTTAAATACACTCTCGATTTAGTAACTAAACCGAAATACACCCCTAAATTCTTAACACTTGTGATAGTTCAGGAGTGTATTTTAGTTTGATTAATTAATTTTACGATGAAATTAATAACTTGCAAAATTCGGAGTGCTTTTAGTAGTTTTCTTTATATTTTTCCATCTGCAAAGCAAACAGTTTATTTCTTCTCATAAAAAGTACTGTGCGTAGCCGGATTATAAAAGATGTAGAGGATTAAAGGAAAGTTATTAAAGATAACCTAACTTGGAGGTTTATAAATGCTAATTAAACTACAGCTGTGGGCTTTATTCCTACGAAACAATTTAGTACGTACAAATATGACAACGACACTTTCATTTAAGTACTCTTTAAAACGACATTTTCAATTTAAGTTTTTGTATATAACAAATTTAATATAGGAGATACTTAAAGCCCTACAAAACCAAATTAGCTATGCCAAATTTATTTAAGAAGAGTACTACATATTGTGGGAAAACCATTTACACTATTAATTTATTTGTAAGGTTACTTCATACTAATTGCAAATTAATTGATAAAAAAATCCAAAAGCAATATTTTCGTTGTAAAAAAAAAATATTAACTTGAATTTACATCAAAATTTGCAATTAAAATGGTCGTCATTCATGCTACTTTGTCTTTAATTGAAATCAAATTCATGAATTTCATTAATGGAGTTTCAGTTTAACTATAAAATTTATGGATCGCAATTTTTATTTTTCTTGGAGAGGGTACCTCTTTTATCATGCATTTCTTCTTTACACTTTAATATATCAAGCAAATTTCTCAAATAATTCTCTTAAGATGCTTGGGTATAGTTGCTTCAAAATATTATTTTATATCTAAATGTCTAATCAATTATTCCGCTTCAAAGTATTTTGAAAATATCCAAGGGAGTTCATTTTCGATTACAGTTACTGATAGTAATAATTGTATATATTTCATACAGGGTGGAGCTACAATTATACCAAAATGATCAATTGAAACACTCTTATAATAAAATTATATTATATATATAAATTAAAATTCTATTATTTATAAGTATATACTCACGTTCAACATTTTTCAAGCAAGCAAGTCCTTTGGCGCAATGGTAAAGGGGTTCAAAATCCAACAATTACTTGAGAGCTAATTATTTTTCCTGGGGTTAAGAATCTTACTAAACCAAACTTGAATTGCTAATTAACTTTAAGTTATCTATTTTTTAAAAATATTTGTCAAGGTCCTTAATATACGATTTAATATACAGTTATTAAATTAAAATTACATATATCTCCTTATGCCACTATATATACATGTTATAACAAATTAAAATACAGGCGTTTTGCAACATAGATAATCATAAATAGAATAATGAGATTGCTTTATAGACACTCTTGGCATGCTTTCAAACTGAAAAAGAATATATTGTATAGCCAGGAGACAGCAGATACGATCCACTAGATGCATATTTTGCAGAAGAGACAGCTTAATTATGATAGTAGATTATACACATTATTTACAATGACTACAATTTGTATTACAAGAATAGGATTAATTAATTCTCTACTCAACTTAAAAGCATTCATTACTGCTAATATGATAAAGATGAGAGTTGCTTACATTGCCTTGTTTTCTGTGGGAAAGTACAAGACTTGTTTTTCTGGTCTATGTTTTTTCTTATCAGAAACCACTGCCTCATGCTTCGAGCTTCATCATTACTATGACCATGACTATGATGGCTGAAAATTACTTTTTCGTTTAAAAAAAAAAATTAAAATTGTGACGTTGAACATGTAAAATATTGATATTAAAATATTACTAAAAAAAATTAATATTAGGTCTTTGTTGACACCCAATTTTTACCCTCCCCGGTGTCAATTTAACCATTCGAACTTTATTTCTATTTTTAACGATATTTAA
>JAPFFP010000001.1:21617952-21629713 GCA_026153255.1 Solanum medicagineum
TCCTTTTCATTTATTTGGTTGTTACTTTCGCCGCCAGTTTTCTTCGATGTCTTGGATTTGCTTTTTTTTTTTAACTTTTTCACTTTTGATTTTTAAGCACCTCTTCTGTTTATTATTATTAGATGTTAAAAATATTTTAATTTAATTTTTACTTTTACATAAAAAATTAGGATAAAATAATTTATTTTATTTCCAATTTACTAATAAAGTTAATATTTTAAAAATATATAGAACTTTTTGAAAGTTTTTAATGATCAAGTTATCCTTAAATTACTTAGGCAATATTTTTTGAAAAAATAGAAATATTATCAAATTAGGAAACACTTCCCTTTGTCATTGAATTGATAGTATTAAAGGTTCGTTTGGTACAAAAATGAATAATACAGGATAAGTAATTCAGAGATTAGAAATGCAGGGATTAGTAATATTGGGATTTATTGCTTTCCATTTAATTTGTGTTTGGTTTATAAAAAGTTTATTTTCAATTATACCCTTGAATTATTATGAGATTTTCTATTTCATGTAATTAGATCAAAGTAGATTATTTTTTTGTGACTTCTAACTAGTTAGGAAAATAATAATTTTATCATTACGTTTGCTGTTTTCTCACTTGAATTATTTGAGAATAAATAACTGTAATCTCAATAAATTCATCACTAATAAAATGTCAATATTTAATTTAATAAAGATAGATCATCTATTATTAAAATAGAAAAGATTGTAAACAATTGTAAAATAGACAATCTATTTTTACACATAAAAATTTAGAAGTTGTAATTTTAATATAATGTTTATATCTTATAAGGCCACTCAACCTTGAGATTATATTTAACATCATTAAATTTTGTTTTGTATCAATAAAATCACTCAACTAAATTAATTATATAAACAAACATTGACATGACAAAATATTTTTTGTCTACTATGTAAATATAAAATTACAAATAAATAAATTTAAAATTTTGATATGATAAAGTTATTAATTTTTATATTTATGAAAATATGAACCCGCAAATAAATAAATTTTGTAAAATAATTTATTTAAATAAATTTACTAGTACAAAACTACAAATATAAAATATAAAATCAAGAAAATTAAAAAAAAAAAGTGTAAAAGAATTTGAGAAACATTTGTGTCTTTATATATAATCCCATGGTATTAAATCCAAGGGATTAGCTAATACCGCCAAATGGGAAGTATTAGTTAATACCATGTATGTGATATTAGCTAATCCATGGATTAATTAATACATAGGTCTAAATTTCTATCAAACATGGTATTACTTGATACCAATAGCTAATCCATGGATTATTTACTCTAATACATCCTACCAAACATCTCCTGAATGTATTAGAATTTAAATTATGGCTTTTAATAAATATTTTTATCAATTAATAGGGGTAAACTAGTAATTTCACTATACTAATCATTGTTTTCTTATCTTAATAGGTGTGTTAAGCTAAAATTTGACATTTAATAGTGAACAGATGGAGTACTTTTTAAGTTTAGAAGTGTTTGGGTAACATAAAAAAAAGTACAAAAACACTTTTTTAAAGCTAAAAAAGTATAAAATAAAAATTAAAAAAAAAGTCAAAGGCAAAAAGTAGGAGGTCCCTAACTTATAGCTTTAATTTTTTAACTTATAAGCATCTTAAAAAATTAATCCACACACCCCCTTAGTCATCCACTAGATTGAAAATATTTTTTAACTTTTTCGATGATTGGTATATAAAAAAAATATAGATTATTTTTTAAATTTGAAAAAATATAATTTTATTAATAAACAAAGTGGGTTTGATTCTTCTCTTCTAAGATTTTTTTCACGATTCGAGAGTCATTAGTAGTATATTTCTGAGATGCATGATGATTTTAATCTTCTTGAGCTGATTTTCATCTCTTTATGGATATCCCCAGAATTGGATATATAGAGGGAACATGTCTTGTAGAGTCCCATAAAAATTTCAATGTCTATAAATATCTCCTACTTTAAGACTTGTCATAGTGTAGACTTGATAAAATTGAAAAAGACAAGGTTTGAAGTACTCACTCTTTCACCTTTGTTGTTTGTAGCTTCAGATCTAATTTGCATTTAGACGAGAGATGAAAGACCAATATATGGTTCCACTGGATTTTCTTTATGAATACCCAAGAATTTTCAAGATATTTGATTATATAGGCATGAATTAGGATTTAGCTGTATATTAATTAATATGAATATATGGTAAAATATTTTTGTTAATTATTAATATTTAAAAAAAATATGTATAACCAGATAAGTAAAAGTTGATGGAATATTTATAGTTTTGTTATAATTGTTTCACTCATTACACGGTGAATTTGTTTAGTTGGAAGAAAAACTCTTTGATTTCTTAAATTATAAAATAATAGCAGGACCCCCACATTTTGGTTTTTCCTTTTTTTCCAGGACTACTAAACAAATGAAGGAAATGGATTTATTTATTTATTTTTAGCTCCATTGTACAAAAGCTAAAATGAAGGATATGTTGATTATTAAGTAAAAATGATGAATTCACGCTAATATTATTGTTTTTAATAAAGACTGTCATTGTAACAACTATAAATAAATACTATTTGGATCGGAGAAGAAAAAACATATTTGATAATGAAATTGTGAGGGAAGTGAAAATATTATTTTGGTTTGAAAGAGTCAAAATTGTTCAATTAGTGAATTATGTATTGGAGTACAAATCAATATAATGTTAAGTTTGCAACTTTGGAGGTTTTCCACAACATGCATTTAGCATGGAATGCCTTCGTAAATTTTATTTAGACATTAAATTATGATATAGTTTAATTGAATATATGATGAACTGTTTGTACTATACGTTTTCAACTCAAAATATTGAAGAAGTCGACATACATCTCCTCAAATGCCCATTATTTAAATAAATCAACGCATGAATATATCTCATATGTTATGACTATTGAGTCTAATGCATATAATCAAAAGACATGACATACTTCAAATGACCGGTTAAGAATATTTACAGAATTTTTCTGAAATTTAAGTCAGAAATATCTAACAACAATATAATAATAAATGTTCAATTAAAATAAATCATAATTTAAATATCTAATAAAAAATATGAACAAGTTCAAAGAACTTCCGATATATTTTGCCCCTTTTTTCTCTACTAAGCCTAAGGTTGATATTATCCTAAAGAAAGGACTCAAATAGAAACACCATTAAAAATAGAAAGACCGATAAAGACCAAGGATATATTTTTATGGGGTCAATGTGCAAATATTGCAGGATGACTTATAACTCAAGTTGAAAATTGTGATTCTGTTAAAAAAAAATTAGGATGCATGAGAAATGGTAATGAATAATAATTAATTAAAACTTTTATACTAATTTCAAATTACCTATATGTTGTTTTAGTTTAATAAATTTGGTCATTATCCAGGAAGTTGTTGCAAGATTATTCAAGTATATTCCTCTTACAATTGAATTCTAAAATTAAGGTTGTCTTCTTATAATATTTTTATTTCTCGAATAGGACCTTGGCTTGTTGATAAGGCCCCCATTAATTGTATACTCTCTTTATTTGTTCCAGTATATATTTGAATATTATGATGTTAAATTAAATATGTGCTGAATGTATCAAATTTGAAGATTATAATATTAAATATGTTATATGGAAATGTTAACATTAAAGAGTTTCATTTTTTTTGAACAATTTACAGTAAATGATTGAAACTGAAGTAGTAGTTAGTTTGTTTTTGTAAAAGAAAACATATTAGTAGTAGTTTGAAACTCCACCAACTCTAGACTTTTGGAACACAGCTATATAAACTAGATTTTCTGTCCAATCTACAAATTATTTAGAGCTTTTACATGTCTCTCTCATATTACTTTGTCTAAATCAAGACTATTTGTATCTTCATAACTAAAATGTCAACAACTATGATACAAGTGAATAACAAAGTTATTGGCATCTAATAAACTTTGGTATCAAATTAAAGTTTCTCAAAACTGTTTACACAAGATGCTACAAAAGCTAATCCAGAATTAGCACTTTAGCTACTACACCTATCCATTGCAACCCTTCTTTGATAACTTATCTTTTGAACCAAGGATCTATCGGAAACAGCCTCTCTAACCATAAAGTAGGGATAAGATCTACACTCGTGGGATTACACTGGGTATGTTGTTGTTGTAGCTACATGTATCCAATTCTATCATATATATTAGCAGGAGCCGGTAGCATTTGAAAGCTACCTGTGTTAGTGTAACTTGATAATCTGCATCAGTTGCCAGATCCAAGAGTACATCATTCCAACTGCACAGTATATGCTGATCATCATAAGAGGCAAGAAAGGAAGCCTCTCAGCCAAAAAGATGGGATGAACAAATTGTCCATATATCTCAATGGCCACGAGACCTAGCAAGTATAATTTGCCAAACCCTCCAACGATGAACCTCGTCTTGTTATATTTTGTCTGTTCAGTTTCAGCTGTTTTTCTATCAGTTGTAAAATGTGAGGAGAATCCAATCCACATGAGTGTAGCATGTAAAAGGAGTAAGAGAACCTTAATTGGATACTCCTGGGCTTCAAATAACAACGGGAATAGAGAATAGCAGGACACTGCATGCAAAGCAGGGTTTATGTGTTAAGTCTCAGGAAACAAAAGTTACAGCGTGGTACAAGGAGGAGGAGAAGCAGCAGCACAACAACAAAATAACAAAAATAACATGCAAAGGAAGAAGGTCAAGAGTCAAGACTTTGACATTGATTGATGTTTTACCTGCACAGATTTCAAGAGCTCCCAACTAAACAAGGATAATATTGAGGTCGGCCATGATAAACTTAAGGCACCGCTGTAAAGTTGGATAGCTCAAAACACACTATAACAAACCTAACCAACACAGCTAAGTATACCACATATGAAATTTACTTACTGAGAATTTCTATTAGTATACATTCTAACTGAAGGACCAATACTAAGACTACTGTGTTTTTCATACACCAATGGTGATTGGAGTTTTCATTTTCTGAGAAAACAAAAGATTCAGAGAAATCAACCAGCTCCCTATATCTTCAATCCTAGTGCCTGCGACCCCCACCTCCAAACAACAAAAAAAAAAAAAAAAAATGGAAAGGATAAAAATTAAAGCTGCTTATTTCGGGTAACCTCATGCAATTAAAACTCAACAAGTATAACATATTAGTTACATCAAAAATGGAGTATCAACTTCTTGTTAATAATTGGATAGAAGCAAGTTATCATTTGATGAAGAGAAAGAAACAGGTATCAACATGGTCTTAGGACCGTTTAATATGATTCTACAAGCTCGGGGATTAGATTCCATAGTTGAAGACTATACACCAATAGTGTTCAAAAAGAGACTACTTGTCTGTAGTGGTCAATTTAATTGTTCCGCAGAATAGAAGAATTTGTTGAATTCTCTCCGAAGTTCTAGTCCAAGTAGATTAACAAACAAACTCTCATATTAACTTTCGCTTTAATAAACCTTTAGTTTATCTTAATAGTTATAGGTCTCTCAGTAACTTCTCACAAAAGAGCACTTACACCAGAAAATAGGAAAAGGATTCCTGCACAAAATCAATCTTAAACATCAAGGACGTTAGCAAAGTAATGGAGGCTTTTTGTTGATCAAAGTCATAGATACTTTTGCATCAAAACCAAATTAGGTTTTAAGTAAACATATACAAATCTTGTATGCGACAATCTGGTTTAATACCAAATCTTTGTTGTTATTCTTTTCTTGATCAACCAAATTCTTGTACATTCCCAATGGAATTTAATTCTGAAGCCTACAAATTATACAAGGTCTCAAGCAATTCATCATGGTAAAGATAAACTACACTGCCAGCATTTTTGGAAATTATGTTTTGACCAATGATGCTTTATGAGATAAAATACTGACATTAATGATAAAATGGTGCCCGAAAGTAACACTAATTTCCACCTGAAAGAGCTCTGATTTTTGTATGGTAATGTAAAATGACCCATTCGCAGCAAAAATAAAATATAAGAATACAAATTACGGAGCAACTTCTAGAAGATGGTAGCAAACAAAAGAGGAACTGAACTATACACAGAGATATAAATATGGATTTTCTGCAAATTGAGATGGTAAAAGACTTTATCACATAAATCATGTTGTGATATAAATTCAGGTCTTCAGTCAATCACCACTAACAAGTGAGTCAAAAGTGAATTACCTATGGACAAATAGAAATAGTGTTTTGCATCTTCCACACTTTTCAAGGAAATGATGGCAAATGGAATCACAAAGTGAAGTGAAGCTTTCTCATGGACATGCCACCCAAACATAAAGCCACATGTGTAAGCATAGGCTATCCATCTAGTAATCATTCTTGGTTGGGGATTTCTCCAAGCCTTTATAAGACATGGAGCTATTGCAAGCAAGACAATACTGAAGGTAACCAGGGGTGTGACCTGCAATATATAGGTATGTGTAAGCTCGGGCCATTCACAAGTTCTCTAACTAATATCATTTGCAGAAAGGTAACTCTTTTATCATGTTTATCTCAAAACAAGGTAACTTTTATCATGCATTTGAATTGAAGATTCCTGATCAGTGAGATAACAAACACAATTCTTGTCAATAAACAAAAGAAACACAGCATATGTTGGATGACGAGCTGAATGGGTATGCTTACTCTAGGTAATACAGCAAAAGGAGAGGAGTCCCCAACTAGTCCACCAGTGAATGAAGCTGTTGGTGTTTGGATGCTAAAACCCATTTTCACAAGCGAAAATGCTAACACTTTGTCGAGAATTATATAGAACACCCAGAAGTTCGGAGCCCAGTAAGCATGACAGAGTCCCCGGCCAAATGGAAACATTTGATGGAACACTTGTTGTATCTGTGACAGGGTTGAAAGCAGGTGGAAAATTGTCAGGACATTTTTCATACTTCATCACACTTCACACCATTCAATAAACAGAAACAACCACTTTGATCAGCCAAGGTTAAACTTGAAACAAGGTTACCTAATTGTAGGAGATTTAAGCATCATCAGCAAACAGACTAAAAGAATGAAAACAACCAGACAACAAAACAAAAGAAAGTACATTTCAGCAAGAAACCCCATGTTTTGACAATTTTGTAACTAGCAAGATGCAACTCATAACATTGAAGTAATTTTTAAAATTCTACAAGCCTAAAAGTCTAAATGGAGCTAATGGTTTGTGAGGATTCATACAGACAAATCCAACAATCCTTTTCTCTTTACAATGTAAGATAAATTTCATTAATAGAGAACTAAGAAGGTGCTGCAAATAGCAAAGAGACTACAGCATTACTAATCTTAGCCATACCCCCAGGGGTCCAAACAGATTGAAATTGAGGCACTGTTTGTTATTGTTCTAAGACCATAAATGTTATCTATTGGTAAAAATATCCATGCATAAACATATTTAAAACAATATAGCCATGCATTCTTGATGAACTTAATCTTCCTGCCAATGAAAACAAGAAAATAGAACACCAATAAATAACATTATGCAATCCAAACAGGAAACTAACTAGAGAATGAACTCACACAGAGAACTAAAGAATAGAACTTTCAAATGCAAAAAAGAGCAAAATTTACCTGCCCATGATACAGAAAAGGCCCATAAGCAGCAGCAAAAACAGCCACAACTGCACTCCCCATAACAACCAATCTCCCAAACCCCCTAATCAACCCACCCCTGCAATAATGCCTCAACAAATAAACAAAATAAACAGGAGCAGCAACAGCAAACAAATGCTTAAAACACAGCAAAACTGCAAAAACAAAACCACCTAGTAAATCCTTCCCATCTTCCAGAGCTGAAAGAGAAATCAAAAGAATCCCCAAAAGAAACCCATTATACTGAAAATGCAAATGGTCCACAATCATCAACCCAGGTGAAAAAATAACCAAAACCCAGATCAAAACCCTCTCTTTGTACCCCAAATTCCGTGTCAATCTATAAATACCAAAAACCAACACAAAATCAGATACTATAACAGTAAGTCTTTGAAAAAGAACTGTGGGTTGTGATTTGCAATTGAGACCATGATGGAGATGGACCATAATGGGGTCCACAAGGGAGGCAAAGAAAGAAAGAAAATGCTCGAAATGAGCAAAGAACGGAGGATAATCGAGGGTCCATGGGCTTGTTTCATCAGAGTACCACTGAGAAAGAGGAAGGGAGTGCGTTATAGCAAGCCAATTACGGTGGACTTCGAAATCTGTGCTGTGATAAGCTGGGATTAGAAGGAGCTTGATGCATGTGGCGACAAGGGAAACCCATAAGATCTCTGTAATGGGTCTTTGGGGTTTGGGTTTTGAGATCGGAGTTTGATCGGAATTGTGTTCGCTGTGGTTCTTTGGGGTTTTCATGGCTTTGGGCCGACGGCGAACTGGTGTTTGGGGTTGAGATTGTTGAGAGGAGCTTGAAGAAGAAGGTGACATGTCAGCAATAACACGTCATGGATTGTCCATGTCAGCATCTAGCTGGCTTTGTTGTTTTGGGCTGGATATTAACTTTTGTTTGGGCCCAACTCTTCCATGAATAATTATGGGTCCGACCCATCACATCTTTCTTGGGCTGATTTTTCCATCTTTAGATCAAGTTTCTGCAAAGATTGTCTCTATTTTAGGATGTTCATTAATTTTAAAGAAAACTAAGTTCATGCGCCTTTAAAACAAACTATTTTATATCCTTGTATTCTTTATATTTATGATCTTTGAATTAATTATAATTAATAACTATTCCCCTTTTTAATATCGATATAGTATTAATATACTGATGGAGCATCATAGTGAATTAAGTTCAGTTTTATATGATACAAATATAATATCAATACATCGATAGAGTGTCACAAAAAATATATTTTATTTAGAGCTTAACAAATAATTTTCTCTTAATTATTTTTTATTTATTTCTTAATAAAAAGAGCTCAATTCTATATGATACCAATAGGGTATCAATATACCAATGAACTATCACAGACGATTAAGCTCAGTTATATGGTACTGATATGGTATCTATATACCGGTAGAATACACGGAGGATTAATTCATAGTATTGATAGAGGTTGGGCCACTGGTCACGCAAACAATGAAAGGGGCACTGGATAAATACTTTGGGCCTAAGGTCAAACTCAGATAAATAGGTTAGGAATTTAGAGCTGTCAAAATGGGATTGGACCGTGAGGGCCGGCCCAACTCAACCCTTGCATTAAGTGGAGTTGGGCTAAATTTTTTTAGCCCATTTAGGAACGAGGCTTTTTAGCTCGCCCTCATTTAGTCCACTAGCCTCATAGACCCAACCCGCGAACCTTAGAGGTCGGCTCATGACCCGTGAATTTTAAAATTGTTTATTATATATTTTTAAGTAGTGTTTTATTTGTCAAGATTTTTTCAATAAATACTTGAAAAATATAAATCAAGTCTAACTCATTTCATTTGCGCAACTATTAAATTTAGGGCCTTTAGCTCATTAGATTTACTTATTAGTCCATCACTCCATTAAATTTTCTATTTTACTTCCATTTAATATAACATTTGCCTCTTCTATGTGGCTTAGTAATTACTGTACCACAATTTTTCACTTTCATTTTAGGCTTTGAAGCAGGTACTTATCCCTAATTTTTCGTTTTTCCTTTTGTTGTCTTGTTTACGATAAAAAAAATATGTAATGTATGTTACGTTGATGAATCCTATGAATATTGCATCTTGCGTATTTTATTATTTTGCAAGTATTCTAGTGAATCATGGAGACATGTGAAATTTTGTATTTATTAGTGTTGCATAGTCTTTTTAAGAAGTTCATGTTGTCTATCTTTTGGCTAATAGGCCAACCCGTTCCAACCTGTGGCCTGCATAGGGCTGGGTTGGGCTACTATTTATAGGTCATTCAGTTAAAAGGCTCAGCCCGTCCTAACCTGTTTAACTCTCTAGCCCGTTAAGATTGGGTAGCGTTGGGTTAGGTCGACTCATTTTGACAGCTTAGATGAGTTTAATTTGAGTAAATACTTTGCCTCATAGATCTAGTTTATGTAGTTCTCTCTTTATTTTTGTCTTCAAATTTGATGGTCTTTAATTTTTGTCTTTATTATTTATTTAATAAAAAAAATTTGAATCAAAGAACTCTTAACTATATAAACCTAATTCTAGAGAACTTTTGTCCACACAACATGAGTTAGCAACTAAGTTATGCGGTGTAAGTTTTAAATTTTTTTATAATATTAAGAAATTAAAGTTATGCCCCTCTGAATATGTATACTCTCATTTTTAGAGAAAAAATTGATAGCAAACATGGGATAGCAGAGTATATATGGGGTTTTTTTTTAAAAAAAAAAAACCATTATACCCTATCAACTAAAGTCATAATTCACTGCATAATTTGTGAGATATTATGACGTGAACATATAACTTATATCATAAAAGTGTTATGTGCTATTTCAATTATGAAATAACTTGTTATGCTTTTTGTAGCATGACAATATTATAGCACAAAAAATATAAAATTATACCTCATAAAAATGATTTACTCTTTTGATATCAAAAATATTTTCGATCACTTATTATTTAAAAAAATATTAAATGATCATAAACTTAAAAAAGGCAAAAATTGAACAACACCCCATTTTGGGACATTTGTGAATTGTGAAAATGGTCCTTTAGATTCATTTACATGAGAGACCTTTGGAAATATCTAGAGTAACTTCTTGGTTATTGTTTTCTTCATCATCTACTTAAACCTTCCATTCTCATCCCACCCAGGCACCCATCTATCATTCTAGTGAAGTGTCTCGGATAACAAAATTAGTTCATAAAAATATAATTTATTTAAATTTATATTAAAGGCTGTAAAAATTATAAAGTGTAAAAAGATTTTACATTTACAAAGTGTAAATTTTTTTTTACACTTTTATAGTTAAACGGCTCCCCACTCAACAACCCATTATAAAATATATGGATAGTGTAAAAAAATTTCACACTAAGCCTATTTTAGTTCATTTTTAGTTTGATGGCCTATTTTGATAACTTTAGTTTATTTCTGGCTTAGTTTGGTTCTCAGTTCCATCAGACACACATTTTTAATTACTATTCACTCCCTCCTAATTTATATAGCTTTTTTTAGTCAATCTATAAATAAATAACATATTTGTATATTTCTTTATCCCAAATTAATTGAACTTTTGAGATTTTTTTCAATTTTCAAAATATTTGAATTGTTCAAAGTTCAAGGTTCAAGGTCCAAGGTGAATGTTTGAAACTTTTTTCATATTCGTCATTCATTTATTGACTTTTATTTTTTCTAAGAGATAAATTATACTACATATTTATAATTTTACAAAGGGCAATAGTGAAAATATATGGTGTAAATGTTGTCTTTTAATATTTTTCTTAATATGTGTGCATTACCTCACAAATTCAATTAAAATAGGAAAGAGAGAGAATATTAAATAATTGTTTAACTTTAAAGAATTTATTTTATTCTTACTGATATGATTTACAACTATAAAAACATCTGTCGCTTATTTTAAACTACACCGCAAATTGTAAAAGAAAATTTCTTAAATTTCAAATTGAATCAAATTACATCATATGAAATAAAACTAGGGGAATAATATTTATATTAATTTCACATCTGTTGGAATATGGACCAAGATTTTGTCAAATTTTGCTGGCCACCAACCCTTCTTCCTTTGTCAAAATTGTTGGCCACCATCTTTGCCAACCTTGTCAAGTTTTCAACAAAGGA
>JAPFFP010000001.1:21639001-21663823 GCA_026153255.1 Solanum medicagineum
GAGGCAAGCCTCCATTTGGACCAAGCAGCCCCGATACGATGTGTGACATCCTCGTCAATGTCCCCATCACTCTGTACAATGGACCCCAGGTACTTAAACTTATCTGTCTTCGGGATAGATTGGGTATCGATCCTCACCTCCGGGATCTCCTCAACCCCCCCGCTACTGAAAGTACAATGCAAGTACTCGGTCTTAGTCCTGCTCAATTTGAAACCTTTAGACTCCAGAGCGTGTCTCCAAGCCTTCAATCTATCGTTAATTTTATCCCGGGATTCATCAATCAGAACTATGTCGTCTGCAAAAAGCATACACCAAGGTACCTCTCCTTGGATGGATCGCGTCTGCAAAAGAAATTTGCCTCAAAATTTTTGATCCATCATATATTTAGCCAAGAAAAAGAAAACCAGAAAAATTTTAATAATTCAGTTAATTAAATATCTGAATTTTACTTTTTTGATAAAATATAGTTCTTCACCTTGTACTATTCTTCCTTATTTTCTTCCTCCTACCCTCAACTAAAGGGGGAAAAAAAGAGGAAGAAATTATGGTATTTCAGCTTTATGTTGAAAAATGGTGAAGAAGAATATTAAAGAGAGTTAGTTGGCCCTCATATTTATCTTCATTCAATTACAAAAATTAGTGAAAGGTTTTTAATTCAGTTGACTTATTCACAATATAATAATTTAGTTTTTATATCTTTGTAATATACTGCAATTACCTATATGTAAAGGCTTTATATATTGTTCATAACTTAAAAATTCAAAATATTGTAAGACTGATTGATCATGAAATAAAACCTTGACTGCAATTTATGTTGAATGATTTTAAGAATTAAATAATGTGTATGATAAATTCCAAGTCCAAAATTAGAAAAAAAAAAGAAAAAAAAAAAAGCATAATGGTAAAACTAAATTGAAAAATGAGTCACAAGATTCTTGATACTAAAAATTCTTTATCGTACGGCTAATTTATGTACTTTAGGAAGAAAAAAGCACGCTATAAAACAAAAAAAAAAAGTGTGTGGTGTTATTAAATTTGTAACATTAAGTAAACCACTAAAAGAAGAAAAACATACACCGCAAGTTTAACAAAATATCGAAGTTCATGCACTTGGGAATGATTCCCTCAAAAATGAGGGAGCAAATTGGTAATAAAGCAGTTTGTGTCCTCAAAAAGATACAAATTGAGAAAAAGTTGTATTGTTTTGCTGTCATAACTAAATTGGCTTATGCGATTAAAAAGAAACTGCCTTTATTCCACCCCCTGGATTCTCAAAAACAGCTACTGGTTTTTTCTTTTTTTCTTTAATCATTTTAACTATTATTTTTTGATCCCTCAAGTTCCTGAATTACTATTATTAGCACTTCTATTTTACTAAATGATTCATTCGCATCCCATAGTAATCTCATTTTATATGACACCCTTTTAGTTTGTCTCAAAAAGACTATTATTTTATTTTAATTGAACATAATTTAATTTTAAATTCCTTTTTTATCTTTAGTGAAATGAATTTCAGTTACACAAATATCTAAGTATTGTTTTAGACTACAAATTTTAAAGGTTTTTTTTTCTTAAACACAATGCCAAATAAAATACGTAAAATAAAAGAGCACGTTTTTTTCACTGTTGTTTGTTCTTTTCATACTTATTGTTTTATTATACTCAACTTGTACAACATCATTAGTGATAAATTTTACATACATCTTATTCTCTTCAGATTTCACTTGTACAATATCGATAAAGATGTTGTATTGGTCCGTCAACATCCGACCAATTAAATTATGAATGACTTACTCTCTTAGTGCCAATTCAAGTTATACATTTTTATTTTTTTGTCTCGATTTATATAATAAATTTTATATTTAATTAAATGATACTCCTTCTATCTCATATTAACTGAATTTGTGAGGTGATGTACACATATTAAGAAACACATTTAAAGACAAACTTTATATCATACTCTCCACTATCGTCCTTTGTAAAATCATAAATATATCATGTAATTTATTTCCTACAAAATATAAAAGTTCAATAAATGAAAGGACAAATATGAAAAAAGTTTCAAACATTCATCTTAAATTTTAAAAAATTTAACTATTTTAAATGTTAAAAAAGATCTCAAAAAAATTTAATTAATTTGAGACAAAAAGAGTATCAAATAAACTGGGACGAAAAGAGTAATATACTTTGGATGCAAGAATAAGTTATGACTTGTCAGTCCTTTAATTATTTGATAAATGGTGTATAGACCCCATTAATTTTTTAAGCCACTCTCCGTTGGACAACAATATATATACAATAGAGATTATGCCTCCTCTACCTTCCTCCTAGAATCTCCTTTTCATATTCTTCTCTGCACTATCAATCAGTCATCTTGATATAGTTTCCTTACACAACAAAGACAAATCTCTTTTAACCTTTTTAAAGTTTCTTCATCACCATACAGAAAGAAGAAGAATGAAGACAGCTGTTGCACTATACTACACTGGATGTGAAGACAACTATCAACCCCATTTTCTTGATTCTTGCACTCTCTGCCAGAGAACCTTAGCTCACAACCATGACATCTTCATGTACAGGTTAGCAGTTTACATATATATCTATTTTCCCCTTTTTCTTCAGTTCAGTGATATAATATAGCTTAAATCATGGATCCAACTCTGTTATGATCTGTATTAAACAAATATAACATCTTAAAGTGGAGTGTGCATCAAGAAAGATCTAGACCCGAAATTGAATAAGGGATCTGAATTATTTTTGTTGATACCAGAGGGGATACACCATTTTGTAGCGAAGAATGCAGGCAAGAGCAGATAGAAATGGATGAAGCTAATGAAAGGAAATGGAAACTTGCTTCATCAAAGAGATCTTCAAGAACAAAAACAGAGACCCCAACCACTAAAGAAACAGATGCAAACAAAGCTGTACGAAATGGAACTGTTGCAGTGGCTTGATTATTCACTAATCGTGACATAATCAATGAATCTTGAACGAAGCTATTAGTCGAAAAGAAAACTAAATAAAAGGACAGAAAATGGCTTCTGATTTAGGATATCAAGTAAAATAAGGAGTACAGAAATCTCGTGTAAAGATATGATGGGATCACCAACAAGAGTGAATCCCATCAAACAATTTTGTTGAATCGTTTCTTTTTTTGCGGTTTCTAATTTACTTTTTGTTCAAATGTTGTGGAGTGTCTGTAAAAATGGGCGTCCATATATGGAATCTGAGATCTCTACTTTTTTATAATCATCTTTCTTCTCATAATTATCAGCTCGTTTGAGGAACCAAAGATGTTAATTTTTCTGAGTTGCAAGCTTTGAGGATTACTCACTTTTAGGTAATAAGCTTTCTAATCACTTAATTTTGTTAATTAACCTTTATAATACCTCAACTTTTGTTAAAAAGAAAAAGTCACTCAAATTTGTCAAATTGATTTTCGTCTCAATTATTTTCAAAATATTTTTATACTTAATACTAATATATATTTGAGTAACTACTTAAAATACTCATATTCGTAACAATATCATTTTGAATTCGATTTTAATCAAGAATAACAAAATATGATTGAGAACTCAATTATTAAATATGAATGTTATTTTTTTCCCTAAGTAGTTATCAACAATTATATATCTTTTTTGAAAATACTGGAAGGCCAATTATCTTAAGTGTCTTTCGAAAATCCAAATAAAGTTGAGTAGAAATGGAGGTTAATTATTTCAAACCCTAATTCTCTAGAAATATTTTCCCTTTTAATTATTACTAACATCGATATTGTGACATACAATTTGATAGGAAGTATTTTAGGGGATCTTATATTTTAGAAGCTGATCTATAGCAAATTTTAAATGATGGTTATATTTTAGAAGCTGATCTATAGCAAATTTTAAATGATGGTTATCACTCAAAATAATAGTTCTAAAATGAAAAAATAAAATAGTAATTTTGATATTTTATTTCATTCTTTATTGGAATAAGTTATTGAGATTATAATTTTAGTATTACTATCGATTTTCTAGAACATACCATCTAATATAAAATAAATTTTCATTGGGATAAACCACCTATGCTCGTAAATCCAACGGCCCCTAAGAATTAATTACATTGATTACTTTGGAGTTTGAACTTATAATTGAAGTATGCACATGAAAATTTCTTTAGACTATATGCGTATAATAAAATAAAATTATATTTCATCGTGCACTTACCCAGTACGTGAATTTGTACTATCTAAGTACTTCACAATAAAGCAGAATTATTAGTGGAAAAAGTAAAAAGTAAAAATAAAAAAATTATCAGTAGAAAAAGCAAAAGAATAATTAAATGTCAATTGGTTCCTAACCAACTTTTTATAGTGGAAAAGCAGAGCTGTCCATTGTATTCAACACCAAATAGCATCCAAGTGAAAAAATAACTTTTTTCCTGCACACGTGTATTATTTGCTTGTCCTAATTTTATCACTTGACTAACTAGTATTATCACATTAATTGGTAACTATTAAAATTAAATTATTTAAATTGATGTAAATATCAAATACAAATAACTTCTTCTAGCGTCACAATTAAATCGATTTCAAGATATAATGGAGAGCCATCAAAGGTATTGCATTGGATTATTAGGTAAAAAGATAGAGATCTAAAGTATTATTACGAATAAAATATTTACCATTATTTCTAACTTGCTTATCTCAATATTTTCTATTCCTAATTTTTTTTGAAAAAAAAAAATTGGGGGTACTGGAGTGGAAACGAAGATGGAATTATAAGATGAAAATTGAATATAATGTTTAAATTTTAAATAAGTCAATTAAAATTTTTCTTTTCACATTCATAGCTTACTTATCTAACACTTTGTTACTCCGACCAAAGATAGCCAGAATAATATTTCTCCCCCAAAATTAAAATAAAAGAGATACTTTTAGCCTAGGGACTGTAGCTATTGTCCAGGTTCGTTGAACCACAGATTTCTTTTTCTCGATCAAATCGTCAGTCAACTTTCGAAATTGTTGTCCTATTTTTTCATTTTATAATTTAAAAAAAATTAATTGAAGATATATTTTACTAAAGTAATCATACTAATTATGTTTTAAAACTGTAAATATGAATATTACTGCTCTATGAAGTGGTTAATGCTGAGAGTAGTATGAGGAATATATATTTGAAATCATGCGTCGCAAGATTTCGATCGAATTATTTTTTATGTCAAGGTGTCTAACTTAAGAATTTGATCTGATTAAGATGAAGAAATTCTGAACTATTCTATCATAATTCATATTGATAGTGCTTAGAAGTTGAAAAAATAATTAAAATCTTGAAGGTTAGTTTCTCATATTAAGTATCGCCTACATAGTCGGTAAATGTATTTTAAATGTGAATTGTGTGTGTACTTATTTTGTCCTACCTCTTGAATAGCAATGGTAGCCAATTACAAGTGGCAAATGAAGACAACGGAAGTTTTTTTCAACAAGTATTAGGGAAAGTATTGAGTTAATTGACCAATTCTAGAGGAGTATTTATACTTGAATATGAAGGCGGAGCTAAAAGCCTACATATAAATTCAATAATTTTTGTTTATGTTCAGTGTATAAAATCAAATCAAATATGGTTATATTTATATAGTTCAAATTTTAACCGCGTCTCTATTTGAATCTACGGGCATGAGCTGTCACATTATTTATTATACCAATGTAAACCTAACTGCTGGCTGTTGAATATTGTTGCCGACCAATATGGGAATATGTATATAAGTAGTCCATTATATTGTTGTGTATTCAATAAGTGCCATGTCTTATACTAGTAATTATTCAGTGACATGTGCAATGTCTCTTATTTTATTAATAATTAGGTAGAACACCTCACCGGTTCTTATTTATCAGAAATTAAATATAACCTACTAAAATAATAAAAAATCACATCTTCAAACTGAAGAAAAGTAAACAACTGAATAGTTGACATTTTTTAATCATATTGTCATTTTTAGACAACGACTTAATCATCTTTTTAAAAATAAACTAAAATTAGACCACACTCTAAAATTTTATAGATAGTCTAGTACTTTGTCAGTCTTAAGGATTATACTTACACAATCTAAGTTGCATATTTGACCCAGCTGCCAACATAATACTTCCTCTAGCGAAATACGCAAAAAACACACACTATTCTATATTAACAGTGTATACTTTATTCATATCATATATACAATGTAAATTTTCCTTAAGAATACGTAACTAGGTAAATATATGATATGTATTTACATTATGCAATTATAGTTTGAAATAATTTATAGCTATAGTTATGATTCTATTACTATTTCTCTCTTCTCTCTCCATCTTTTTCCCTCTCTCCTCTTTTTGTCAGATTACAAATATATATATATATATATATATACACACCAATTGTATATATACAATTATTTAACAAATATACATATTCAATACAACAGATATATATATATATATATATACAGTTCGCCTCTCTCCACTCTCTGCCCTCTCTCACTTGCCTCTCTCCTCCCTCTCTCAATCTCGCTCACCACTCTCCCTATCTCGCTTGCTAGATATACAAATATATATGTATATCAATTACACATAGAATTATTTGATAGATATACACATATAATTTGACAAATATACGTTTACAATTTGCCTCTCTCCTCCCTCTCTCGATCTTGCTCGCCTCTTTCCTATAATATGTAGCTACAAATCATAATTTTAGTAAATTATAACTATTTTAGCTATTTTTTTTTATCTTATTATGTTTCAAATGTTTGCCCTTTTTGAAAAATTCTCAAAATCTAAATAACGACCTTAACCCCTTGTTTGGATAATTGTTACCCGTTGTATTGTATTGTATTATACTGTTAGTTTATGTACAATGTTTGTTTTAATTGTTACTTAAATTTCATTATATCGTATCGTTTAATTCCATCATTAGGTAAGGACGAAAAAACCCATTTTCTGTAACGACCGATTTAGTGTGGTTGCATCATTATTTTAATATCTTCTTCTTATTTTATACTTTATTTAATAATTTAATAATTCTACTTTATCATTTATCCTATTTTTTCATGGAATCCACCATATACTCTTCAATTTCTTACACGTTTATCATTCAAATTATGGATGTATGACATTATGTAACAACGAAAAATGGTACAATCTATCCAAATATTATAATCATTGAAATAATACAATATAATCTAATATAATACGACATGATACATTATAAAACAATATATAACAACCATCCCAACAAAGTGTAAAGAAAACAAACTTTCGTAAATCAGCCATAAGTTGGGCTCTGAACTTTTTCTCTGCGATCTAATTGGGCTGGCCCATCTGAAAATTGAAGTAGTACAATGTTGACATTTTTAGTCATGGACATGGTCACTCAAGATTTTTCTGGCCTGTGCACAGAAAAACCTTCAAAATTCGGCTCGCCGGAAATATTTTCGCCGACGACTTCTCAGGCGAATTTCCGGATGTGTGTCACGTTGCGCCTTATGCGCATCAATTTCAAGGTAGGTCATTTTCCCTTGTATCCGACATCATTGTACACTTCACAACTGCTAGTTTTACACTCCCTCACTTTACCGCACAAAACCCTAAACCTTAAAGTTACTAGCTTTTCTATTAGTAGCTCATATTGCAGTTCAAATTCATTAGTGTCTGTGAAAGGGGATGATTTTCTTGAACAGTTTACCCCTTTCAAAAATTTAGCAAAATCGTGTAGTTACACTGTCATTACCTCAAATGAGAGGCGTAAAATTGTTGTGGGGTTGTCAAAAATGATAAAAGATGAAAATGGTTGGCTTTTGGAAGCATTTTCAAGAGATTTTTGTCCATTGTTTTTGGTAAAAATTATGAAGTTGTTTGATGATAGAAAAGTTGCATTTGCATTTTTTAAGTACGTTATTCAAGATTACTCTGAGAATACTCTGAAGTCATGCTGCATTAGTGCGCATTATTTGGCTGCTGGGGAGTTGAGGCTATTGGCACAGGATATGCTTTCTTGGATCATTAAGAGGGTTGGAAAATGTAGGAGTGATGAGGTGGTGGAGTTCATGTGGAGGGAGCATTATAAGTATGAGAGTGACTTTTCTGTTCTTGATTCATTAATGCGAGCTTTTTTAACAGCGGAAATGGTTTCGGGTGCAATAGAGATTTGGAGTAAGATGAGAGACAATGGATTAAGGCCGAGTTCATCTGCTGTCAGCATCCTGTTTAAGTTGTTGCTTAGGATTGGTGATTATGGTAGTGTCTGGAAGTTATTTCGGGATATGTTGTATAGGGGACCTCGTCCTACTAACGCTCTTTTTAATGTAATGATTCTTGGATATTGTAGAAAAGGTATAATTCAGACAGGAGAAAGTTTGTTTCATCTGATGCGGAAGTTTAGATGTGAGCCAGATGTTTTTACATATAATATTTTGATCAATGCATACTGTGTTAGAGGATGGACTTCAGATGCATTGAACTGGGTGCATATGATGGTCGAGCATGGATGTGATCCTAGTACCTCTACCTTTAGCACGGTTATCAATGCTCTATGCAAGGAAGGCAATGTGGTGGAAGCCAGAAAATTGTTTGATGGAATGCAACAGATGGGTGTCTTTCCTAGCACTGTTACATATAATGCTCTGATGGATGGCTATGTTAAAGCACGGGAAATTGTTCAAGCAATTATGCTATATGAACAAATGAAAAAGAATGGTGTAGCTCCAGATGCTATAACTTTTAACATTTTGGTGGCTGGTCACTATAAGTATGGTAGGGAAGAGGACGGTGACCGATTATTATGGGATCTAACAGTGGCAGGACTTTCTCCAGATTATTTATTCTCTGATGTAACTATTGCAGGATTGTGTTGGGCAGGAAGGTTGAATGAGGCTGTGGCAGTGTTGGATAATCTGCTTGAAAAGGGGATACCTGTTAGTGTAATAGCTTTTAATTCCATTATTGCTGCATACAGCAAAGTTGGGTTAGAAGAAAAAGCATTTGAAGTCTATAATATTATGGTTCAATTTGGTCAGATTCCTTCAGCTTCAACATGTGCTTCTCTGCTCCTGGGCTTGTCAATGACAGGGAGGCTGCAAGAAGCAAGAGATTTAATGGTTAAGATGATTTCAATGTCCTTCCCTATCAACATAACTGCTTGCACTGTGCTTCTAGATGGTTATTTTAAGAAAGGGGATGTAATGGGAGCTAGAACACTGTGGGAAGAGATGGAAAAGATGGGAATTGCTCCTGATGCTGTTGCTTTTTCTGCATTGATAGATGGGCTTGTCAAAGCAGGCTCTATTGGAGATGCATATGATGTCTTTCTTCAGATGATTAGGAAAGGGCTTGTACCCAATAATTTTGTTTATAATTCGCTAATTACTGGTTTTTGTTATAGCGGAAACATGCATGAGGCTCAGAAATTAGAAAGGGACATGAGGAAAAGGGGTCTTCTCCCAGATGTCTTTACAATTAATACCATCATTAATGGTTTGTGCAAACAGGGAAGGATGAAGTTAGCTATTGACTGTTTTGTGGAAATGCATCGAAGTGGTTTACAACCTGATATTGTTACATATAACACCTTGATCAATGGATTCTGTAAGGCGTTCGATATGGTTAATGCAGATAACTTTGTGACAAGAATGTATGCCAGTGGATGGGAACCTGACATCACAACCTACAATATAAGGCTTCAGAGTTTCTGTAGTACTAGGAGGATAAATCGAGCTGTTATGATGTTGGATGAGCTTGTATCTGCTGGTGTTGTTCCAAATACTGTTACATACAACACTATGATGAATAGTGCTTGCAATGACATATTGGACCGTGCAATGATTTTGGCTGCGAAGTTGCTTAAGATGGCATTCATCCCAAACACTGTTACAGCTAATTTACTACTTTCTCACCTATGGAAGCAGGGACTACCTCAGCGTACGTTAGCTTGGGGGCAGAAGTTGAGTGAAATTGGTTTTGAGTTTGATGAAATAACACATAAAATATTGGACAAAGCTTCTCATTGTATACAAAACAACACAGATTATTGTACAGAACCAACAGAAAAGAGTCTTTTTCTAGACTTTCTCATGTACATTACCTACGATTACATACGTAGAAGTAGGGCTTATAGTGATAATAATGACAGCTCTTTTGAACTAGTTGAGGATGGACCTTGTAGGTCCTTCAAGTTAGTCAACAAGGCAACTGTATAGCCAATATGATGAAAAGCAAGAAACTGAATAACTACCAGCCTGAAAATTCTGGTTGAAATGAAAACAGAAAACCTACTGAAAGAATTAAAGTAGCCTCAGTAAGTTTTTCAAATGCTGAAGAAGCTTCAGTGATGCTTCCCGACACTGAAGTTGGTAACTGTGTCATGAAGCTGCAGTTTCTATGGCAAGTTGCACAATTTGTGAATGATGGTATATACTTTATACTTTCTATACTTCACCTTATATATTATTTTCATGTGTTCTTCCTACAGTCTTTTGTTCTTCTGTTTTCAGTTTGATCAACCTTAGATCTTTCTTGAATTTGAGCTTCTTAGTTGTTGGAGGTTCTTTCTCCTGTTGAATTCATCAAATTGTTCTGAACTACCTAAACTCCTGAAAAAATTGATTCTGGAATCTAGATAGATTTTGTGAGATGACTTATTGGGTCTTCTAGAAACGGGTAGTTATTAGGAGCAGATATTGAATAACTCTATTGTAAAGAAAGAGAATGTATTTTTCAGCCACCATACATGGTCTTACGACTTTCTGGAAGCACCTATCTTTCTGGCTGACAGAAAGTTGACTCATACTGCCTTATCTCTGTTTATCCAAGCATTTTTTATGTATCATGTAACTATATAGAATTTAAAGGCAAGATCATACTGCCTTGGTCATTGCTTGTTTGGCCAAGATTTTCATTTGCTGTTAAAAGTTTTAGATTTATAAGATGAGTTTTACTAGAGTTGTTAGAATCAGCTATTTTGATTTTGTGTGTCATCGCTAATCTAGAAAACATTCTTTCAGGAATCAACATCGACACTGACTTCCATGATTCCTGCCATGCACCTTTTTCTTGCACTGATTTCTGAACTGTGATACTCTCTCAATACTGTGCCTCTCCTGAAGCCCTGCTTTTTGTTAGAAAGTTTACACACTCTCCAAAAATCCCAAGTAGCCTGTGACAGTATTCTAGCATGTCTATCACCCAAATTTCAATTGATTAGCGTTCTTGGTTTCCAGACTGCTTTAACATATTTTAAGTTTGTTCACAATCAGTTTTGTTGTCACATTTTCATGTGAATAATGAGGAAATGGAAAGCCTAATATGAATGTGGATTCTTGCTTATAGTTTATCCACATGGTTGTGTCTGCTTTTGACGAACTAAATAAATTTCTCCACTTGGTTGTGTGTCGAATCTGACTGATTATTCATCCTAAATGAAGATGTTGAACCTTTTACTTGTTTCTCTTTCAGTTTGGAGATCCATATTGTGCCCGGAGGACTGCTTGAAAAAGATTCTGTGATGACTCCTCTTATCACACTCCTCTGAATGGACTTAGATGCTGTTCTATGTCCGAAATTTCCCTGATGTTTTCTTTAGTTGATTATAAAGGTCGTGGAAAGTAAATTATTACTGGTTGTGGATGTGCCTAAGGATTGGATCCTGAAAAGAACTGTTATGGCGAATGATAAAATATCAAGAGCTGTGCTATGAGAAACTTAGTGACAGCAGTAAATTCCCAAGGATCATGAATTTGTTATTGTAAGGTTTTACCAACTGTTGTCGATCAAAAAAGGTTTGCCTGCTTCTGTCATTTTTAAAGTTTGAAATTTTGCAGACTGGATCCAAATAGAGTGAAATGGATAATGAGGATTCATTTGCAGACCCAACTAACCTAGGATTTGTTGCTGTCGATGTTTATAAACCTGCCAACGATGATAGATCTGGTAAGTATATTTTATAAGTATATCTTCATCTAGTATAACTGTGTATGCCACTTCTGTATAAAGGTCTAGGTCTCTGCAAACGAGTTCAAGTCAAGCATTGTGTTTTCCTACTCTGAACAACGTTATTCAAAGACTTACTCTGACAGGAAGTTTAATTTCATCCTTGCATTATGCTTGCAACCCTTTTTACTTTTCAACTTTTTGAAAAATTGGTTTAGATGTTGTCTTTACCCATTTTCTCTTTCATCACGATTCACGATATGTCCTAATTTCATTAATGGCTGAAGAAATCTCATCTTAACAGTATTACTTTTATTCCCAATCTACCTACAAGAAGATAAACTGTATTTTACAAATGCTGTTTCTTTTCCCTTAAAGGTGGATGCATGATTAGAAAGCTAGAAGCTTTTGTTAGTAATAGGTATTTATTAACAACAATTTCCAAGGGTAGCTAGCAGACACATATTCAAACATCAAACAACATGCATATCGAATATAGTGACATTAAAAATGGAAACAAGTCCTGTTTGATATTACTATTTGCACTATGGATAACATAGAGTGCCTTCCAAGACTACTCTTCAGCTGCCACTCATATTGTGCCCTTAGGACTTGCAGCTCGCAGTCTATTTGATGAATTTGTTAACCAGTGATAAACCCCATCCAAAACTAGCACTTTTTATGCATTGATACATGTGCCTTTGTGAGCCCTGTTAGTCTAATAAAAATTTTGTCGTCCTTGTATCTTGACATGATTGTCCTGGCTATATCCACCCCCCTGCTCCTGTCCGTTTCTTTTCCCTATATGGCTGCGTTATCTTTGATGAATTCTCCAAATCGAATCTTCACATTTCAGGTTGTACAGAGGGCTTTCTCCAAAAGTCTTGGTGGATGCCATTATGGTCCTTTGACCTGGAGACTGTTGGAGTGGCTGCACAAGGTTCTTCTGCCATATACAGTGTCATGGCTATGCTGAAAATAGGACATTAGGGGGAAGCTGGAAACTTTCTAGCCTGGGTAGTATCAATGGGAATCTTCACACAATAAGCGTAATTTCAATACTCACTCCCCCGTCCCCTCTCCCCCACCCCCGAGAAAGAGTTGTGTAAATTTGATCGACAACAATTATGCCTCAGTCCTAGCTAATATATATGTTGAAGTTAGTTTTTTATCCTTCCTCTTTTCATAATCTTTTTTCCTTTTTATTTGTGGTGGTGGTGCATATCATTTGTACTAGTACATGTAATAATTCTTCAGTTCCTCTAGAAACTTTATATAAAGAAAATCAGTTGCTTCAGTAAAGTCAACACAGCGTGTGTAGTTGGTAGATCAATATTTAGTTTCTTCATTGACCTTGACTCAAGTTTTCTCCCCTTTTTTTCTCTCCCCTCCCTCTTCTGTCTAGTTAGTTTGAGTTCAAAAAAGAAAGAAAATGTTCATGACAATTTGAGTATAACATAACCACCACAATAATGGATTCTCATTCCTATCACCCAGAGGCATACAAAAACTCAATGCTACTAATGAGTTGGAATGGCAATGCCTCATTTGCATGCTAAACTAATTAATATATTTCACTCATTCAGTAAACCAGAATTATCAACATATTGATATCTGCTATGCAGGGAAAAATAGATTCTTTCATGTAGCTTTAGCCTTCTGCATGACCAAAAATCTTCTTCTGCTTATACCACCGACATGTTCACTAAGTTTAGCCAAGTGAGCCATTCTTCTTTTCGCTGATTCTGTGGCTCCCATCTGCTTTGGCTTTTCCTCTACAACAGGGTCATCGTCGACACTCTGGAAACTTGTATCTGTCGAGGAGCTATTTTCACCGGAAATCTGAATGATCTGCTTCAGAGTTTCTACAACCTGACTCATCTTTGGTCGATCTTTTGCAGATTTTAACAAACAAGTGTCAGCTAACTTAGCCATCTTTCGAGCTGCATTGAGAGAGTACTGATTTTCCAGCCTTGGATCAATGAGCATACCGAATTTCCTGCCATCAGCAGGGTAACGTTTAACCCAATCCAGAAGCTTATGTTCTGATTTTGGTTTGTTCCTTTCTAGGGATCGTCGACCAGTTAGGATCTCATACAATACAACACCAAAACTCCACACATCACTCTTAGCTGTGAGATGTCCTGTTTCTACATAATCAGGTGCTGCATACCCCCATGTTCCCACAACCTGGTCACATAAGCATGTTATTTATAGTCATGTGCCATAAAGATGCTTCAATGACTTGTGCTTTTCTTTCTCAGTAAATGTAAAACCTACATATTTGAGCAGGGATCAATGTAACATACCGCTGTGGAAACATGCGTGTGCATGCCAGTTGGACCCTCTCTGGCAAGCCCAAAGTCTGAAAGCTTTGGCTTGAAGTCATCATCCAATAGCACATTTGATGACTTGAAATCACGATATATCACCTGTACAGTTGAAAGAAGAAAGAACAATAAAGTTTGGTACATTAACAATACCAGTATTTTACCAATTCAGTGGCGAATAGGCATATACAAGTTCTCTGCATACTTGACAGAAGGTCAAACCGTCGAAAGAACAAATATACAGTTACGATGCCAATGCAGATGATGTTTTAATTTGAAATGGTTTTGAATAGAGACATTGCTGCAATTAGAAGTTCAAAGAGACACATTCCACTGTCAAAATACTTGTAACTGCAACACTATCAGGAAAATGTATGAAAACATTTAGAGACAACTCAGCATAGAGAAACATTTTTCAGGCCGCAACGCTGAAGCCATTTCAATGATCATTCACCTTCAGCATTAAGCGGTACTCCACACTTGGGTTATATATTGAAGAAATATGACTAAGAGCTCGTGCTGTTGTAATTATTTTAATGAAAATTTGGACAAAACATCAGAAAATATTCCAATAAAATACCTGAACTTCCAATTCTTCATGCAAATAAGCCAGTCCCTGAGCTGCTCCTAGCGCTATTTGTAGCCTTCTTTGCCAAGAAAGAACTGGGAAGGCTGTATTAAAAAGATGATCTTCTAGACTTCTATTTGGCATGAATTCATACACAAGTAGCCTCTGAATGCCTCTTTCCCCATCAACGGCACAGTATCCAATTAGTTTGACAAGATTTGGGTGATCTACCACTCCCAGAAATAGCACTTCTGCTACCCATTGTTTATGACCCTACACAACAATTAGAGGATCAACACAACACTACAGCTTACAATAAGATAGCTACTTAAAACTGTTTAGCTTCCAAAACAAAAGCCTTCAAATTTAAGTTTGCAAGATCCACAACCGAGATGTGTCAACCATAACTTGCTGCAGAGTAATGCTGAAAACCAGAACTTTCAACCAATGGCCAGAAAGTGTCTGCTTTAAGGACATTTAGTTTCTGTTTAACAAACCTTCTCATACAATCAAATCAAGTTTCTACGAAACTGCTTACCATATAGAAATGATCCACATTCAGGAAGCAATTAAATGATCAACATGAACCAAAGATAGCTAAAAGTGGCTTGGAAATAGTATCAACAGCAAAGTGCAGGGAGCAAACGGAAGTGTAAATAGAACAAAGTTGGCTGTTTTCCTCTCCCCTGCAAGCAAGATAAAAATGTATAACGCGTACACCCTCTGGAATAATCCAACGAGGATGTGGAAGCAGGTAAATTCAAGAGTATTAGTTCTTTGCTCTTTTTACTATAGCTGGAAGATTAAACATCACATTTCACCAAAAAAAGATGCCAAATTGTTATAATGTTAAGTATCATACTCCTTCACTAACATATCAACAAAATATAGATGATGTCATTAATGCTTCATCACCAGACAAGCCTGCTATGAACAGTTCCATAGATAATAACAATTTGACAGATAAGACCACACTCAAACCACTAAAACACATTTGTGAGCATTTAAATTTTGGTTGCCAGTCAAACTAAACATAAATTCAAAGATCAGATACACTCCAAAAAAGCTTACCTGATAACCATCTCTATTGAGTTTTTTAATGGCAACAACAGTTGATTCACCTTTTCCATCAGCAGGCTTAATGTTACCTTTGTATACACATCCAAAACCTCCTTCTCCAATCTTAAGTAACCTATTAAAATTATTGGTGGCTTGTTTAAGCTCGGGGAATGTGAAGACCCTCAAATTCTGAGCTTTCCCTTCATACACATCAGAGAAGCTACGAGCAGAAGAAGTTGAACATGAAGACTTAGTTGTCCGTTCTGCACCACCACCTGAAATATCTGATTTACTCTGATCTTGAAGTACCACTGGTGCTGATTTTCTTTCCCTATTTCTGTTCCTATCCTTGAAGTAAAAGAAACACTTCATTTTTGACAGAGTTTTCAAGATTCAAATTTTTAACTCTCAGAATCAAGGAACAGCCACAGAATTCCTGCACATACCACAACATTAAAAGTAACTACATCAAGAATAGATTTTTAACCAAAAAACTTAGTACACAGACTTAAAAATGAACATAAAACAAGGAAAAAATGATTACCCAGATGGGAAAATGGTGTGCAAAAGAAAAAAAAAGGCGTCTTTCTATGAAATTCCCTGATTTTGTTCAACCGCTTGGACTCTTCTTATCACAAGAAAAAGTATGAGCTTTCCAAGTTGATGGAAGAAGAGAAGAAATTAAGTTTCACCATATAAATTGTATAGTTTGAAACTGGCTTTTGATTTTCTTGAAAGACAATATTCTAAAAACTTGGGGTTCTTCAACTTCTTTTGGATTTAGTAACACACTTCTTTCTTGGACCAAAAGACCCTCTTTTATTATTAGTTGGATGGTTCCTCTCCCATTAAAGAGGGGTTGGGGAAAATTGATGAGTATTTTGACAGATTTAGACAACTATTTATATGAATAAATATACAGTTCTGTCTTTTTCATATCTCTCCTCTCTATTTTTTCCCATTACACACCACCATCCCAAGGTGTTAGTCGAATCGTTTGATAGTTAATTAAAATTACGTCACTTATTAATATAAAAATTAATTAAGTATCTAAATATTTTATATATTAATTATATAAAAATTTAGATTATAAATTAAATATTATGTTAATTTTACATATAAATAATTTATGTTTCAATTAATTATTAAATATATAATATTATTTATTTAAAATTTAACATTTAAATAACTCAACTCCAAATTACTTACTACTAAACAGCCCTTGATTACCTAATACATATGGTCAATCTTATCTTTTCTTGCTTGCTACCAGAAGATTAGGACCTTTTTGGAGTTTTTGTTAGAAATGGGGTGTGAAGTTTGGATTTTTTTTCTTTTATTCTTTTAGTTGTGTTGTATTGTCTATTCAAGGTTTTCTTAATTATTTATCAAAAAAGGATTATAATGAATGAAATAAATAGAATTCATTCACCCATTGAAAAAATTGGATTCAAATTTTTGTATAGGAAAAAAATATATTAGATAATTTTTTTTCATTAAATAAAGCCTATGTAACACACATAAAAAAGATTGAAATTCTAATATAAGTTTTTAGCGGTCAAAATTAAAATTAAAATCAAATCAGTTTAATCGAATTTTAGATTCTAAAAATCAAATCAAATTAATTATTATTATAATATACATTTATTTATTTGATTATGATCGGTTTCGATTTAGTTTGGTTCGACTTTTTAATTAGTAATTATATACAAAAATAAAAGTAAATGATACATTCAAAATAAGAAAAAATGATAACAATTCATTCAAAATGAAACATATTTAGAATCACTGTTATAGAACTTTCAATCACTAAATTTAATGTGAATAAAGTTTTCTAAATTCACCATTTTGACCTAAAAGAAAGAAATAGTGATATTTCTAGTTCCACCAAGAATTATCGTAGATAAATATTTCCTTCTTGAGCATTATGCTTTCATAAATAGATTAAAAATAAAATTTGATAAAAACGTATATAAGATTTTTAAAATTATTTGTAAAAATAATGTACTATGTATTTACTCAATACTTTGAATAAGGGGGGGGGGGTAGCAATTGAGCTGGTTGAGTCAAATTTGAGTGGGTCATAATCGGTCAAGACTCAACCCAACTTTATTTGGATCAAAATGGGTTGAGCCAAAACAGGTTGAGTAATGAGTTATAGAGCGGGTCAAGATCTAACCCGACCCAACTTTTACTCAGTTTTTCTTATTTATTTGTTATTTTTCAATATTTTAGTACTTAATTAAATTATATTTTTCTTATTCTAGTTATATAAAACATATCAAATTAAAAAAAAAATGTTTGAAAAATACTTTGACAAGATCTCACTCGAGTTAATTCGGGTTGCATATAAACCTAATTTAAATGGGTTGAGTTCAGATAGATCGAACTAATAAATGGACGAATTAAGCTAATAAATGAATGAATTATTAACTCATCCAAACTTCAACGAGTTGAGCGGATTCAATTTAATATTGTGACCACTAACTTTGAACACCACTCTTCTTTTTTTTTTTTTTTTACGTGAATCGCCGGTTTTTTTCCCCTCTCTTTTTTGTCACGGTGAATTTCGAACTTACATTCAAGGGGTATAAATGTATAAACAACAATATTACAATAATATTAGATAATGGTTAAATGGACCATATTTTTAAAATCATATTTTAAACTTAGTGTGAAATAATCTACTGTGGATTTAGCAAATCAAATAAGAGAGCATAACAATAGAAATGCTCCCAAAAATAATGGAAGACTTGCCTTTTTAATTTGATCTTAAGAGGTCTTTAACTATTTCTAGATTCTCTTTTTATTTATTAATTAATGTAGATCCATTTATTAAAATTATTATAAGTATCTGCGCGATGCACGGTCAATTAATAAACATAATTATAATAAATATATAGATTTGTTGAACAATTTCAATTTTTTTTTTTAAAAAAAATGGTATTGTAAGATTTACATGATACGATGTAATTTTTCAAGGAAAATCTCAATGCGTAAAGAGTCCTCATACAAGAAAAAACCCAGTGCTGTAGTCAGCCAGGTGAGTAACGAACAGGTCGTAGGCAGAGAAGGCCCCTTTCCTAATCAAAGTCTTTCCCCCTTAATCTGCATCCAAATATGGAGTAAGGATGAAATGAAATGGAGTGGAGTAGTACAAAAACTATGATGAAGTGTGTCAACAACATATTCCAAAATATACTTAACAACATGATCTACTGAATCTACATTTGAATACCCATCTCCAGTCAAATCCGCTTCATAAAATGGGATACCCTTCTCCTATAGTGTTGGAAACAAATGAATGAGGACCCTCCCGCCGACACGAACTCCGAAGCAAAAGCATAGGCTTCAGATGTTTCTAGGGCTTGAGTAAAATGCAAGGGGCATGTAGGGCTGCATATTTAATGGATTGGACGGATAATTATGTATAAATTTTCTAATCCATTAGCCGATCAATAAGCTATTTATTGGAAGTAATAATTAATTAAGCATATAAGGAAATATAAGTATATAAGGAAAATAGAATTATACTAAGTATATAAGGGAATATAAGTATATAAGGAAAATAGAATTATACTATTACTATAATTAGGATTATTATATGTGTATATAAACACATACATACACACAAACGAAGATGTGTGAATAAGCAGGAAATTGTATTTTTACTTTCTTCTTCTTCATCAATACTTTCTTCTTCTTCATCAACAGAAAAGGCCCCAAACTCTCTTTATGCCCTAATTCCCAAATCGACCACAAACCTCAGAGAAATCGTTCACTATTGATTGATTTAGTATTGAAATAGTAATTAATGATCATGCTCCCTTTCTTCACTTTTATTCACCAATATAATGATCTCCAAGGAAACAAAATAATTTTTGTAGCTCTAGTTAAGCTAGTAATTCCATTATTGCAAATCATAGCGAGAAACATATGAAAGTCTAAATTATAAGGGTGCATGTACATACGCATTTATTTAACAAATGTATTTACTAGGAAAATGTAACTATGATAATTCTTAAAAGGTAACCTTTTTATCCAATGAGGAATCGAGTAATCGATCCACATATCGATAAATCATTAATATTTAAAATTTTAATCCATCCACCATCCATTAATTTAATAACCCAATACGAATAAGTCAATTTAGTGTTGACTTAACTGATAGGATTCCATTTTGAACTGTGCTAATAGAACTATTGCATATTGAACCCCTCAATCATTTATAATAATTAATATTTATAAAAAAAAATCTATACATAAGTTGATCAGTTCACTTTCTAAATTTGTTAGGAATAACTTATTTAATTATTTAGTTTGTTAATTTTACAATAATTGAAAATCATAAACACCCTCACGCTAAAAGTTAAAAAAAAAAAAATTACTTATGTATATTTTGTTAAGATATGATATATTGAAGTTTAGTTTTAATTATTAATATCATCTACATATATCTTTTAAATATTTTATAGGATTTTAGTTAGGTGAGTCTATATAGTTTTTTTTTATCATAATGAAAAGACTTTCCACATATATTTTTTTCTATCATTCCTCTTTTTACATAATAAAAATAAATATTTTGTACACATTAAAATCTAATAAATTTTCATATTTTTATTATATTATTTAAAATTGCTATGCTATTAAAATTTATTAAAAGAAATTCAAAGTGGTTATTGAGCTAGCAAAAAGTGTGTACCATTCATCTGCCACCAAATAAATTCTATTCAATTATGTCCTCGTATACATATTGGTATCATTAATAATTTCATAAAAAGAGATAATAACTACATTACACAATTAATTTATTTATAACTTCCTTCTCAACTTAAAATTAAAGATTTTAATTTTTTATTTTAAGTTTATAAAATGTTTATATAAAAATAAATATGTATTAATTAGAAAATAGGACATGTAGCAAACCACGTGGGACAGTAAATTTTTCTTTTATTATTTCCTATTTCGTGGGAAGTTATCTTTTAATACTAAATATTTAAATAATTTATATTCTTTTTTGGTTAGGACGAGTAGTTATGAAAAATTAGTTTATATATTTACTATAATATGTAAAGAGTCTAATAACTTCCCACAAAAGAAACACAAAAAAGTCATAAATATACTTACGAAAATTTACTTGCAACTTTTAAAAATGAATATAAAGAATTTTCATTTCTGTTAGAGGAGTAGTTCTAAAAGTTGGTGTAGATATGTAGTAATAAATTTTGATAACTTCCGGGAAAAAAAGAAAAAATCCTAAATGTGCTTATTATTAAAATTTATTTAGAGTTTTATAAATTAATATAAGCAATTTAGCATTTGTATTCTCAAAAAAAAAAAAAAAAAGGAATGGTTGTTAGTTTAGTGAAAAAACTTTAACAATTTTCTTTTTTTAAAAAATGTCTTAAACATGCTTAAAAATTTATTTTTAAGTAAAAACATTAAGTTAAAAAGTCTTCATCTTTTTGCAGTAAAATTTATTTTAACTTTAAAAAATTGATGTAAATAATTTTTTGCTATAAAATAAAATTACATAGATAATTATCACTATATTTAAAATTGTCAAAAGTTATTTTTTTTTAACAGAGAAAAATTGTAAAAACAATATAACTATTAATTAGTTGTAATAAGTGTAAAGAACCAAACACACGTTTACTACACAAAGTATTACTCCAACAATATGTGAAAAAGTACAAAAAAATTAAGTTTAAAATACTTACACCAATAATATGTAGAACATTACTAATAAATTATTTTCTCTTCCAACTCCATACTTCCTCTTCATATGAATTTGAGAAGTTGTGATAGGATCCCACATTTCACATCAACTTTCATGAACTTACATACATATATTTTGTCATGGCTCTTTAGCATAAATTTTTATTAGGAACTTAAGTTAATCCCTAAAAATTCAAGATTATGTTAAGATTTACATTATGACATCTAAAAATATATATTCAAGAAAAAAAGTTTTGTGCATCAAAAATCAAACTATCTCAAATTTAATAAAGAATAAAACTTTAGTAATCGCAATATAGTATTGGATAATTGAGTAATTCAGAAATATTTCATCTATATGGGAAAGTATATTGGCAAACATAAAAAGTCATGCCTAATGTACTCCAAATGTGATGATCTACAGACAATATTGAAAGAAAAATTATTGAACATATATCAAATCATACCTTTTATAGGTGTGTACACATCATCTGACATATTAAATCATCACAATAAATCTAGAATTTGAAATTAAAAATTACCCATTTATAACCTTATTAGAGAATAAAAATATACAAATTTACTGTAAAGATAAATTAAAAAGTAATATAGAAGAAAATAAATTAATCAACAATTATTGACCACTTATTTATATAAAAATATTATGCAAATTTGCAACAAAGATAAAGGTTTAAGAAGTTGAAACAACGTGAACTAAGTACAAATTTTGCAGGTTAGTTGAATTGACATAATTGACAGTTACCAAAATACAATCAAAATAACAATTTGAAATTAATAAAGAATAAAATTCATTTTTTATCCAATTTATTGATTCAGAAAATAAATTTTCATATTCATGACCAAGATAGTAACTTTGCAAATGGAAAACTCCATTTTTCGGTGAATTTGAGAAGTTGAAAAAATATGGAGAAGCGGGAGCAGTTTGTGACTTATAAAACCTCTTTTTTTAATTAATAAACATTCAAATAAAAAATTGTCCGTAAATTAAGTTAAAATTGTCCTATATTTTCATATCTATATTACTATACATAGGAAAATAACTTCTATAATACACGTGGTGATGAGAATTTTAATTAGTACAAATTTAGTTTGAAATTAAAAGGAAAAAAAAAGGTTTAAGATGGACGTGGGAAGTTGATATGCAGTTAAGAATATTCTGATTTTTTTATTTTTCATTATTATTTTTTTAATATACAGTTTAGCAGGAGTTGATAATGTCTAAATTAATTTTAAATAAATATTTTTAATTAATTTAAAAAATTATATGGTGCTTGTCTCTCTTATTTATAATAGATAGATTTACGCGTGAACGACAAAATTGGAAGAATGTTGAATTTAGTATTTAACATTTTTAATTCGTTATCAAAGTTGCTTTAATTTAAATGAAGAAAAGAAGACATCAAAATTAGAGAATTTTCTTAAGGGTTTCCACATTTAAATAATTACAATAAATCTTTTGGACGGTTCAAACAAGTTTGGTGTGACATTACTCTGACTATAAGGGGGTTTTCACTTTTCACTATTATATATATTAAAAGTATTTGAATATAATAAAAAAATATTATTGGAAATAAGGATGCAGGGTGATAGTGAATATGAAATGTGTTGGAAGGCAAGAGGACATAATTAACATAAAATTCACTTTTTGATATTTATTTTCTCTATGTTTATCAAGAAAGTTACTTTTCTCTTCTTAATTTTATCAATAATCGAATATGAAAAATTAAAAAATATTTTCTTCATGGACAAGTCTACCTTAAGTTGGAAGTCTTTTTCAGAGAACTCTTCTCACTTGTGATTTATCTATACATAGGTTTCGTCAATTTTGCTTAGTTTAATGTAAAGTTTTGACTTTACGTACCCTGTGAAACACAATTTGAAACACACAACTAATTAAGATTTTGTTTAATTAGTGTCACCTGCAATGTCTTGAGAAGAATCGCCTTCAATATTATTCCTTCTATTTATTTTTATTTGTTATTATTTTATTAAATTAACTTGGTTAAATTTCAAATTTAAATTAAAGTAGCTAAATTTAATATTTAAAATCTAAAAGTTAGATCGTTAAAAACTATACAAAAAAGATATAAATTGCATAATCCTTCTCATATTAATATGATAAAAAAAATCATCTTAAACTATTGGTCAAAATTTATATAATTTAGTCTTGATAAGTAAAAACGAAGAAAGGAAATAATTAAATAGATAATATAGTATCACCTTTCGAAGTAACGAGGTGGACAATTTCAATTTTTTACATAGTTTTGAATGTGCTAAAAAAGTGAATCCCATTCTCATGGGCTGAACTAACTTATAAAGTATGTTATGCTATTCAAAGACCAGCAAAATAGAAGACAAAAAGAAAAATGAATAGGATAAAAATCGAGCTTACTGAATTCACCGTATATCTTTTAAAAAATTATCCCCCTTTTTATTATATATATACATGAGGTGATGGAATATATATATACCTTTCCAAGATAGAACCTATTAATTACTCATCAGTATAGCTTTATAACAAATTCTAGTGAACAACCAACTCATTTCACGATAGTAAATCACAAATATTTTTTTTAAAAAGTCCAAGGAAGATCAGAAAATTTGTATTCGAAAAGTGAGAGAAAATCCTTTTACGTATAGCATATAAAGAATAATATGAACATGTGTTTATCGTGTCATTAAAAAAATTACAACTCATCAAAAAAATCGCAATCTATTAAAAAAGCTACAGCTCATCAATGTGAAAAATGTGTTATTCAAATTGCATCTTGTCTCTTAATGTCTTTTTGAAAAAATACTTAATTCTTCATTCGCACCTTTTAAATTCTAAAATGTTATAGATACAGAATAAAACCCTTGAAATAGATGATCTTGTATTTGTATTTAAAGAAGTTAAATATTTAACTATGAATTCAATTATTATTACTACTATTTTATAATAACTTTTAAATTTCATATTTTGCATATGAGTTCGCATCCAATAAATGTTCTGCTAATCCAAAACTTACTACTCTCTCCATTTCATATTAAGTTAATTATTAGAGAATTTTTTATGTTTCAAAATAAGTGAATTGTTCACTTTTCAAAGGATGTGTTGGAAACTTTTTTTTTCAATTTTACCCTTCATTAATTAAGTTTCTAAGGTTGAGTTTTGTATGAGAAATAAATGATGTATTAAATGAGTGTGT
>JAPFFP010000001.1:21663923-21698377 GCA_026153255.1 Solanum medicagineum
GTGGGTAAGACAAATGTTTCAAATTTATTTTTTTAAAAAAAATAATTTTTTTTTTTTTGGTTTAGTGATGTGGTATCATTAATTTTTAACTAATGATAATAGTTTATTTAACTTTTGTCAAGATAAAATATTTTATTTATGTGGCAAAGTTTTTTAAAATGAAAAAGAGTGGATTACACATATCTAAGGTATGTTATTCAAACTAATGAGTAGTAGTTTAAGTATAAAACTTATATGCTTTCAATAATTTAGATATGAATTTTTTTTTAAAAAAAAAAATGAGATAGTTTAGATATATTTTGACACTTACCTTTTATTTTTATCGTTAATTTGCATGTTAAAACGTCCCTCATTTCCACCTATTAATCCTCAATTACTCTTAATATTAATTTGTGTTAAAAAAATTCCTCATTTTAATGAAATTAAGAGATATCTATTGTATGTGAGGTTTTAATCAAGAACAAACAACATAAATTTCACTAGTGTAGGTTCTAATGGTCTACGTTGACATTTCTTTTCAAAATTACCTTCCTTATTAGTTTATCTTTGCCACAGACATGTATAAAGCAGACTTAGATACGTATTTTGGAATACAAATAAGTCAAATCAAGTGTAATTTATACCAAATAATATGAAAGCGTTATTTTCATAAATTTAAAATACATTAAGGACATGTTTGGTAGGATGTATTATATAAAAATAGTCCATGGATTAAAAACAGTCCTTGGATATTAAGTCATTGTTTGATTACTTTATTTGATTTAATCCATGGATTAGTTATATCTCATTCATGGTATTATTTTATCCCTAGAAAATGGAGGGATAGCTAATCCAAGGTTTAACAATCATTCAATAAGTCCCCTAAATGACCAAACTATCCCTCAATCACTCAAATTCTTTTAATTTTTTTTTTCTTGATGTTATGTTTTATATTTGTAGTTTTGTACTAATAAATTTATTTAAATAAATTAACTTACAACTTTTTTTCATTTTTGGGTTTATATTTACATAATATAAAATAATTTTTTTGTGGTATCAAATTTTTAAATTTTATTTATTTATGGGTTCATATTTACATAATATAAAAAATAAAATTGACATGTCAAAAATTTATTTCGATAATTAATTTAGTTGAGTTATTTTATTGATACAAATGCCTTATCGAGTGATTTTATTATACAAAACAACGCTCAGTAGATAAATTCCCAAAGTTGAGTAATTTAAGATATTAACTTCATTTAAAACTACAACTTGCAATTTTTATGTATAAGCATAGATGGTTTATTCGATCTTATTATTATTTATGGTCTTTTCGATTTTAAAAGTAGATATTCTATCTTCATTAAATTAAAAGTTGATAATTTGTGAATAATCAATTTATTAAGGTGCCAATTATTTATCTTCAAATAACTCAAATGAGAAATTAAGTAGAAAATATGACAACAAATTTCTTCAAGCTAGTTAGAAGACTACAACAAAAAAAATAATCTCTGCTTTACTTATCCCTACATTATTAATCCCTACATTATCTCTTCTATCTCACTTACCTTTCTCCCTCTGAGGCCAGCAGAAAGACACTCAAATAGCTCCAAAACCCCACAATTGATCTGGCAATATATTTCAAATTTTAAATTCAACTCAAGCTCCAATGATCATTCATCATTGACGACCCAAAATTTTCTGAGACAAATTCAATTTCATATCCAGTTAAGTGAAATAGGGTCTAAAAGACGAAAAAGTCCAAGGCGTTTTGATTAGCCCTCTTAGATGAACTCCACGTTCCATTCTATTCTCCTTGAAATGTTGATGATATATTGCTATTGCAGTTCCAAAAAATAATGGCTACTAAAAACGTTCAAGGATAGAAAACCCCTTATATTGATCACCATTTAAATATATATCTGCAAAATTAAAATGTGCCCTAAAAACTAGACATGAATCTCTACCAAGATACACTCCCTCCCCACCTATTACCTAAATAAATTTGTCTAGCTTCCATTGCTTCTTTGAACCTTGAGGCCGGAAGTTCTCAAGCCTCAAAATAGAGCTTCTGCAAATCTCTGACACCACCGAATCACCTCGCTCGAGCTTTATCATCTCCAATGTGCTCCCAAGAACTTCAGCAGCAAGCCCTATTTCCACAAGCCGTCCTTCCTCTTCCCCGCCTTTGTATATCAAACTCCCAATTTCATTAAACGGTATCACATTTTCCAATATTACCTTCCCAAAGATGCGACCAAGAAATTCAGCTGCTCTAGGGGCATCATTTACTGCATCCTCCAACGTAGTCAGAACATTTTCAAACCTGACACAGTAAACACAAAAATAAAGTTTAACAGAGAATCCAACTGCTTTAAAGGTTCAGCTTGCATTTTATAGGAAAGTATAATCAATACCCTTTAATTAACTGATCTTGACTTATCGCCACATCTCGAGAAAGAGTTAGACCAATTATAAGCTTTGTCAAAAGATCCCTTTCCATATCCTTCCTCTCAAAGGAGTCAGTAACCCAAAGTGAGATCATTGATGGATAGAAGCTGGGTGAATTCAGGTCTTTCACGCACAAAGCAACCTCTTTCTCATCTTTCGCACTGAAATGAAAAGGCTCAAGTTAATTAATAATGAATTCAAAAGTCACAATGTACTGTACAAAACTTGCATAATAACAAGGATACATTCATGACAAGGGTACAAGGAGAATCCCACTTAGCTACTAATGAAGTTTAAGATGGCAGGTGCTAAAACAACCTCTGTTTATGTAATCTTCATTACTAGAAATTAGAGATTATAATTTCCTTGGTTACAATAGGAGACAGATGTCGGGATAATGGGGAGATACACATTATCAAACAGAGAGAAAATTTTCCTACAATGCCCACCCCCAGTTAACAAAGTTCCTTGTGCTTCAAACTTCCCAAGTACACCAACCCACACTATGATCATCACGGGATTTCTTAAGCTATCACTGCAGATACAATTGAGATATCCTTAGAAGTTAATGCTCATCACTGAATTTCAAACTTAAATTTCACTCATCTTCAGTTAGAGAAAGGCTCTTTCAAGGGTAGTGAGATCCCACAACATAAACAATGGCTAGTAAACGTGAACTACTTTGGAAGAGGTCTTCTCAAGATCTATAATTGTCCAAGCATATCATACAGCTTAAGCAACCTAAACGTTTAGACACTCGTGACAATAGCATGAATAAGTCAGCCAAGTGTTGAACCAAAATCTTCTTGATATCTCAAGCAACTTTCTGAAAATAGTTCCAGAATCGTGGTACTTATTTTGAAGTAGACAAACCAACAATTTCAAATGGTGTGCAGAGCACATAACCCATAGCCAGACCAAATACAAACAAAATGCAAGAAAATAAAAATCAGTTCAGTAAGTACCTGTAGAATTCCTTTATAGCAGCCATAGACATGTCCCGCAGACGTTCTTCTGGCCAAATCCTGTCAGGAAACACATTTTGTGTGGAAGTTGGCCCTCCACTTCTTACAAGTGGTGAAGCAGGCCGAGATGTATCAAGTCCACGCTCCTTGCTCCCATAAGTCACATTCCTTTCTGGTGCACTTGATTGATCATGTTGACTAGATAATCGCTCAGGCATGTATTTGGGCGTAAGCTCCTCTCTTGAAACATAAGGGGGGCGCTCTGGCATAGAACCATAGCCATTTTGGGCATGTGTCATCCTTCTCGAGTCTCCAAAACTTGAAATATTATCAATGCTTGGTCCTGCAGGTTGGCCCCTGGAAGACATCCCCTTTGCAAGACCACCTTGGGGTCCAAGTGTGATCGGATCATCGCCAAGAGGCCTCTGGGTCAGGGGAAGTGATAATGTCCTATTCTCGAAAGAATACCTCTCATCTGCCCGTACATCCTGCATGCCATAGCCACGGACCTGTGGCGACATAGGACGGAAACCCCCCATCTGGGAGCCTGGAGAAGATAACATACTCCCTCCTCTGGGACCAAAATCCATAGGTTGGCCCCTTCTATTAGAACCTCCCAGACTTGGAGTACGAGCAAGCCTAGTAGCTTGTGCATGTCGCTCTTGGGCAGCATCCCTATGCACTTCCTCGATCTTCTTTGGCCCTTCGACTTTTCTCCTTTGCTGCCATTTGTTCTTTCTAAGATCAATTGAATCCTTCAACATAAACCTCACCCTAGAAGAAAGTTTCATATTATTTGACAACTTTTCCAACCTATCAAAGTATGCATCCATATGTTCCTTTGCTCTGGCATGATCGATCATCTCCCCAATTGTACTCATTAACTTACACAAAGCTTCAACATTCTCCTCGTCAGGATTTTGATAGTCACCTAATAACTTATTGATGCACTCATGCATAATCCTCTCCGTCAACATCCTCTTCTTATAAAGTTCACCAATCAGTCTTATATTTCCCAACATTCGTCTCCGTGCTTTGATTCTTTTTTCCTCCCTCTCCTCTGCTGACAGTTGTACCTCACCTTCCTCATTCGTCACATTAGCTTCTAGCTCTTCTCTTTCCCCTCTCTCAAACTCTTCCTGACATTTGTTTAGAAGTAACCTCTTAAAAGTGATTCTTTCATCGTCTACACTCAGATCAGGCAACGCAGATGCTAGGTGTTGACAAAAGGTGGCATACATCTCACAAAAAGTTGGCTCCATCAAAGCTTTGTCAAATATCTGAGAAATTACACCATTGAGTGTGACAACATTGTCAATATTAACTTCTTTCACTTGCTGGAATAATTTTTCGAAGTTCTGAGGAGTCAGCTTATTTAAGATAGCTTTCAGCTGCCTCTGCTTGGCTTGTTCCTCACTTGTTACTTTACCTACTTCATACTTTACTTCTGCTTTATGCATATTCTGCACAGGCGTCTGAGGAGACGGCATTAAACCCTTTTGGAAAGCAGTTCCGCGCTGCCACCTGTCAGCATCAACTCCGTTTCTCGGCCCCCCTCCCTGAAGAGGACCCATGGATTGCATCGGTCCAGATAGTATACCCCCAGCTGCATACTGACCCATGCCATACTGAGCCACAGCATACTGACCCATGCCATACTGAATGGGCATTGCAGCTATCGGGTTCCGCAAAACACCGGAATTACTTCCTTGACCAGGTCGGAATCCCATGGCATTTCCACCATAACCAAGGTCTGGTTGAAAATCCCGACCAGACATAGGTGGCCCAGGAGTCTTATTCCATTTATCACTATCGCCAACGCCAGTTCCGCGGCGTTCACGATGTCCGCTAGTCGGCCTATCACCTCTTCCCGGACTAGGAAATGGCTCACGCGAAGCACTGGTGTTAAAATTTATTACAATATCAGCAATATCAGGAGCAACATTAAAACCTTCAGGAATATCAATGCATTGCTCTGCAAATTTAAGTAGGAAATCTCTTGAATATTTCTTGGTAGTCACACCATCACCATCTTCGCCATCAACTTTCTTTCTATGTTCTGAAGCAGCTTCTAGTTTAGGAGTAGATACATCTGCAGCATCCTCCCAATCATCTGGCTCTGCTTTAACCTCACCAACCTTCTTAGTTGATCTAAGATCTTCCTGAGGCACATCAGCAGACGGAAGCTTAGAGTCATCTCTAGAAGAGAGTTCAATGGTTTCGACAGATTCAGTAAGTTCATCCTTCTTCTCCGGACCTTTATACGCCATATAAAGATCAGAAGTCGCACCAGCAGCATCTGCCTTCTTATACAAGTCTTTTTTCTTCTTTTTCCCCCTAGCAACAGTGACCTTAGGCACATTGGAATCAACAAAAGATTTCTCCTTGACACTAGATGACGACTTGGAAACTAAACCGGTGATATTAGTTTCAGTATTTTCATCTTCACTCTTTGAAGTGGCCTCATCAGAATTCTTCAACAAATCAGAGGCAAACTCCTGACTTGCAACAACCACTTTTGTAACAGGAGCTCCTTTGGGGTCAGCAATATCTGATTCCTGATCATCTTGAGCCGATGGACCTATTGCGGATGTGCAAGCCTCAGTATTTGTAGAATCCTGGTTAGAAGTGGATGATGTAATGCTATAAGCCACGTTATCAAGTCCAGTTGAACAAGTTAATTTGTCATTCATGTCTTCCGCTCCAAATTCTGGTCGGCCGTCCTCAATATCGGCATTTGTTGCTCTCTTTGGAGACCCCTCCTCAGTTAGGCCAGAGACCTCAGCAGATTCTACCGGAAGAGATTCTGAAGGCGGCTTCGAGCCATTGTTCTCATCCTGCTTGCCAACCTCAGGCAATGCTGCTTCATTTCTATCCCCAGTTTCAAGTACTGGTTTGCCCACTTCCTGATCTCTGGAATCCAAAGGTTCAGACAATTCTTCCTTCCCAAAATTTCCAGTCATATGACTTTTCAATTCAGTAGACTCTGACAGAGATAAACTTTCCCTAGTTTCCACAGTGGCAGTGCTCACTGAAGCAGCAGTATTGACCTCAACGGGTCTGGTTAGTGGATACTGGGTAGGCTGACTTGAAACTGAGGTAGATTTCCCGAGAGCCTGCAAAGAACTTTCAGTCATAAGTAGGACCAAGATAGTACAGTGATGTGATTATTCAAGAAGCATGCAAATAAAATACCTTATCCTGAGCAGTCAATTGTCCTCTAGTTACATGTTTTTTATGTAGATCCTCAGCAGAGTCTGGGTCACCAAGTGTTTCACTTGCTGCCTTTACACTACTATCTCTAATTAGAGATGTTGAAGACTCAATGGGAGCCTGAGAGGTAGAAGACATTATGCCAGCTGGCGAGCTCTTCCCTGAGATAGAATCAGCCCCTTTAGAAGATTGCATATTTTCTACAGGCCTTGAAGCAGATTTTGAGCCATCACCAGTCCTTGACTGGGTGGTGGAGCTCTGATTTGAAGTGTCCGTGTCTTTTTGAGAATGAGCTGAATCTCCTCCATGTGGCTTTGAGAGCCTCACTGGATCTTTTCCAAAAGAAGAACTGACGGATGGTAATTGCTCTTTTCCTGAATGTGTTCCCCCAGCAGCTGGTTTCACTGTCACCTAAATTTGATTAGCATGAACAAGACTCATTATGTTGTGAGCATGTACAAAATTTATAAAACTCTTAGGTACTGATTTCAGTGACAAACATGAAGAAAATTGAGATAGAAAATTCCATGGGGGACTGGGCCTTGACAAACCTGATTAAAAGGCCTTGGTGGCTGAGAACTCTGAGTATTACCGAGAGGAAGAGAACTTGGAGCTTGAAAGAAAACAGAATTGGAATTATAAGAATTAGGATAATAGTTAGGATGACCGGGAGGAAATGATGCAATAGGCTGTGATTGAGGTGGCATATTAGGGTGTGACCTCGAACCATGAGTAGCATCAAGCCTCAATTCTTCATGAGTATCTGGATGAGTTATCTTCACAATTTTACGTTGACCTACGAACTTTCCTGCCTGCTGAGGAGAAAACTGTGACGGCATATTCATTCCCATGCTTCCCAATTGTGGAGGGAGCTGAGGTCCCATTCCTGATGAATAATTCAAGCCCTGACCCTGATGCATCATCCCTTGAGACTGCATTGGGTGGGGTTGAAGACTTGAGACAAACATTGGCTGCTGCATAGGCGTATTGACAATTGGCAAATGCATCGACATTTGTAATGACGTAGCAGACATGGAATGAGATGGAATTTGTGGTCCAGGACCACCAAATTGAACAGGAACTTGTGGTTGCTGGTGAAATGGAATTTGCATGTGCATTCCGGGCATGGGATGTGTAGAAGGCTTTTGTGTTTGGGTAACAGGGGGTGGAGCTAAAATTTGGACATCTCTCTTGGGCTTGCTGGCCACCCCATAAGCCTCAGTATGATTAGATTGGTCGAGGGGTCCTGCATCCTTTCTTGGCAGATGCTGCTTGGAAGTGGATGGATTTGGCAGTGAAGGAATAGCTCTAGAAGTGTCACCACGAGCCTGCCAAATAAATGAAGGAATCAGAGCCATGAGTTACTCTGGAGCAACACTCCAACAAGCGCAAAGAAGCTAGATGACAAGCTCAGTTCATCAGATCAGGTACAAGAAATTTCATAATCAGACACAGCAGCAGCAGCAGCAGAAGAAGAAGAAGAAGGAGGAGGAGGAGGAAGAAGAAGGAGAAGAAGAAGAAAACCTGGGCTCTCTTCTGCTCATCCAGATTTGGTGGAGCTGAGCTTGTTCGCGCAGGTATCTATACATATTGTAAAAGCAAATACCTTCATTTTTTAGGACAAAAGTTTTCAAATTAACCAAACACAAGAGAACATCACTCATTGTGGAGTCAAGAGATACCTGCAGACCATTCATGACACCGGGACTTATGGTTCCAAATTGAAGTGGAAATGACTTAGATGCATCTCCTGGATCTAGAAAATCAGAAACTAATATCATTCAATAGGTGAACTGCAACTATATACATAAGAAGTGTCAATATTCTTACATTGCCAACCCACCCCCACCCAAAAGAAAGAGTAAAAGTAGATACATAAAGACTAAGAAGATACTCTTTGCAGGAGTGACAGGTGCAGATGACTCAGAGGTTGGAGGGACGACATTAGAAGTTGGAGCTCTTGGCACTGCTCGGGTAACCTTTTGAGTCGAAGCATCAGCTGACCTAACAGTCGTACTGGGAAGAGGTGCATGTGCATTAGCAGCAGAAACATCTGATGCTCCTGCAACAAGATAAAGCGAACTACATCACTTGAGTTGAAGTAAAACAAAAATACAACTAATGCATTATATTGCACCACACTATACAAAATTATGGCAAACCCTAAGTTTTAAACCTATAGAGCCCATATCAGCTTTCAAAATAAACTACTTCACAAGCCTACTATGCATGCAAGAATATCATTATAGTCTATTGACATACCACGCAATGGTTGTTGCTGATGAGCACCATTCAGATGAGAATCAGAGCCCGCACCCGCACCACTTACCCTAGGTTGCCCTCCTTGAGCATTACTATACTTCTTGTTGAAACTAAAAGAACCAAACAACCATGATATCCAAGAAGCAAAAGTAAGTATGGCAAAACCCTAGTTTTTTTTTTTAACAAAGGATCAATTTCAGAAAACGAACCAGAAACAAGCAAATACTCACCTTCTATTAGAAGTAAAAGATGGATTGGAGGTAGACGGAACAGGAGGAGGAGGACCGGCGCCTCCACCACCGCCACCACTTCCTCTACCGCCGCGGTGCTGAAAGTTACCGGATCGGCTGGTTTTCTTGTACTGAGACGAATCGCGAGTGTCAGACCTTGATTGATGATGGGACATTAACCCAAACCCTAGAAAACCGCTTTGCTGTATGTTTTTCAATCTCTATCCTGGAACACAACAGATCCACCAATCAATCAATGAAGAAAAATAAACAAAAATCAGAACTTGCATCAGAAATCAAAAATAAGAATCTCAATAAGCATAATCAAAGCAACCCACTTCAATACAAACCCAAACCCAAACACAAACCCGATTCTCGAGTTTCTCACCCGACCCACCCACTCAACAACAAACCCTAGAAACAGCAATATCCATAGTGGCTTACCTGAAAAATAAAGAAGAGCAACGAAATTAGGGTTTCAATGAGAGTGACGATTGGTGCAAACCATGACCACAGTGCATACGAAAAGTGAGGAAGAGGAAGAGAAGGAGAAGAATGAGAGAAAAGGGGAAAAGGGTATGTGTGTGTTGTTGGTAAGGGGAAAATATTTATGTTTTTTTATTAGAGAGAGAATCTACACAAATAAATTCATTTACGAGTAATTATTAAGAAAAACTAACCCCAAAAAAGGCTGTTTTTATATATATTTAAAAAAAATCCTAGTTCTAATTCCTAACAGAATTGGAAAAACTTACCAATAGAAAAAATATATTTACTCATTTAGCAATTGATTTATATTTTTCGAAATTCTCTAACAGATAAAAAAAAATACACATCATATCTCGCTAATAGTCGCTCTATCTTCAAAGATTCAAATAAAAATGAGTATACACCATACTTTTAATGTTTCGCTCGTAAGATTTTTATCTAAGTTCTTTTTTGGTAACAAAATTACAAAACATGCCAATAGGAAAAATATATATATACATACTCACACTCGATACTATATTAAGCAAATAATTTATATTTTTGAAAAATAGTCTCTTCATCTTCAAAGATACAGATAAAAATTAGTACACATTATACTTTCAGAATCCCGCAAACAGCTCAGGAAGAGCACAACTCTAACTAGCGAAGGGAGGTGATCAGCTCAATTGAAATAGAAGTCGCTTATAAGTTTTCCTTTCAAGTTCTTTTTGGTAACAAAATTCAAAAGATACCGATAAAAATATATATATAATTTCACATGCGACATTACATTAAATAGTTGATTTATTTATTTGAAAATAATCTTTTTATCTTTAAAGGATAAAAATAAGTACATTTCAATATTCAGTGTGTAAATATGGGCTTTGATATGTTATTATCTGTTTGTTACTTAAATTTTCCTTTCAAGGCGTGTCGTCAAATCTGATATTCGTTATTATTAATACTATATCTAATGCATTATTTATTTAAAAGAATAAGATAAAAGATAATACATCAATGAATACTCGGTCATAATTGACAAGTAAGCGCTTCAATTTTGGGATACGCATCAAAAATCTCAACTTGGTCTCAATTAATAACTAAGCTCTTCAACTTATCTTTATCGTGTCTCTGGACACCTAATGATGATGTAGCACGTAAAGTTACAGAGATATCTAGATAATTATTTTGTTAGTTAAAATATTCAACTAATACAATGAAAATGAGTTATTATGTTTAGATGTGCATATTAGTTAAGGTCAAGTTCAAGTCTATAGTTTATGTATCATGCCAATAAAATCATAGAGAAGTAAACTGTGTTTTTAAAAAAAAAAAAAATCTTCCCTCATTTGATTTATTAAGCAATGATGAGATTAGAAAAACACTTATTATAGTAGAGAAAACTATTTTATTCTCACTTAATTTATATTAAATATATTTTTTTTTCTTTAATTGTCAAATTTCAGAAGATAAAGGTAAGATTGTATAAACACTACTTTCTCAGTATCCTTCTCATGGAGTAATATTGAATGTTGTTATTTGTTAGATCATAGACGAACTTTTTTTTCAACACACATCGTGAGACACATACCGTTCATTGTGAAAACATGACATGCGTTGTCAAAAATCTAACAGTTATCGTAAAAAATGTGACACGGGTTATAAAAAGTTTAACACATATTGTACATGCATTTTAGAAAAAAATGTAACATACATTACCATAAATACTAGTTTGTCTATATATTATTTATTTAAAAACTAATTTAGTGTACGTGTTTAGCACTAAGTGCTTTTCAATTCAAAAACTATATATAAATAGTATTTGTCATTAAATAAATATAATATCCATATAAAAAAAATTAAATAAAGAAGTTTATAGATCACTTTATTAACTTGTTTTTATTGTGTCTGTGAACATTGACGATGACATGGCGCATAAATTTCTAAAGAAGTCTATACGATCACTTTATTAGTTGAAGCGTTGTGAAAAATATGATGTGTGTCGTGTAAAATTGACTTGTATTGTAAAAAGAAAATTAAAAAAACTTATGCGTGGTGAAAAATTTAACACATATAAAAAAATATGAGATACATTACCACTAGTAATAGTTTGTCTATGTAACAACTCTTCTTAAGATAAGACATCCTAAATCGGCAAAACACGGGAGAGATGTTGGTATCTATATAAGAAAATCTTACCGGCTAATAACGCGTTATAAAGTCGCCGGAGCCTAGACTCAAAGCGTATAATATCACTTGTGGTCTAGGCTAGGTTGTTACAAAAAGTATCAGAGTCACTCATGTGTCAACTTTGTCTTGTGCAAAGTTCAAGTAAATTTAGGCAAATCCTAGTAAGGTGGAGCAAACCTCAATTTTGAGTATAGGTAAATCACATGCAATTGGAAAAATCTCAACGAGGGCACTGAGTTCATAGATGGTATACATGTAACAACCCATCTTAAGTTATATAACGACCTTTCTTAAGAAAACGACGTACATCGACAAAACACATGAGAGATGTTAGGTATCTAACTAAGCACGTTTTACATACTGGAACACATTTTAAAATCATATGGACCTTGGCCCAAAGTAGACAATATAATCGTGGGATAAGTCGTTAAACTCTAATACGTTATTTAATTAAAGAATAGATTAAAAAAATATACAAAGAAGAGCATAAAAATATAAAAATTATAAGGAAAAAAATCCCTTTTTGATTTATTAAGTAACAATCAAATTGAGAAAAATACTTCTATGACTAGAGAAAGAATATTTATTCACCTTCAACATTTAATCGAGCATTTAACTTAGAAAATTATCTCTTTGCCTTCAAAGATAATGAGTCCTCATTATACTTTTAATATTTTACTTGCTATATTATTATTTATTTGTTAAGAAAAATTAATGTGCATTGTAAAAAAAGTGACATTTGTCATCATTAATTCATAATAATCTGTCTAGTGCATTATTTTTGTTACAAATAACATGAGAAAAAAGATCATCATACATAAATTAATACTCAATTGAAAATAACTAACAAGCAAGTACTCTAATTTCGAAAGTAAATGTCTAAATACTTTAGTGTGGTCTCAACCTAGCTAAACATTCCAACTTATTTTTTTAGTGTCCATGGACACTTTATGATGATGTGGCACATAAATTTCTAGAGAAGTCCTGATGATCAGCTTCTTAGTTGGAGAGTTGTGAAAACACGACATGCGTTATGAAAACATATTGTAAAAAAGATGACATGCATTGTGAAAAGTGTAACACGTATTGTAAGAAATATGACAAGTGTTGTGAAAAATTTAGCACGTGTTGTCCACGCATGGTAACAAAATGTGACATATATTGGCATAGTAGTTTGTTTAATACATTGCTTATTTAACCATTAGATAGAACACAAAGAAAAAATAAAAAATGAGGAAAAAATTCCATTATTTGATTTATTAAACAACAATTAAATTGAAAAAAAAAATACTTCTTAAGGTGGAGGAAAAATATTTATTCATCTTCAATATTTAATAATCATTCCGGTCCTGGTAGAAATGGCGACCATTCTCAAGAACGAAAAAGACTGAGCTGAGGGAAGCCCTATGAGTCACCGAAACGACGGTAAAAATTTAATTTTTATTATTTTTTTAATTGTCTCTTTATCTTCAAGGATAACGGATATGAATGAATATTCATTATACTTTTAATATCCTGCTTGTACGATCACATCTGCTACATTATTATTTATTTGTTAAAAAAAATCTTTCAATACGCATTGTGAAAAACGTGACACGTGTTATCATTAACAATAATTTGTTTTGTGCATTATTTATTTTAAAATAGAATTAAAAAAGAAATTACAATGTATAAATGAACACTCAATTAGGCACAATCAACATGTGAGCTTCAATTCTGACAGTAGGCTTCTGAATATCTTAGTTTGATATAAATTAATAGCTAAACACTCAACTTATTCGGACCTCGATGATGACATGACACATTAATATCTAAAGGAAATTAATAATCATTATGTAAGTTAAAGTGTTCAATTGACCCAAGAAATATTGATTTGCACCAATTAAAATTAACAGCAATGCCTAGATGTGCTATTACTCAAGGTTAAAATATTTAGTTATAAATTAAGATCATATTTGAGTATATATTTATTTATATATTGCGTCAAAAGAAAAAATATAGAGACTTTTGACTTTTCATATTCCAATGATTATGCAATTGTCAATTCGTCATAATAAATAGGAAAAAGTGTGTGATCGAGAAGAATGATATGTAATTGTGTATATTGTCTTATTTCAATATCGTGATTAGAGTCATCAATAAGGATTAGACTCGTTGGATCAAATTCGATCTAACCCATAATCTGACAGGAATAAGTTAAAGAGTTCATTTAAGAATATAATTTTTTAGTTCAACCCGAATAAGTCCGCTAGTCTTTATGATTTGAACAATATGGATTGAATTAACTCATGTGTTGAATAAAAATAATTAAATAGGAAAATAGAATAGAATACTAAAATTAACATAGAAGTCTAAACTTAAAGTTTTAACTTATGCATATAAACATTACAAAGTTTAAAATCCTAAATATTAGAAATATTTTCTTTTACATTTGTATTCAAAATGTTATATAAAATGGCAAAAAATTCAGATTGAAGTCATACTATCAAATCTTTACTTCAAGGCAAACTTAACAAATATTACTAAAATTATTTTATTTATGAATTTGAAACTTATTAAACATAGTATTTGCCTTCTTTATATTAATGTTACTATTTTACACTTAGAATTTAAATTATAACTAATACTTATATTCTTTTAAATAAAATGGGTCGGCTTAGTGTGACCCGTAGCCCACGTAAAAATTTATAATAAATCAACCTATATATGGTAATTTATTTATTTTCTGGACATTCCATAATTGCACTCTCATTTAGTGAAAAGAAAAAAAAAAGTTTCATGTACGAGAAAATGACAAAAATGGTTCCTTCGAGGTATGTTTAGAATAGTTCCTTACATATAATTCTGAACAGTTTTGCTTCTCTAAGTCTGACAAAAACAATTATTCTTAATTTCTATGCATCACTTTTTTATTTTAAAATATACTTCACTTATAAACTTGAAGGTTTTTTTCATTTTCAAAAGGATTTAATCAGGAAGACAAAAGTTTTTATTAAATCATTATAGCTGTAAGACATAAAATATAATCACAAAATTAGCTAAAAACCTCAAATTAAATATAAAATAAAATTAATCTCATATTTTAACATAAAATTATTATCTTTGTTCTAAGTATCAAACGCCCAAAAAAATATAGAAAGGTATATTGACTTCTTTTTTCCTTCCAACCATACCAAACTATTAAAAGTAACTCATCAGCTATTCACCAAAGGAAATAAACTACTCATGAATTTCTTTTCTATATCCTAAGTCCTAACAAAACATGATTTCAGTAACAGCTCAAATTAGAATTTTAATTTATAGATTTTAAATCTTTAACATAGTGATTTAAGTGTTAATAAAGGATTATATGTGTATAACTTAAATATATATCGTGATATAAAAATCTGAATATCGAAGGCGTCCTTGGGTAATCTCGTAATTTTTATAGGGTGAAGATGATGGAGTCGATCCATGGATTTTCCTTCCTTTTCTTTTGCCTCAGTTCGCTCAAAGGGTTGAAGGGAGATAGTGCATCAAGTTGTTCGCAAGGGACAACTTGATTCTTTTTCCCTAGAGATCTCAAATGAGGGAAACCTGGAGAGCCGTCGATTCTCACTACCATCCATATAAAATCCAGATTAGATCTGACCAACTGCCCGTCCTACCTCCTCTACATTCTTGAATGCCCATCTTTGTCTTAGTAGAGTCTTTCAGTGACACATTCCGGTACTTTTCTCCATTACTTAGAAAAAGTGAACCACCAATTCAGATACAAAATACTATCATTACCGCTTGAACAATTAGACATCCAACCCGTAATTGCAAATGATCCAATTGCGAGAGCCGAGCTCTATCAAGATGAAAAATTTTAATGTATGTACTGTTAAAAGTGATGAGTTCAATTAAACTCACCCTCCTCCAATACGAGGAGACCATCTTATAATAATTGTGGAAGATGTTAATCCAGATAATGATAATTATTTATTTTTTCTTCAATAATTTTTTATTTAATTTTCGAAGTGTTTTGTTATGAAAACTTCAAATTCAACTTAGAGTTATTGAACTTTAAATTTTGAAAACTATTCCACCTTCAACTCCAAGTTGAAAAAGTGCTTCAAACATTAGGGCAAATTAGTTTATGTGCTAAAGCAAAAGAGGCTATTTGATCATATCACTGATGATAAGTAGATTATACTTTATAGCATGTAGTTTGGACATATCTTTAACTTTACATATTTCAATTAAATTAACAAAATAGGTGAATCTATGGCCAAATGCCTAATTAAAAGATGGATATCAAAAGAGTTGTGAGAACTATACAAAACTAAAAAGATAAAATTAAATAATTCATAATTCTTGAAAAGTGTGCATGCGTCCTCTCCTGTGTTTGAAAAGAAACAAAAAGTTCTCCCCTAGATTTCTCCTTCATCCTTCTTGTATTTTTCTCGAAAAATAAATAATTTTCAGTTTGATTAATGAATAAAAAAATACTATCAAAAGAATATTTATATTTATAAAATAGAAGAAACCTTTGTGAGGTGGAACGTGGGCGGGGATGAGTGAGAAGAGGTGGGAAAGAGACCAACAATATAAAATGCCTATGAAACTCGTGTTTTCTATTCCTAAAAAGTTTATTCCCAAACTTGCAAAAATTGTAAGACGTATATATTGCGGAGAGAAAAGTATTTAAAATACATTTAATTATATTTTTTATTTTAATAGTGTTAAAAATATATTTTTAATTGATTGATTGAACTTAAATATATTTCTGATCTTACAATATAAGTTAAATACACCCCTCAAATTTTTCCAAGTTAAGGAATATTTTTAATACTTGTAGTAGATCCACAATGTATTTAGTTTAATTAGTCAAACTGTAATTCGAAAGTGAAACTAATAATTTAAGGAGTATTTTCAATATTTCTATACACAAACACTCATACTTTATAGGTTCAAAAGAAAGAATAAACTTTATCACCAATAAGAAACTATTCCACTGTTAGTAATATATTAAGGAGGGGAAAAAGCATTTTTTTTCAGATTATATTCTATAAGTAAATAAATGGTACTACATTTTGAATTGATTCATTCCCACCATGAATGATTTATAAATAGCAATGTGTCACGTAAATGACACAACTTTCAACTTTAAAAACAGAAGGGGGAAAAAAAACTGTACCGCATGCTTAAAATTGGGATATAGCCACATGAGATGTGAAATAAAGTTTAAGTTTTGTTTGGCGAGCGCAAACAGGTTATTAGAAATGAAGAAATTTAGGAAAGAAAAGGACCGGTAAATTGAGACCCAAAGTGAGCCTTCACATCTCTCCTCCAGATGCTGTAGTCTCTCTTCCAAGTAAAGTTTCAAACACTCAAATTTTCATTTTTAACAAAGACAAAATAAGAATGTATCTCAAGTAAAGAACCAAAAGTATAAGGAGTCACATCTCACAGCTAAATTCTTGAACAAATTCAGTAAATCTGTAGATGCTGCAACAGTTGAGGGCTAGCTATATAAAGCCGATGAAATTTCTATCTTTACACAGAACCCAAATCCAGACACACGAATAGGGTGAAGGGGGGACGAGAGCAGAAGTAAGTTTCACAATGAAAATGGCTTCGCATACACATCGAATGGCTGGCAAGCTGTTAACTGGGGCTCCTGCAAAGAGTGCAACGTAAAAGAGCAAATGTCATGAACTACACTTTAATTCTGTAACTCAGGAAAATTAAGGTAAAATAATGCTTTTACGTCTGCACTCTATACATGTTTTGATGTTTGTCATAATTTCAAAAGAATAAAGCTGATAAACACAAAATCTTTGGTCTTTCAGAGCATAGCTAGTGCATTTATGCTCTTGCGAGCTGCAAATGGATTTCACTCCTTCTCCTCAATGCCAAAAGGAACTTAAAATGTGGGTTAAGTACACAAGATTATGCAGCAAACTCCCATGATCATCCAAAAGGAAGAACAAGGTTGGATCAAGCCTAGGACAACTAAATTGCGAAGACCCAAAAAATTGGAATTTGAAGACCTCAAGTAAACCAAGATTGTTGACATTCTACTTAATGATAAAAAATTGAAATCACTAGATAATTAGAATTTCAAAATAAAAATGTTTACAAACCAATTTTTTAATTCAAAATGTATGAAATTATTTTCAACATTTTACATGGATGAAGAGAATTTTAAAAACATTATGTAAACCTACTATTGCATAAATCTTCATATATAAGTTCTATTGTATAAATTTAAACCACTTATTAGAGATTGGATTCAGAATGTAAACTGCTTCTTCAAAAGCATTTTTCCTTCATCAAAAGAGATTTCTGCTAAGAAAAATACACTTCAGTAGCAAATTAACACAATATGTTCAAGTTACCTGACTAAAACCTCCACTCGTACTCCCACCTGTCAGAAGCATGGAGATAAGCGATGTGACAGCACCGCCACCAAAGTCACCCCCTGAACTTCCACCAGCTTGTCGAATGGCATTTCGCATTGCGGTCAATATACTTCCATATGTGGCTCCATGACCGCGCTCAATAGCTTGAATGAAACAGAAAGTCATAGCACCAGTTGAAGTAATTTTTGAAAGAGCCTGCACAACAAAGTCATTAGTTTCCTAATAGCTTCCAAGTTCAATCCAGTACAGAAAGAGGGATAAACTAATAGTTTCAAGTTAAATTCAGTACACAAAAGGAGAGATAAGATTATTCAAACTTACAGATGTATCAGCAGAAGTTTGATCATCATCACAACCACTAAAAGAGAAAACTTCACCACCATTAGTTCCTTTCCAGACACCAGAACGGGGACGATGGTCTTCCCATACATATTGTCCACTCCTATTTCCATGAAGTTACAAAAATAAGTATTACAGTACCAAATATAGAGTGGAATAAGAAGTAGAACATAGCTGAAAATGAAGGAAAATTACATAACATTTTCATTGATGACATTTTCAAGGTGTTACCTTGTCCATTGTATGTCATGTTCAAATTTTATAGGATTTGCAGAATTTAAACCATATACATTCTCGAACTGGAGAGTCATTCATGAAACACATCATTTCTCAAATGCCAGAAAAACCTATTAGAGGGACTAGGCTCTCTATCTTAGATGTAAACGAAACAACATATATTTCGTTAATCTTTAAAATTCTGAATCTCTAAGGTGTAAAATGAATACCCATTAAACATATCTTATGAAATTCAACCTCTTGTATGTCCAATACACTTAAATGCTTCAAACAATATTAACAAGATCCACCAAAGAAAAATATCATAAATTACTCCAGATAAGTGACATACCTGCTCATTCTACAAAGGAATGGAAGGTCTAAAACAGTTCCGCTGTGGCAAGCATCTATTATGGCATGAAGTTTTACACCATGAGGAAGAGGCCTGACAATAGTTGCATTGATTTCATCGTCAACAATCATACCCTGAGTTTCAAAATCTAGGGGACATAAAGTTTCATCATATCCATCCACTTCATCTCCATTGTAATTCCTTTGTCTTGAACCATGACCAGAATAATGAAAGAGTAGTGAGTCTCCCGGTTGGCATCCCTGTACCAGCCAAAATAATGCCATGCGCATGTTCTGTTTAGTCGGAGTTCTGTATGGGTCGGTTTCCTCTTCTGCACATGTATTTTGACAAGAGAGATGAATTTACGAAACATATCCATAATGAAAACCACCAAAAGTTGACAAAAATCCAAGCATCCACAATTCTGAGTTTATTGCCAATTTACAATGGATAAACTATGATAATACTTGTTTCAAATAATAGAAAGAGTAACATACAATCTTGACTACTCATCCTAGAAATTTAGTTATATACAAAGGAAAATGTAATTTGCCTTTGAAAATTGTTGGTGGTAATCAAAACTCAGAAGACTCTAATCCCCTCATTGTTAGAGGTCGAAGGCCCCAACCACGCTAGGCTATTCCTTGACCCTCTGAAACATTATTGATGATCATTCACTTAAAAGGACTGTTTTGACGGGGGCGATTTCCTTCTTTGACATGTTTAGGAAACCGCACCAGAACAAAGTTGTGTGTTGATTTGCTCAAAGTAGAAACTAAAACCATAATATTATTACTTGCAACTTCTGCAAACAGCAAACTCAATCAATGTTTTCGCTTGCTACCATATAAACAGAGTTTTTCTTTTCATTAGATTTTGAAAAGGTAATATCAATCACCTATATCTCAATTCTAAACTGAAATCTCCAAAAGCACAATACTAGAACAACAGAATTAGACAAATCATCCTTATTTATGCAATTCATATAATTGTCAAAAGCAAGGAAAGATCCAATATTTTTACCAGTAAGCATAAGAATAGACGCCTCGGGGAAATGAAACTTGTTCATCAACAGATATTTCATACATTTAGCATCATTAAGGCACCCTTTCAGCTCATGCCTAGAATACCTATACGATATACCAACAATCACGGCTTTCTTTCTTCCATGAGCATTGGGTGGTGGTCCAGGGGGTGCGTGGTTGTAAGGGGACGGAGGTGCGGCGGCAGGCGGTGGGTGGTTGTATTGATTATGTGGTGGTGGCGGAGCAGCACGTGGGTCCGCCAACTGCGTTACTGCCTGACAAATCGCACAACGAATGGATCTTGCACCTGGTGGTAGCTGTAATGGGGTATGGCAATTCGAACAATTCACCAACATCAACATGGCTGATCAATAGAATTGGAATATGGAGAAAAGGGTTTATTGGAAAAAGGGGGAAATTTGAGGGAATCAAGAAGATGGAGACAAAATTGAGGTAATTTAGGAGTCCCGATGAACAATTGGTTGAAGAAAATGTTAAATTAAATTACAATTTCTGCAAAAGCTTTTGCCCTTTCATTGGTATTGGAAGAAAGGGCAAAAGAAAATGACGATAGCTTATATTTTCAAAGCGTACGCGCTAAATGTCGAAGTGATAACTTAGCTCCGTCTAATTTTAAATTTGTGTTTCAATTTTAATTTACATATTTTTTTAAAGTTTGTGAGTAAAAGTGGGGGTGGACGTTCGCCTCTTCAATTCAGTGTTGTTGAAGTTTAGTTTAGTTTTTTGGTGTTTGATTTTTTAAAAATGAGCACCAAACTAGATCGTTCAGTTCGGTTTATTTCGATGTTTCTAAAATGATTTTCGGTGCTGAGTAATGAAATAAAAATGATTTAATCCGTAGTAAAAGTACGTAATAAATTACTTCAATATTTTAATATTATATACTTTATAGGTACTTGTAAATTCATAGCATCACCATCTACAAACAAAATTTAAAAAATCAACTTATTTAATACAGAGGTTAAATTAGAACATTATTAAGTGCAGAGGACTTACTAACTAACGGGAGCTACAAATGATTCTTTAAACTATGCAACCGCTAAACATAACAATCAAGAATACGCAAAAGCACACAATCCAAATGATTTTCTTTCATAATGACTAGAGCTCTTTCCAATGGTTAAAATTAGGTTGGGCTTGAGTTAACATTTAAATATAAAAATTTAGAAGTATTAAATTATTAATATAATAAAACTTCAATTTTTTGGTGCACCACGATTTTAAGACCCTTACACCGTGAACCGAACCATAGAACCGAAGTTTCTGACAAAAAGAACCGAAGAACCAAAAAATCGACACCAAAAAACCAGATTAGTTCAGTTCGATTTTCGATTTTTTGCCCACTCCTAAGTAAAAGCCTCAATCCTCCTTCCTCAATCTGTTTTGGGGAATTTAAGAATAAGATTTGATCACAGATATTTGATCTACTATTAAAATTTATGTCTCAATTCTAGCTAGATATATTACCTATTCATGTTTTTTTCTTCATTAGGTGTCCGGTACTTTTATTAAAGCCCGATTATATTTAAATTCGTGTCGCGTGGTGCCGAACCCTACTATATTTGGATTTGTGCCGCGTAGGGGACCCTTTGGGGGGAAACACTTCTTACCAAGAATTTTTTCATTCCCCCGACTTAAACTTGAAACCTCTGATTAAGGAAGGAAAAGTGTCATCCACTCCATCACATTCTTTTGTTGTACCATTCATGTTATATGTTAACAAGTCTTTTAAGTTGACACAAATTTGAAAGTTGAAATAATTTAAAATAATAAAATATGACAGAAATTTACTGTGTCTTAATCTTTGCTTGCATGTGAATGTTTGATTAAATTAAATTATATTCGATTTTATAAAATTTTGACTCACTTTATCAATATCCAAGTAATGAGTTTAAATTATGTTACATTTCATGACAAAATTTTTTGTTCGACAAAAGATCGTTGGACAAACTTAGGTATCAAAATGATCATTTTTCTTCTTTGTTGTCCTTATTTGTCTCCTCTTTATCCTCCTCCATTTTTTCCCTTCTCCCTCTTTAAAATTTAATGCATCACAAACGTAAATCAGTTTAAGTAATTTTATACCAATAGACTCATAAAATGTAGAAAATTTCATATCTAAAATTTAAAACTACTATACGAGATTTTGAATTGGACACAATCAAATTACTTTATGTATAATTAAGTTATATTAAACTTTTAAATAGATGTATAATTAGTATATAGCTCATGTACGTGTAAGTAAACTACATTTAACTTTTTGAGTGCATCATAATATATAGCAAAAATATACTCTATGATTTTTGAGTATTTTTTGATATAAATAAAACATAATTATACTTAATATAAATGAATTATTTTGTTACAAACATATTTGAAACTATATTCTTTCAACTTGTCCAAAAAGGTCATAAACTTGTTTTTCCCAAATGGTACATTAGAAGAAGGGCTAAAACTAAATGGGCCTGCATCTCCAAACCCATGTTAGGATCCAGCGAGAGAGGCTAGAATCGGGCCATCCATATAAAAGCACCAAGGACAACTCATTCTTTGCAATCTAGGGTTTTGTTGCAGCTGCTGCGGCGTCTCTCTCTTCCATCAGGTCTCAAGGTTCTTCCGTAGCTCGCCAAAATGGTAATCTCTACTCTCAAAATCAAATAACTGTTACTGGTCTAATATACAATTATTAGGATTTTCACATCTTGTATTGTTTCAATGTGATTCTCTTTTTCTGTTTGAAGTGTGGGATTAATCCTCAAGTAGGTGAAACGTTTAGTTAATTAGCTTTGCTGGTTCTTCAAGTTGAAAAGTTATGTTCTTGGGAATGTGGCTGATTTGTTGTCGCGTGTATATACCAGTTAAAGTGAAATATTAAGGTAGCCAAGTTAGAGGCTTTAAGCTGATGAGATTATATGAGCCTCTTCTTCTGTTTTGTTTGGTATTCATATGACAAACGGTGCTAATATTAGCTCATTGTATGCATATTGCTAAATTACAAGAGCGTATATTATGACTCTTGTAAATAGTTAGAGACTAAGACAATATGTAGCTTTGCTTTCCCTTGCTCGTACTTTCATGGTTATCTGAATGGAATAAAGTTTAAGGCTTTCCCTTGCTCTTACTTATTGTTCAACATCATATTTTGTTTTGTTAAGATATTTCTCATTTTAGCTTGACATGCTTGTTAAATGTTACTACTCCTTTATCAATGCAGACCAAGAGAACCAAGAAGGCTGGTATTGTTGGGAAATATGGTGCGTACTTAAAATACTAATATGCTTTTGTGTTAGTTTTGTATTTTAATGGTGAGCAAGAAGTAGTGCATTATAGTGAGATTTGGATTTGCAGCTTGTAGTTTATAAAAATGAGGTTTTTCTAGTTAACAAAGATGTTTGATGATTTTTTTTAAAAAAATTGTTAGTATCTGCAACAACAACAATTATGTCAGTTGTATGTGAATTCCATATTTCATTGCTGGTCTTTATTTTCTTCATTGCCTGCTTTTGGAATTACCGTCTCCAAGAAGATCTTGTTTTCTGTTCTTTCTTAAATATACGTGGAGTTGCATATTTCATTGTCTGCTTGTCTAATGAAGTCCTTTTATAACCTCCCTTTCTCTCAACATATAGGTACCCGTTATGGTGCCAGTTTGAGGAAGCAGATCAAGAAGATGGAGGTCAGTCAACACAGCAAGTACTTCTGTGAGTTCTGCGGGAAGGTACAATTCTCCTGTGTTTTCATATGATATCTTGTTATAGAGCATGTGTTCGTTATTCCATTGATAATAATTTCACTCTGTTCTTACTTTGTAGTATGCCGTCAAGAGGAAAGCTGTTGGTATTTGGGGTTGCAAGGACTGTGGCAAAGTGAAAGCTGGTGGTGCTTACACATTGAAGTAATTATCATCTGAACTCTTGCTGTTCTCTTTCTTATTCAGTGCCTGAAGTACTAATTCTTTGTCTCTTTTTTCTTTTTCCAGCACTGCTAGTGCTGTTACTGTGAGGAGCACTATCCGAAGGCTTAGGGAGCAGACAGAGAGCTAGTCATTTAGCTGCTAATTGAAAGTTACTGATATAGTTTCACTGTTCGATATTAAGTGAGTTGAATCTTGGTTTCTCATTTAGAGAGCTGTATTGTCTACTGTTTTTGAAAATTTTGATTTAGCCTAAGCGTTGGAACAATATTCTCAGTGTGACTGAGTCGTGTTCCAGACATTATTTGGTTTCATCTTATCAAGTTGGAGTTTAAATGATTTCATGTTCCCTAGCCTTGCAAGTGCTTTTGTGATTCCAATTATTTTCTGATTTGCTGGTTCGTCGCGATGGAACTTTGATCATCACTTGGTGTTTGCCCTGTTTGCTTGGTATGTTTGGAAGAGCCAAATCCAACTTAACCAAGTTGTTGTTGTAAAAATTTCGTACCATGCCCATGCCTACTAGTACATAATAGTTAAGCAAGGACAAACTGGTTTTCATAACACACTGCAATTTGTCACATACTACTACTCAAAAAAATTTATTATGGGAGCGGCATATCAACTCATGTTTTTAAATCACACAAGTATGAGTTGGTATGCCTCTCCCATTGTAAAATGTTCCCAAACTGAGTGTGCTAAAAAAAGGCTTACATTCTGTATGAGTAGTAATAGTAGTATACATAATTGTGGAGTTCAGATTATTTTGCCTTGCTCTAATTGATGCCACCAAGTTACTTCATTTTGGTATCATCTTACAATACATAAGTCATCGTTATAATTAAAAACAAATTGTTATAGTCATAAATGCATTACTAATCATTTCCAATAAATATTTTCCAGTTTCATCCTCCTATCCTCGATCCACAGTATTATTCACATCATACAGAATTTTGCTCACAACTCATGGATCACTTTGAAGAATTTTGTACTGATGTTTTCTTTAAATATCAAGGTTAAGTCTTGTTTAAGAATAATACACACTCCATTTAAAAAAGAATGATTCAAAAATGACGCATTTCCTTTTTTGATAAAACTTTAATTTCTATTTTCCACATGACATGTTTCAGGTTACAAGATTAGAAGGCATTATGGTAGATGTCTTTGAACTAGAGGTGACAAAATAAGCTCAAGCATAGACAACCAGCCCAACTCGCCCATAATTTTATGGGTTGGGTTCAGTATATTTTCAGATCAATACAATTTAACTCGTTATAAAAATAATTGCCCAATAATATTCTCACTCCAATTCAATGTATCAGTTATTTTGTATGTTCAATGCTATTCTTAAATTAAGTGGATTGAATTGGACGGATCATGATTCAATCCGATATTTAATCCAACCCATTTTAACCTCCTGCATTTTAGCCCAACTCGCCATTTGGCACCCCTATTTTGAACTAAATAAAACATACTATACTTACATATCTGCATACACCAAATGAGCAATTAGCTAGATGTGTTATATTTTCTTGATATGTTATTTTAAAAAAAGATTGCACCCAATAACTATTTAAAATTTTAGACCCTTCGAATGCCTATACATATAATTACAGATTGTTTATTGATGAATTGACCATGATACCATATAAAGAACTATTAAAGATGATTTGTTGATGAATTGATAATTAGTCAATCTGCTGTCAAGTATAATTTAACTATGTAATAATTTATTATTTCATCCTATTTAAAGAAGGATATACTTCTAAATTCATTTGGATATATTTTCAATCGATACATCTTTTTCAATGAACAAGGAGTCATATGAGGAGAAAATCTAATGTAGAATTTTGTAGAGTGTCTGAAAGAATGACTTATCAGTCAACCTTTTTAACATTATTCTAAAAACAGTGTAAAATATAAGGTCAAACAAATTACTTTCTTCGTCATTACATATTTGCACATCATAAAATAAACTAAAATTGAATTTCTTTACATGTATCTAATTAAATTGTGATTGTTCATCTTCATAGGTTCACACGATATCCAATAGTTTTGACCTCGACAAATAAGTCATCATACGAGAATCTTACATTCACCCTTTACATATACTTTTTTTTTTTTAACAATTTATCCATTTATGTACAAATATTTACTCAATATATTTTGTAATATTGATTTAACTTGTGAAATTATATAAAAAACATGACCTGGTATACTGTATACACGTGCAACACACATGTCGAAAAATTAGTTTAAATAAATTGGGCCAAAAATAGTGAGTAAACCTAATGGACCAACATTTTATATAATTTACCTTTTCTGTTTTTTCATATGGTTAGAATTTTGAGCCCATAAAAGTATTTTGTATTTGAACCAAAATGAATAAGGACAATCTTATTTATATTGTTGTAACATTTTGTTTTTCTCAAGAGATCAGATTGAAAAAAGGTTAGTTTTCAAGTGTTCTGTTTCATCAAAATAAGCGTTGCACTTTTAACCTTCTCCACTCTTGCCTTTCATCTTTGTCGATTTTAGATCTGTAAGTTTCGTGCTTGTTCAAAACTTTTTTTTAGGATGAATTTGTGTTATTGTTTTGAAATCTTGATAAATGTTGATTGATAAATCGTTTGAATTTTTTCAAATAAAGTTAAAAGAGGAAATTTGATAATTTTAATGTAGCTTTCTTTACCTATGGAATAGAACAGAAAAAAAAAATGTCTACTTTTTAGAAGTATTTTATATAACTAATGCATTTTTAAATAAAAAAATTAACTTTCTTTTAAAATAATTATGCAAGTATGGATGTTTAATATATCATTGAATCAATATGAAAAAAAAATAGATGCAAAAGAGCACATTTTTCCATGATTACTTGGTATTTGATATTAACCTACCTAAATAGGAGATTACTTTGAAATGCATATTATATAGGATTCATAAGATATAAAAAGTATTTTCTACTGAAAAAATTTTCAATTCTAATTAAAAGTGCATAATTATGATTTCCCCCAATATATTCCTTTATGATAAATATTAAATACTATAATATCATATTAAAATACAATTTATGTTTTCCAATTAAATCTATATGTTCTAAGTCTCATAATTAAACATAAGCTAGTTCAAACTATTGTGCTCCCTTAATTGAAAGATCATTAATTGATGCAGATGTTCGACTAATAAGATATATAATAAATACTTATAGATATTCTCAAATTTTCTTAAAAAGTAAATGTCTAAAAGAGAACTAAAAATTATTTTTTGTATTTGAAGAAAAGACCCGACCCGATCCGACCCATTAAGTTTGAATCCCTTCTTCACTCTGAACTGGGAAGTCGAGCTAGCGGTTTTAGTGGCCGTTATTTGTGTAATTGGCCCCAAAATTGGAGGAATTGAGGAAAGTAGTCAGATTGCCGCTAAATTCCTCAAGTGGGGAGAAAAAAAACTGGAACTTGGGATACTCACATTTCCATTTTATATATATTCAAGTTCGATTGGGTATACATCTTGATCTGAAGTCTCTGTTTATCAAGCTACTATTGGACTGTTCCAAGTACCTCTTGAAATTTAATCTTTTTTATTGATATGCTTATCGAATTTGTAGTGGATGAACTAAATAATTAGCTCCCCGGATGTCTTTTCAGTATGTATTAGTTGTAATTTGGAGAATTCTTTTTTTCTTTCCCCAAACAATTAGGGAGCAAAACGACTGGAACTTGGGGAATACCCACAATTTCTTTTATGTATCTGAGATACAACTTAAGTTATTCAAATTTTATTGGGTAGACATCTTGCTCTGAAGTCTTTGCTTATCAAGGTACTAGTAAAAGTCTAATCTTTTTTGTTGATGTCTGTTTGGATGCTTATGGAATTCGTAGTGGATGAACTTATAATTAGTTCCCCGGAAATCTTATCAGTGATCATGTATTAATGTAAGGTCTTTTATTCTTATCCAGAGAATTTTCCTTTTTAGCCGTTGTACCTGAAACAAAGGAGGAAAAAAAGAAAACTGAAACTTTGAGGAATACCCACTTTTCTCCCCCTCGGGGACATACTACATGTTATAGAAGTTCCATTTCTGGACTCTTGGTATGCTTTTTAATAATTCTAGCTTCAAAATGTTCTTAGTAATTCTAAATCTTGGATGCTTTGATACTCATTAGATGTTTACGGAGTTTGCTGTGGATGAATTGACAATTATCTGGCTTGACATTTTGTTTTTGATCTCTCTTCTTTAAGTCATGAGATGTTGACACATCCATGTTTAATACATTCCCTAATGACACTGAGATAGGTCAGGTGCTTTATACACTTTTGAGTCTGATTCAAGTAAACCAAAAGTGCTTAAGTTAGGGTGTTTTAATCATATGAGTCAGGATTGTCAATTCCTAGGTTGTAACTGAATGTTACGAATAAAGAATTCATTTCCACCTTCATGTCCATTTAATAAATTCACATTTTTTTGGGAGTATCATTCTGTATCACTGCATGAATTTCTTGCTAATTATGCATAAAGTTGACCGTTAAAGTTTGAAGTTTAAGGCGACTTTCAACAAATTTTCACAAAATGGTGTATTCTCTGAGTTGATTCAAGTTACTTTGAGCATGGTGTGGTGTGTTAATTGTGCACAAGACAAGCCCACTAAAGATGTGGATGGTAAAATGTAAGCTACATCACCTACAATTCTTCTTCATTATAATACTCCTCTCCGTTTTATTATATGTATATGGTTTATTTATTCTAAGATGCTTCATTTGTGTATATATGTTTCATTCTAAGATGCTTCATTCCATTACATTATAGATGTTTTTCCTTTTGTGGGAAAGTGCTTGAAGAAGATAATTTTTCTATCGAGCCCACTTTTGTCAAGAATGCTTCTGGACAGGTTAGTTCTTTGTTTCTTATTCTTGTTGATGCATATGGGTTGCTATGTTTTAGATAGTTAGTTTTGTTTCCTTAAGATCCAATCATATATAGTTTGGATGGTGTGCTTAATCTGTCTTGAACATTGTTATTAATTTATAAAAAGAGTTTTAAGGTGCAATGTGATCATTGCTTAGAAATTTGATGAAATTTTCACGAGAAAGACTGAACATGTTACTACTAAGAACTTTCTCTTTATGAGTATGTGACTGCTGATAACCTTTTTCTTCATAAGAATGTGACTATAGTTGTCTATGAATGTTATCAAGTGAGTCAAAATTAGGGGTGTCAAATTGGTCCCAATAACAAGGGACCTGCCAAATTTTTATGTTTGGGCTCAAGATAATTTAAAATTGGATAACTTTTATGGCTAGTACCTTACCTTTATCAATATTTCTATTTCTTCAAGGCAGGATTGTTGAACGGACTATATGTATGGTTACCTGTAAACAATGTTTTTCGGTTTGTATCTATCAACAATAACAATACTATACCCAATGAAATCCCACAAAGTAGGGTATGGGGAGGGTAAAGTGTATGTAGACCTCACAACTACCTCATGGAGATAGAGAGACTGTTCTCGAAAGACTCTCGGCACAAATGTATCAACCCCAAGTACAATAAGAAAAACAATAGATATAGAACAACAACTAAAAACGAAGAGCAATGTCAATTCTATAATTAAAATAATAAAAGTAGCAAGGTTTGTGTTCTATCAAGACTTACTTAAATCATTTGCAGAGCCAATTGTCAGGAAACAAGGTGAACACTATCCAAAGTAATTATTCAGTGTCACGTGAAAGAACATTAAAGGAAGGTATGTTTGTATCTCTGATGGTTGTTTCCTCACAATGACATCATGCTCACTGTACCTATTGGTATTAGATGATTGAATGGTTGTCTACTTGTCTTCTATTAGGGAAATTAGAAAAATTTTGCTGATCTAGTTTTTGATTTTCAATGGAAGTTGTTATGACTTTCTAAAGTAGAGTTGCATTTGCTTTGCATCAGATTTGGTTTGTATTATTGACATCATAACTGTTATGTTTATAGTTTATTTACAAATCGTGTAATGTGAGACTTGAATTTTAGTTTCATGAAGAAGTTACCAATTTCAGTAAATAAATAAATAAAAATTTTAGTTTCCTGTAAGATTGGTGATTGTGCTGCTCATTGTCATTATAAGTTTTCACGTGGAACTATTTTTGCAAGTCTTCCAGTTGAGGAACTGTCTAACTGTGTCAAAATCAACTAGCTATGTAGCTCAACAATGAATGTTTTGTTCTTGTTGTTTGGTCACACTCTCTTCCAGTATGCCAAGATAAGAGGTTTTGTTGATGGGCCAAGTGCAGCACTGCACTTAGAGTTGCTAGTTTATGCAGATATTATAGCAGAATGTTCTGACAAGGCTTGTCGTATTGTTGATTAATCTGGTTGATATATGCTGTCTGTAACATTACACTTAGAGGTGCATAAGCTATGTAGCATTAATTGGGCTTGACAATACATTAATCTTCTCTTTTGTATCAAGATCATTTTTAAGTATGAAGTTTTGGCTGATGCATTTTTTTGTCTTCCCCTTTCTGCAGCATATGAGGGTATAGACGGTATGCTTTATGGTCTAGAAATTGATGGTGGTGATTCAATAGCTCATCCGGATTTGGCCTTTTATACTGTATGATTCAGTATGCTTAGATCATACCTCTACTGTTAGGATATATATCATTTTATCTCTGAATTTGTTACTTTCAGATAGCAGTTGAGAGGAATTTCACAAGGGGGCATAGGAAAGAGCACGTTCAAGCTGCTTGTCTTTACATTGCATGTAGGTGAGAGATTGTATTTTGTGATATTCTTTTTGAATATATGATTTTTTCGCTAAGGAAAAAAAAGGAAGTGGGATAACTTGTAATGAAGCTTGAGATGCAGGCAGGTTGATGTGAATCATCTCCTCCGTGCATCAATGGTTTGAGAGTGAAACAAAAAGAGAACATTAGTTTTGTACAACACGAGCAAAATACCTGCATATGAGAATCCATATTTTGGTTTCAGTGGTTTGATTTTAGTGTGAGTGATTTAGCAGTTCTACTATTACTATAATAGTGTTTTGACACAATACATTTGGTATATTTTCTAATCGACTAAAAAAGCCATTGTCAAAACATACACACCAGAATAATTGGAGATACGATGCTTTTAAGGGTTCCTAAAGTCAGTTAATAGTCCAAAGAACAGTTATTACTAATCCCTACAAGCCTGCAATTACAGAGCTTAAAGAAGAGAAGGAATCTTAGTTTTTTATTTAGGGTACCCTCAAGTAGAATGATGTAGTAGGTCATTTATTATATACCAGGAACGAGGTTACACCATTAGAGTAAGTGCAAAATGTAATCTATAAAATTTTGATGACTCCATATGCCTAATTAACTCAAACATTCTGTTCTGAGTAACCTTGCCTTTTTTATATCTGCTTAATCATATTTTTATGTGGTTTCTGATTTTTTTAGTTTCTAAATTTAGTAAAAGGCTAAAAGCTAACTGCTTAGGTATATGTGGATATCTAGCTAAATGTCATCTGTTTGTGTTTTCTTTATCTTTTTAATTGATAGGATTGACTTAATTGTACCATAATGCAATGATGTATGTATAATCTATTTAAAGGAAAAAAATTGAATTTTTCAGCAGACTTTGAGCCGTAATAATTTGCGTCTAGAAAGGGAGAAGAACCAAACAATATTTGATTTGGTTAAAAAAGGTCTTGCTTATGAGAGCGAGTAGAAACAAAAGCAAATGTTGAACCAATGTGTATGCATGAGGTGTTTTGGCCTTGGGCCTTTGGACCTAGTAAAATCAGGCAGGGCTGGGGTGTTAAAAATGTGGAATAAACAGTACCATTGTAATTCATTCGTGATGCCCACTGACCAGCCAAATGACGTTTTTGAATATTAAGAAAAAGGCCCTTGGCAGCTGTGAAATTTGTTGTGTGGCTTTTCTGCTCCTGCCATGCAACAACCACTGCTCGTTGGACGTGTTGTAGAGATGTAACTTGCCTTATTGTTCCACTCGGTTATAAATTCAATCAATCATTGCGGTAGCTTTTCTACATTTCACACCTGCAAAGTCTGTTCCAAAGTTGTACAGTCACGAAAGATAAAGTTGAAGGAGAGGACTATCTTGTGGATGTTAAGACATAATATCTATCCTGTGTCTACAATGTGCTAACCTGTATCTTACCAATAATAGTTGTTCCTTGTTTTGAGTCTCATTTTTGGTAAGTACTTTTGTAACCTTATAACATCAGCCGGTTAAGGGGAAGCATGCTAAGCATGAATTTGATCATAATTATCTGAGAGTACTTTACAGAAAGATAAATTGATTTTTAATTTGCTGGTTCTGAATAAGATATTATAGATAGAGAAATGCTAAATTCATAAGCAGAACTGTTAGGTATAATATCATCAATGATTTGAATATAGGAAATTTGTAATAGCACGAACTTGATCAAAATTATTTGAGAGAACACTTTAAGCGAGACAAAGTGCTTCTTAGTTGGTTTTTAATAAGTTATCATAGATACAAAAATGCTAAATTCGTAAAGCAGAACCATTCGATAGAGTTGTTTTTAATAAGTATCATTGGTTATTTGATTTTAGGGAAATTTACACTTTGGGTCCTTTAGATATTGACAATGTGTAGTTTTGGTCCTTGTGATTTATGACTAAGTATATTTAACCCTCAATTAATTAAAATGTGTAGGTTTGATTCCTCTTCTTGTGAGTTATATGTTGTCTGCATGATTATTCATTGAGTATACTTATCCAAGAAAAAACATCCTTTGAATGTTGACCTGAATTATGTGCTGATGGTGGAACTAATTATACGGTGGCTAAGTAAAAGAACCGAAACATTATAAACTTGACCTACTTAATTGTGGATGAATCTAATGGATTATGCAGCCTGGAGGATACCAAAGCAACACAATTTTCTTTAGTACATAAATAGAACAAGTATTAGGGGAAGTTATTGTTTTGATTAAATCTTCTAACGTATTTTTTCTTGGTCCAAGCTGCTTCACTAATGACAAATGGGGGTTCTCATTATGTTTGTTCTTCTTACAGGGAGAAGAAAAAGCCATTCCTACTCATTGACTTTTCTGAGTACTTGAGGATAAATGTGTACGTAAGCTTCGTTTTTGTTTTGATGTAACTCTTTGGATCAGTAATCTCGAGCAAGAACTTAATGGTTTCTCTTTAGGACAGGAATTTTTATTATCCTATTCAGTATTAGGATATTTTGTTTAGTACTTACCCATTAGCTCCTTCTTGTAGTTATATTGTGAATTAGATCTCATGTGTGTTTCTTGTGCGGTTAGAGTAAACTACACAAATCTTGCTTCATGTTTAGCTAGATGCGAAAGCAGCCTTATGTGAAGTTGTATTCAGTGTTGGATTTGTGAAAGATAAAGGAGATTTTCCTTTTTAGCGGGAAGGAAATTTAGGAAAGAGAAGGAATTGGCTTTTGACTTCTGACAGAGTTGCTGGATTATATGCTTTTACAGCCCTTCCAAAAATCTTCAAGAATGGGATATACGCTTTACAACCCTTCCAAATATCTTCATCTAGAAACAACCCTTCCAAATATCTTCCTAAAAAAATTACCCTTCCAAATGTCTTCCTCAAAAAAACCCTTCCAAATATATCTTGAATAATCCTCAGCGTGACTGAACAACATATCTTTGGTTATATTGGCTTTTGAATTTGAGAGCAGTTCCACCTCTGCTGCAATACCTCTAACTCTCTAATTCCACACGTTTTGTTTCCCTATTGGAGTAATCGAGCTGACTGTTTGTGTAGGAGTAAGAGTCAGAAGAAATGGTGGAGCCTAATACTTTCTTGTATATGGTGGACTATTTGGATATAAAGAAGTCTTAAAAATATTGCTGAATCAGTGCAAACGATTAAAAGAAACAAGTGTCTTGAAAATACTACTGAATCAGTGCAAACGATTAAATGGCATTGTATGAAGACTTTCTTTTTTTGGTGTAAAGAGGAGGGTATAGAGGATACTGGAAAAATCTTAATTTTTTTCTCTTCCTTTGGTTTAGTAGGAGCATTCTCGAGTTTCCTATCTCATAAAAAAAAGGCTTCATATATTGTTAATTATGGAGGTTTCCTGGTACATTGCCTTGTTAGTTACTAATCTAGAACAGTAGTCTACTCTAAGCAGGTCTTATTGTCTTTAGGTCATTCATGAAGGGTGATACCTAAAGTTAAGAAACATTTATCTAATTACAATCTTAACCATCGTAATTGAAACCTGTTCAACCTGTTGTTTGTCTTACTAAATGCAGGCAATGTATTAGGTGCTGTGTTCTTACAGCTTTGCAAGATTCTACACCTCGAAGAGCACCCAATTGTTCAAAAAACCTGTGGATCCGAGCCTGTTCATTCATCGATTCACTGATCGTAAGTATTTATTATTTGCTGGTTAACTTTAATGTTTCTTCTTTCTTGA
>JAPFFP010000001.1:21698477-21708878 GCA_026153255.1 Solanum medicagineum
TTTACAATATTCAAGATAAATCTTGTAGGAATTCAAGAGCACTAATTCTCAGAACAACCTAACGGGTTATTACAAGTAAAAATCTAATCTATTTTGTTGATGCCTATTTGGATGCTTATGGAATTTCGTAGTGGATGAACTTATAATTAATTCCCCGGAAATCTTATCAGTGATCATGTATTAATGTAAGGTCTTTATTCTTATCCATAGAATTTTCTTTTCTTAACCGTTGTACCCGAAACAAATAGGAAAAAAAACACTGAAACTTCGAGGATTTTCTCCCCTCGGGGACATACTACATGTTATGGAAATTCCATTTCTAGACTCTTGATATGTTTTTTATAATTCTAGCTTCAAAATGTTGTTAGTAATTCTAAACCTTGGATGCTTTGGTACCTCATTAGACGTTTACGGAGTTTGCCGTAGATGAATTGACAATTATCTGGCTTGACATTTTGTTGTTGATCTCGCTCTTTTAAGTTATGAGATGTTGACAAAACATCCATGTTTAATACATTCCCTAATGACACTGAGATGTGTCAGGTGCTTTATACACTTTTGACTCCGATTCAAGTAAACCAAAAGTGCTCAAGTTAGGTTGTTTTAATCATATGAGTTAGGATTGTCAATTCCTAGCTTGTAACTGATTATTTTGACTAAAGAATTCATGTCCATTTAATAAATTCACATTTTTTTGGGGAATATCATTCTGCATCAGTGCATGAATTTCTTGCTAATTATGCACAAAGCTGACCATTAAAGTTTGGAGTTTAAGGTGACTTTCAACAAATTTTCACAAAATGGTGTATTCTCTGAGTTGATTCAGGTTACTTTGAGCATGGTGTGGTGTGTTAATTGTGCACAAGACAAGCCCACTAAAGATGTGGATGGTAAAATGTAAGCTACATCACCTATAATTCTTCTTCATTATAATCCTCCTCTCCGTTTTGTTATATGTATATGGTTTATTTATTCTAAGATGCTTCATTTTTGTATATATGTTCATTCTAAGATGCGTCATTATATTACATTATAGATGTTGTTCCTTTTGCGGGAAAGTGCTTGAAGAAGATAATTTTTCTACTGAGCCCACTTTTTTCAAGAATACTTCTGGACACGTTAGTTTTTTGTTTCTTATTCTTGTTGATGCATATGGGTTGCTATGTTTTAGACAGTTTGTTTTGCTTCCTTAAGATCCAATCATATAAAGTTTGGATGGTGTGCTTAATCTATAAAAAGAGTTTTAAGGTGCAATGTGAGTGTTGCTTAGAAATTTGAGGAAATTTCACGAGAAAGACTGAACATGTTACTGCTGAGAACTTTCTCTTTATGAGTATGTGATTGCTGATAACCTTTTTCTTCATAAGAGTGTGACTATAGTTGTCTATGAATGTTATGAAATGATTGAAAATTAGGAGTGTCAAATTGAGCCCAATAACAAGGGTCTCGCCGAATTTTTATGGGTTGGGCTTAAGATAATTTAAAATTTGATAACTTTTATGGCTAGTACCTTATCTTTATCAATATTTCTATTTCTTCAAGGCAGGATTGTTGAACAGACTATATGTATGGTTACTTGTAAACAATATATTTCGGTTTGTATCTATCAACAATAACAACAATATACCCAGTGAAACCCCACAAAATAGGGTATGGGAAAGGGTAAAGTGTATGCAGATCTCACCACTACCTTATGGAGATAGAGAGGTTGTTTTCGAAAAACTCTCGGCACAAATGTATCAGCCTCAAGTACAATATGGAAAACAATAGATATAGAACAACAGCTAAAACGAAAAGCAATGTCAATTCTATAATTAAAATAATAGAAGTAGTAAGGTTTGTGTTTTATGAAGACTTACTTAAATCATTTGCAGAGCCAATTGTCAGGAAACAAGGTGAACACCATCCAAAGTAATTATTCAGCTTCACATGAAAGAATATTAAAGGAAGGTATTTTTGTATCTCTGATTGTTGTTTCCTCACAATGACATCATGCTCACTGTACCAATTGATATTAGATGATTGAATGGTTGTCTACTTGTCTCTATTAGGGAAATTAGAAAAATTTTTGCAGATCTAGTTTTTGATTTTCAATGGAAGTTGTTATGACTTTCTAAAGTACAATTGCATTTGGTTTGCATCAGATTTGGTTTGTATATTGACATCATAACTGTTACGTTTATAGTTTATTTAGTATACCTGTGTAATGTGAGACTTGAATTTTAGTTTCGTGGAGAAGTTACCAATTTCAGTAAATAAATAAATAAAAATTTTAGTTTCCTGTAACATTGGTGATTGTGCTGCTCATTGTCATTATAGTTTCTCACTTGGAACTAAACCTCAGGGGTTGGCCTGGTGGAAATTGACTTGAGCCTTAGGGTTTACTCCCTTTCAAGGTCTCAAGTTCGAAACCCACTGGGTGCAAACAATTTCTGAGGGCAATCGGACTGGGCAAAACCTGAATTAACTGTGGTGCACTTGCGGGAAACTCCTTGCCGAGGGCTTGTGCATCCATGGGATTAGTCGGGTCTCCAAGAGACTTGGACACCCAGTGCAAATCAACAACAACATACCCGGTGCAAATCAAAAAAAAAAGTTTTCACGTGGAACTATTTTTGCAAGTCTTTCAGTTGAGGAACGTCTAATTGTGTCAATCAACTAACTATATAGCTCAACAATGAATGTTTTGTTCTTGTTGATTGGTCACACTCTCTTCCAATATGCCAAGATAAGAGGTTTTGTTGATGGGCCAAGTGCAGCACTACACTTAGAGTTGCTAGTTTATGCAGCTATTAGCAGAATGTTCTGAAAAGGCTTGTCTTATTGTTGGTTAATCTGGTTGATATGTTGCTGACTGTAACACTACAAGAGGTGCATAAGCTATGTAGCATTAATTGGGCTTGACAATACATTAATCTTCTCTTTGGTGTCAATATCATTTTTAAGTATGAAGTTTTGGTTGATGCATTTTTTTGTCTTCCCCTTCCTGCGGCATATGAGGGTATAGACGGTATGCTTTATAGTCTAGGAATTGATGGTGGTGATTTAATAGCTCATCCAGCTTTGGCCTTCTATACAGTATGATTCATTATGCTTAGATCATACCTCTACTAGTAGGATATAACATTTTATCTCTGAATTTGTTGCTTTCAGATAGCAGTTGAAAGGAATTTCACAAGGGGGTGTAGGGAAGAGCAAGTTCAAGCTGCTTATCTTTACATTGCATGTAGGTGAGAGATTATGTTTTGTGATATTCTTTTTGAATATATGATTTTTTAGCTAAGGGGAAAAAAAGAAGTGGGATAACTTGTAATGAATCTTGAGATGCAGGTAGGTTGACGTGAATCATCTCCTCCGTGCATCAATGGTTTGAGAGTGAAACAAAAAGTGAACATTGGTTTTATAAAACATGAGTAAACCACCTGCATATGAGAATCCATATTTTGGTTTCAGTGGTTTGATTTTAGTGTGATGTTTTAGCAGTTCTACTATTACTATAATAGTGTTCTAACACAATACATTTCGTGTATTTTCTAATCAATTAAAAAAGCCATTGTCAAAAGATACACACCAGAATAATTAGATATATGATGCTTTTAAGGTTCCTAAAGTCAGTTAATAGTTCAAAGAACAGTTATTACTAATCCGTACAAGCCTGCAATTACCAGATCTTAAAGACTAGAAGGAATCTTAGTTTTTTTATTTAGGGTAACCTCAAGTAGAATGATGTAGTAGGTCATTTATTATATACCAGGAACGAGGTTAAACCATTAGAGTAAGTGCAAAATGTAATCTATAAAATTTTGATGAGTCCATATGCCTAATCAACTCAAATATTCTGTTCTGAGTAACCTTGCCTTTTTCATATCTGCTTGATCATATTTTTATGTGGTTTCTGATTTTTTTAGTTTCTAAATTTAGTAAAAGGCTAAAATCTAACTGCTTAGGTATATGCGGACATCCAGCCAAATGCCATCTGTTGTTTGTGTTTTCTTTATCTTTTTAATTGATAGGGATTGGCTTAACTGTACCATAATGCAATGATGTATGTATAATCTGTTTAAAGAAAAAAGAAATGAATTTTTCAGCAGATTTTGAGCCGTAATAATTTGCGTCTGGAAAGGGAGAAGAACCAAACAATATTTGATTTGGTTAAAAAGGTCTTGCTTATGAAAGCGAGCAGAAACATAAGCAAATGTTGAACCAATGTGTATGCATGAGGTGTTTTGGCCTTGGGCCTTTGGACATAGTAAAATCAAGCAGGGTTGAGATGTTAAAAATGTGTAATAAACCAAGATAATCATGTAGTACCATTGTAATTCATTCGTGATGCCCACTGACCAGCCAAATGACGTTTTTGAATATTAAGAAAAAGGCCCTTGGCAGCTGTGAAATTTGTCTTGTGGCTTTTCTGGTCCTACCATGCAAAAATCATTGCTCGTTGGATGTGTTGTATAGATGTTACTTGCCTTATTGTTCCACTCGGTTTATAAATTCAATCAATCATTGTGGTAGCTTTTCTACATTTCACACCTACAAAGTCTGTTCCAAAGTTGTACACAATCACGAAAGATAAAGTTGAAGGAGAGGACTATCTTGTGGATGTTAAGACATAATTTCTATACTGTGTCTACAATGTGTTAACCTGTATCTTACCAATAATAGTTGTTCCTTGTTTTGAGTCTCATTTTTGATAAGTACTTTTGTAACCTAATAACATCAGCTGGTTAAAGGGAAGCATGCTAAGCATGAATTTGATCATAATTATCTGAGAGTACTTTACAAGAAGATAAACTGCTTTTTAATTTGCTGGTTTTAAATAAGATACTATAGATAGAGAAATGCTAAATTCATAAGCAGAACCCTTAGGTATAGTGTTCGTTAACATCATCAGTGATTTGAATATAGGAAATTTATAATAGCATGACTTGATCAAAATTATTTGAAAGAATACTTTAAGCGAGACAGTGTTTCTTAGTTGGTTTTTAATAAGATATCATAGATACAAAAATGCTGAATTCGTAAAGCATAATCGTTCAATAGAGTTCTTTTTAATAAGTATCATTATTATTTGATTTTAGGGAAATTTACACTTTGGGTCCTTTAGATATTGGCAATGTCTAGTTTTGGTCCTTGTGATTTATGACTAAGCATATTTAACCCTCAATTGATTAAAATGTGTAGGTTTGATTCCTCTTCTTGTGAGTTATATAATATGATTATTCATTAAGTGTACTTATCCAAGAAAAAACATCCTTTGAATGTTGACCTGATGGTGGAACTAATTATATGATGGCTAAGTAAAAGAACTGAAACATTATAAACTTGACCTGCTTAATTGTGGATGAATCTATCTACTGTATTATGCAGCCTGGAGGATACCAAAGCAACACAATTTTCTTTAGTACATAAACAGAACAAGTATCAAGGGAAGTGATTGTTTTGATTAAATTTTACGTATTTTTTCTTGGTCCAAGTTACTTCACTAGTGACAAATGGGGGTTTTCATTATGTTTATTCTTCTTGCAGGGAGAAGAAAAAGCCATTCCTACTCATTGACTTTTCTGAGTACTTGAGGATAAAATGTGTACGAAAGCTTCGTTTTTGTTTTGATGTAACTCTTTGGATAAATAATCTCGAGCAAGAACTTAATGGTTTCTCTTTAGGACAGGAATTCTTATTATCCTATTCAGTATTAGAATATTTTGTTTAGTACTTACCCATTAGCTCCTTCTTGTAGTTATATTGTGAACTAGATCTCATGTGTGATTCTTGTGCGGTTAGAGTAAACTACACAAATCTTGCTTCATGTTTAGCTAGATGCGAAAGCAGCCTTATGTGAAGTTGTACTCAGTGTTGGATTTGTGAAAGATAAATCAGATTTTCCTTTTTAGCAGGAAGAAAATTTAGGAAAGAGAAGGAATTGGCTTTTGACTTCTGACAGAGTTGCTGGATTATATGTTTTTACAGCCCTTCCAAAAATCTTCAAGAATGGGATATGCACTTTACAACCCTTCCAAATATCTTCATCTAAAAACAACCCTTCCAAATATCTTCATCAAGAAACAACCCTTCCAAATATCTTCCTAAAAAAATTACCCTTCCAAATATACTCTTGAATAATCCTCAGCATGACTGTACAACATATCTTTGGTTGTATTGGCTTTTGAATTTGAGAGCAGTTTCACCTCTGTTGCAGGACCTCAAAATCTCCAATTCCACACGTTTTGTTTCCCTATTAGAAGAATCTAGCTGACTGTTTGTGTAGGACTAAGAGCCAGAAGAAATGGAGGAGCATGATACTTTCTCGTATATGGTGGACTATTTGGAAAGAAAGAAATAAGAGGTGTCTTGAAAATGCTGCTGAATCAGTGCAAACGATTAAAAGAAACAAGAGGTGTCTCGAAAATACTTTTGAATCAGTGCAAACGATTAAATGACATTATATGAAAACTTTCTTTTTTTTTGGTGTAAAGAGGAGGGTATTGAGGATGTTTTCCATATTTTAAATTTTTTCTCTTCCTTAGATTTAGAGCAGCATTCTCGAGTTTCCCATCTCCAAAAAAAAAAAAAAGAGAAAAAAGAAAACAAAAGAGCTTCACATATTAATTATGGAGGTTTCCCACTACATTGCCTTGTTAGTTACTAATCTAGAACAGTATTCTACTCATAGCATGTCCTATTGTCTTTAGGTCATTCATGAAGGGTCATACCTAAAGTTGAGAAACATTTACCTGATCACTATTTTAGCTATTTTAATTGAAACCTGTTCAACCTGTTGTCTTACTAAATGCAGGTATGTATTAGTTGCTGTGTTCTTAAAGCTTTGCAAGATTCTACACCTCGAAGAGCACCCAATTGTTTAAAAACCTGTGGATCCGAGCCTGTTCATTCATCGATTTACTGATCGTAAGTATTTATGATATGCTGGTTAACATTAATGTTTCTTCTTTCTTGAACACCTTGTCCCAGGTATCAATGTATATATATTTGATTTTATCCTTAGGTTTCTTGATTATGTTTTTGGATTTTCATGGTGAGAAGTTCAAGGATCTTGATCATAAGGATTTTATTCTGCAAGCGTGCTATTTGTTGCCATTGTTCTGGTAAGTTCTATGTGGATGCTCATAAGAGGGATCTTGGTTGCATCTTTTTCTTTGCCTCGTCCTTAAGCCAACGATGTAGCATCATTTAAATATTGGAATCTCTTTTGTTAAATAGAAGAGCAAAAAGGTTTTAGATTAACACTAAGGTTCTAGATTGGTACATTGAGGTGCGCCGTTATGGAAAACACAACATTAGTTGATACATGGGCGAGAAATGCAGTTAAAGCAGTTGAGACTCAAAAAGCAGACACGTAAACATCCTCTAATATTTTTGGTGGGCAAACTGGTTCTACTTTTGTCACTATCTGGTGAACCTGCTTTTGGGATAGATAAGTCGTTTATTGTTAGCTCCTTTTGCAAACGACAACTTTTTGTGTGGTGGCCTTTCCAAATGTAGCATCATTAGTTTAAACAAAAAGTGGCTACTTTTTGGCTAAGTTGCTTGGAATGGTGTCCGATATGGGTGCGAATCTAGTCGGATCCTTCATGATCTAATTTTAAGATTCGGGGATATGGATCCATGTGTAGATACGGGTGTGGGAATTCGATTAAGAATAATTAAAATATCTAAAAATAGATCTATAAAACTTAAATTATGAGATATTACGTGGAGAATTAGAGGAGAATCCTAGGAGGAGATTAAAGGAAAAGGAGTGACAGAGAAATTTCTATATAAAAGAAATTTCATTTTCTTTAATTTCACCCTAGCTTTGTATTGATTACAAAAATCATTATAACTATCCATACTTTATCCATTGATTTTGGTCAAAGTATCCAAAATCGGTTGACCAAATCGGACAAAATCGGTATGGGATTCGTGTCCGATTTGGTCAACCGCTTTTTGGTACTTAGACCAAAATCAATGGGTAAAGTCTGGACAGTTTTAATGATTTTTGTAATTAATACAAAAGCCACTCCTTTTCTTTTAATCTCCTTCTAGGATTCTCCTCAAGTTCTCCACATAATATCTTATAATTTAGGTTTTATATCTCCATATGGTATTTGACTGTAATTTTTCCTTACTAATTGTAGATTTTGTGTCTTTGTTTTTATCTGAAACCATAATTTCTAATATCTTCTGGAAGTTTGTCTTTATTGCTCAATGTTTAGCCTCTAATATATGGGTATATGCACTAGGACAAGTGAGAAAGAGATTTGGAGAGTGTCATTTTTGAGGAACATATCTGTTTGTTCATTTGATCCACAAAATATCAAAATGTTTCTTGGCAATCTTTTATGCATTTGTATGTAATGCAGTTTCGAGTTGTAGCTTCTTTTTCCTTGTAATTTATCCAAGTAACAACGACAACAACATACCCAGTAAGATCCCACAAGTGGGGTACGGGGAGGGTAAAATGTACGCAGACCTTACCATTACCTCATAAAAGTAGAGAGGTTGTTTCCAAAAGACCCTCATCTCAGAAATATAAAGAAAATTTACCATAATAAAAGATGCAACATGCTAGTGAGAAGCCCTCTTTAAACATTTGGTGTTGGAACAAAACGAGCTTGAATAGTCCGAAGTAATTACAAAGGATTTGTATATCCGATCTCAACTAGTATCCCTGATCAAGTTGTAGTTGACTGATTGATTTTTCTCTTCCGTTACTTGTCTTGCTTGTTTGTTCATTTTCTTCTTTTAGGTAATGCTTCATCTTTCTCCAACTATAAAAAGGAAGAGTCCCCTTGAGATTCTGGAACTTCTTTTCTTTATCCCTGTACATTGATTTGAGAATAGGTGGACATAATTATGAGATGTGAAAGCACTATAGTGCAGACAGTAAGAAATATCGAGACGGATCACAGGATTCTGCTTTCAGGTGATATGGGTACTGCAGCTTATGATGGTAGGGATATTGGAAATGTTTTCTCCAAAAGACCACCAGCTTTCAAGATAAGATAGAAAATACAGCGAGAAAAATGGGTGAACAAAAAGGTAGGGGCTCTCCCTACTACCTACCTTCATTTACCTCTAGGCGCATCGAATAAGGATCTTGGTATTTAGAATCTAGTCATTCAAAGGGTAGAGAAGGGGTTGGCAGAAGCTACTTATTCAAAGGAGGCAAGGAAGTTCTTATTAAGAGCACTTTATCGTATATCCCTACATATTGTTGGCCTTGTTTAATGCACCTACCACTGTGATAGGTGAGTTGAGAAGGTTTCTTTTCCTATGGGATGCGGGCAATGGGTCAAAGAAGTTTCAATTAGTTTGATTGAAGGATGTGACATCTCCTAAATGGTGGGGGAGACCTCAAGGTTAAGGACTTGAAGGTCCTCAATATAGCATTTTTGGGTAAATGGTGGTGGAAACCTGGGGTAGAGGGAGAAGCTTTATTTAGATGAGTGATTGCAGATAAATATGGTGAAATGGAAGGGAGATGGTGACCAAATGTGATGACTATGCCTTTCAGGTGTGTTGTGTGGAGGAATATAATGAAGGGGTGAGATGATTTAATGATAACATTACTTTTAAGGTTTGGGATGGGAGTAGTGTTAGCTTTTGGGGAAAAAAGTGGTGTGCATATTTGGTGCTCAAGGATAAATTCCGGATATTGTACAAAGCCTCATGTTAGGGGGCTCAAAAGGATGAGACTTTTGGGGATCTAAGGTTTAGGAGGAATTTTCGGGATTGGGAGGTGACCAGGTTTCAAAGATCGCTAGTTTTACTTCAAAAACAAGGTGAACCATTTGAGAGACCTGTTGCTTTGAGTTGAGAGTTGGGAAATAACAATTTGTTCTCATTTAAGTCTTTGAAAAGCTTCTAAATAGGGCGGAGGTTTAGTTTTCCACATTTCTCAGTTTGGATTCCTGAGGAAGGTGTGCTTCTTCGCGTGGTTAGCTACTAGAGCGGTGATTTTGATAGCAGAGGATCTTAGGAAATGAAGGGTTATCTTCTTGAGTTGGTGTTTCCTTTGTAAGGAGTGTGAAGACGTGGACCATATATTATTACATTCCAAATTAGCTATAAGCTTATGAGAGAATATTCTTAGATGGTTTGGAATTTCTTGGGCAACGTTAAGACCTGTAAAGGAGCTGAGGTTCGGCTGGAAGTGTGGAGTTGAGAGAAGAAGGCACTAGGATTGGAATGTTCTTTGGAAAGAGAGAAATAGGAGAGCTTTTGAAGGGGCACTGTTGGATATAGATAGCTTTCTCAACTGAGGAGTAGTCTCCACTCCTTTTTTTTTTGGGGGGGGGGGGGGGGGGGGGGTGTTCCCCCATTTCGTTCCTATTTTTTTAAACGACCGGATGTCTTTTGGAGAGCACCCTCTTTTGTAGGTTTCTCATCTTCTTGTGT
>JAPFFP010000001.1:21729993-21740673 GCA_026153255.1 Solanum medicagineum
CATCAGAACCACTAACATCAGACTCTTCACTGTCTGTTTCAGATTCCTCTGCAGAAGACAAAATATTGGTATACTCTGATATTTAGTTCAAAATATGAAAGCAACAAAATAAAGAATTTCTTCTACTTAGCATGCAGAAAAACTAGTTTACAGCTTGTCAAAAGCCAATATCATGAACCATTTATCAAAAGGGAAATAAAATACAAAAAAGACGAACCAACAAATATTGTAATTAAATGATGATGTCAAAAGGGTTGTCGTAATGCGAAAAGAAATTAAGTCCAAATGCTGTTGCAACCAAATACATTAACAACCTCTACAACCAGCTGTAACTCAACTACATATTTTTTAGTCTAAATTCCAAAGGCAACTATTCCATGAGCACAAGGAGAGAGTAAGCAAATCTGAGCTTCTGACTGGACATCACAAAATCATAAACCATTAATAGCAATGGAAAATGCCAGGGATATTCCCTGTGAACTTTTCGTTCACCCAAGAAAGAATTCAAGATTAGCTCGAACGAATTTGAGATGGCACACTAAGAAGCTCAGAAACTGAGAAGATGATCACAACTAGTCCATCCACACTTTTTGAAACTTCATAATCTTTTTTCTGATCCAGTTACACGCTACTTTGTGCAATCAACCATAATCTATTGCATTCAGACAAGTAATCAGATCTTCTTGGCAACGAAAGCACCACCAGCTCCATAATAGCTGAAAATGTTCCAAAGCAGCCCCTAAACATATCCCTCTACGAAGTAAAGGATTTTGAGGAGTTATAAAACAACTTCTCAATTTATGTTAACAAATATGACTATTGGTATTTTTTCTACATCCCCGGATGAATTTAAACTCAAAATAACAAAATTTGACGTTATCATGTCTCCTCATCTTCTCAACTGCCCACAGCTACAAGGCAAGAGACTAAATACCACATTAAACTTGTTCTAGCATGAAATGCTCCCAACCCAACGCAGCTAGACTGCTAGAGCAATATATGCAGGTGTACCCTTCTACTTGCATTTTGTCAAAGAGGTTTTTTCATGTTTCATACACAGGAGCAACTTTGTTGAGCCAATCCTAGCCCTCAATACAAATCAAACTTCTGGCCTAACAATATTCTTACCAGCTTCTCACTGAGAAACACAAAGATGCGACACTTTACAATGTTATACAAACTAAAGACTGTATGGTAAAGCTAAGGCAGCATCTAGCGGATCCAGATTCCACTAAAATGAGGAAAATGAATAAGCAGCCACTGTCAGCTACAATCTCACCCGACATAAGCAATTACACACATTCAAATATCAAAAAGAAATAGTTATACAGGGCAAAAAAGTTACCCTTTTCTCAAAAAAAAAACATTTATTCCCAACAAAAAAAGAAAAGAGACTCTAACCATCTGAGCACTTGTTCTTTGTAGCGAGACTAGAGGAAGAGCGAGTGTCACGATGATCGACATGCTGCTGATGCAGTTTTCCGGCACCCATGGAGGTAGACGGAACCGCTTTGTCCTTCAAAGCTCTAGATGTGGAAGGTGCCGATTTTTCCAAGTGTTTATCCAACGCATCGTTAATCCGTTTCCGATCCAACGGTCCACCTGCGATCTCCGACCTCGATGAACCACCACCGCCACCTCGATCCCTATACATTTCTCTCTCCTTCAACCAAACACGTATATAATATATACTTATAAACCTATCAGTTGTACATATATGAACCTCAAAACACCATAGAAATGGGAGATATGTGGAAGGGGAAACTGTGAGTGTATGAAGATAGTGAGTTGGATAGACGGAGATAACTAGGGTTTCGTCGACATTTGAGAGAGATGACAGGACAGAAGCTGCTCTGTACTTCGCCTTTTCTCTCTCTTCTAAAATTTTTTTGGTTTTCTTATTGTTGATCTTTTTCACATTCCTCCTATTTTTCCTCGTTTTAATAAACTGGTAGTAGTATATGTTACGTTATGAAAATTTTTATTTTATGGGCGAGGTGTTAAAAAGGATTACAAGTAATCGAACCCTCGTCAATAAGATTAGAGTTTAGGTAAATAGTTAATCGATTGAATTATTAAGATTTTTTTATAATTTAATTTTTTTTTATAATTATCTCCTTTATATTTTTTTGACCATATTATTTGGAAAATCAAAAAGTATTGAAACTAAATAATTATATAGAGTATAATATAATTTTATCTTATTGAAGGATGAAGGTCGCATAATAGAATAGTACTGATAATGCATTATTTTGTATACTTTTTGATCTATCCATATGTGTTGTTTATTTTACTTTGATTATTATGCTATTTTATTGTGGATATAATTTATGTTTTGTAGTCTTTATACTTTTTTTTATATTAATTGTTATTTTTATGAATTATTTTCTCATACTTAATTTAATATATTTGAGTGAAAGATTTTTCAAAAATAGTTTCTTTATCTTTCATATACTAGACATCGACACCCACGCTAGCGCAGACCCAATATCTATTATTTTTTGTTTTAATTTAAGTAATATAGATAGAATTTAATTAGTAGCTAACATTAAAAATAAGACAAATAAATTACAACGAAAAGAATCATAAAAAATTATGAATATACCTCAAGCTGCTCGAGTAGTCATATCGCCCTACTGTCTGCTGGAGCAACTTTAATTATCATGATTAACAATATTTTTTTTAATAATAAAAATAAGTCATGCAAATTACGGCAGAAGAATCATATAAAATTATGAATACACCCTTAAGCTGCTCAAGCACACATGTCGACATGCTGCCTGCTTGAACTGTTTCAACTGTCTATAAGTTATGACAGAAGAACCATGTAAAATTATGAATGTAATCTCAAGTTTCTCAAGCAGACATGTCGATTTGCTGCCTACTTGAATTGCTTCAACTCCTTCTTATATAAGATGGTAAAGTAATGTTATTTTCGTACTTCACTTAATGAATCTCAAAATATATTGTTATTGTATATTTTTTCGTGACAGTTGAATGTACTTTTTAAATTAGAGATAAATACCTTTTTAATGATATATAACTAGAAAATTAGCATGCTTGATAGAAAAGCTTCCTCGTACAAATCGACTCAAATGTTTATTAATATTCTCCATATTATATTATAATATACTAATAAAATAATGCATGACAACTTTATCATCTAAGTAGGTGCTCAAGTTGGAATTAGTACAAGATTATAGTTGTGAAGTTTTAATTTATTCTACTTTTCGTTTTTAATTTAATTTGAACTCAATTTTTTTTGTATAACCTTTTTATTTATCAAAAATGTTATTTACTTATTTTCCTTCGAAAGTCATAACACATAAATTATGCACTAGCAAAAATTATAACTGAGCAATAGATTCTCGATTATTTCTAATAATATATTTTGAATTTAAATTATAAATATAAAATTATCTTTTGATATAAAGTATCTCACTTTTTTAGTAATTTTTTTTATATAAATTTGAATTAATACACACTTCTTTTTGCACAGTTTACTCTAACATTTACAATATAATTTTTTTCTACAACAAACAAAGAAACTTTTTGATTTTGTAAAGATTATAAATTAGCTAAATGTACTTATAATATCAAGCAAGTTGAAATATGTGTTTTGTGTTGCTTTCAAGCTGACTAATTATTATTGATATTAATCTAAAAATAGACGAATTATTCGTTAGAAAAAATACTAAAATTGGTGGGTTTTTTTTTTTTTACTTCTTTTAGGTGTTTTATGTACTACAATTTTTCTTAAAGAAAATGTTACATTAAAATAGAAATATCGATAATGCTTGCCATCAATATCCATTTTGATCTTTTCCTTTTTTCAAATAAAAAATAAAAATTGAAAAACCTTGTGTCCTGCACCATGTTTTGCTTACACATTTTTGTTTCAACAATTAAAAAGTTTTAAGCCCATTTTTGCACTTCCTATGTAAGGAATTATTTATCGTAATTTTTAAGAATAATTATCTCAAATTATTTATTATTTTAAAATTTTAAATTAATTTTTTAATATACCCTAATAGTAATTATTTTGGAAGATTATACATATTTTAATTATTAAAATGCACATGAATTAAATAAATATTTAAAGAAAAGCATTTTTTTTGGTATCTAAGAAGAGTTTAATGTTGACATAATAAAAGAGAGATAATGTTGAATACATAAATAATCATATATATCAAGACTCAAAACGGACAATACCAGTAAGAAATTAAATCATCAAGACGAAAAGAGTATATCCTATTTTTCTTTCAAAATAATTATTTTTTCTCCAAATTAGTAAAAACGTTTTAGTTTACACGACTACATCGGAATTCCTTCAAATTATTTTATAACGATTATTTGAAAAGCAAAATTTCATGTTAGCCTTTTCTATTATTATTAAAAATGATAAACCCAATCCTAAACAATTCTTATATAATTTTAGTATCAAAGTATTCTAAGGCGCCGTATTGCATAATTCACATATTTTCACATTTATTTTATAAACAAAATGTTGCGATTACACTTTATTACAAATTTTCGAAATCACATTATTTATAAAAATTCACTAATCAATGATAGTAGTAATTAGGTAGTATATTCTTTAATACAATCCTTCTATATGCTAAGAACAATTTCTTCACGCTAAGCATTTTTTTTTTAAATATAAATTTTTGGGCCAAGTTTTATATTTTTCTAGAAAAAATTTCAAATCATAATTTGAAATCTCAAATCATGCTGTTTGGAGAATTAACATTTGATGAGTTCAAATCACATATTTAGACACTTATTCAAAATCATAATTCCAAGCATGCCCAAGTGACTGTAGATAGATCTGTACAAGGTGATGAAGAGGACTTGAAATAATCATAAATTTGTGATTTGTGTGATCTATATAGGTTATGAAATATTTAAATTGTGGAATTTTGTGTCAAAACAATCTACATCACAATCAACAATTATACAAAATTAAAGATTGTGATAAGTACTTGTTCATTTTTAATAAGAGGATTCAGAGTTGAGCCTGTTAAACACGGAATCATCTTTGTTAGGAAGGGCATTCGGAGTTGAGCTTTGTTAGACATGGAATCACCTTTGTTAGGAAGAGTATCACCATCGAATATCAAATTTTTCAATAAAAATTAAAATTTAATTAAAATTTCAATACAAATAACGAATATCAGCGAATGATAAAGAAAGTATTCACAAAAGTCACTTACAAATAGTAAAAAGTGTGAACATAGCAAAGGGAACAAGTGGGAGAATCTGACAACCCAACTGGAGTCTATTTGTGTGTCATCCTCAGTGCCTCATCACATGTTATTCTGGCACTGAGCAAGAAATCTAAAGAGAAGGAAAAACAAGAACTCTTGGGAAATAAAGTGACAGATAAATTTTGAAAGAACTTCCCAATAGGAAATTGAAATTTTTTATTTTTTTTCTGTACTGTCTATGCTTAAGGTCCTCTGCTCTAGCGGAGAGACGATTTCCAATAGACCCTTGATCACAACAACAAGATATATGCAGCACAAAAGAAAAAGCTATCTCCCTCCTAATCACTACATCTGTCAGTGAGAACTTTGAGCATGCCAAAATGAAATCTTCCTCTCCCTTGATATTAGTATAGATTCTACTACTCCAATCTGTAACTCCCTCCGTCCCGGTGACACCCTTTGACTTAGCACGGTGTTCAAGAGAAAAAGAAAAACTTTTAAAACTTGTGGTCTAAATTCATTCTTAAATATTTGTGTGGTCGAGAATCATTTCATTAAGAGTAAAAAAAGAATTTTAAAGGTAAATTGTTTTCAATTAGAGTAAGGTGACATTCTTTTTGGGACGGACCAAAAAAGAAAGGGTGCCACATAAAATGGGGCAAAGGGAGTAAAAGTTATTTAAATACAAATTTGTTCAAACGTCAAGAACTTGTAACTTCCCCCACCCTAAGAATATGAACTTACTGGATGGCTATTGATATTACATTTGCAGACAACAGTATCATTACTAGAAAGTATTATAAAGCTATAACAAAGTAAGGTGGCACGTTGCTATGTAAATTTCTTGGGTTAAATGCATTTCTGAAGTCGAGGCTCTAAAAAGTTTCTTCTTGATAAGTTACCTTCAAAATCAACATGTTCAGATTCTAAATAGTACAACAGACCTGGTGGAGAAAGAAAACAGATCATTCATTACAAGACTTCATGTTTTCGATCCATGCAGTCAGCAGGAAATACAGATTAGTGTTCAACATTAGCTTCCAGTTCCTGAAATAAAATAGTACAAAACAAGTTAAGGTTTGCATCTCTCAAAATTTTCGTAAAAGAACTGCACAAACAGCCACCTAGTTTAAGCAAAAACAACAGCATAGATGCGAGTGAATCATCATTTCTCAATGTAAAAGGGTGTTATCAATGAAACTCTAAGCGGCACTGTATTGAAACTCTAACTCAACACTGTCAATATCAAATTAGCCCAACCATATATAGAAAAGAACAAAACTCTTCCAGATCAGAAAAGAAAATGAAAACAGAATTTTTGATACTTCAAGATAGACCCATCACACCACATTCTTCTGGAAGGAGAGAGAAAATAGCAAATTACTAACTATTTAGTTGTTAAAATAACACTATGGTTCAAATCTATTTTAAAAACAAGGCAGTCTCTTCTCTTACATATAAGCCTTGTCGATTAGGAGTATTAAGTTTGTTGCATATTGTGGTTGGCACTTGAGCCATAGAATTATTGCACGGTTGGTGCATTTTGTATTTAGTTTTCAGAATATGAGTAACTTAGTGTTCAATGATGCTACATACAAGTTAGAATTACTGCATAGTTTGTGCATACATGGAAGGACCATATGCATGCACTCACAAAAAATTCATGAAAGGTCATGTAGCATACCACATCAACTTATTTCAAAATCCGGATCTATCTTCTATGAGAAAATACCTTCGTACATTTTGAGCAATCAGTAATTCAAACAAATGCTTTTGAAACATGTATACTGTTAAAAGATTTATTGCTTTAGAATACAGACATTATAATAATTAACAATAGAGGACTAGATGCAATGCACATAACTAGAAACTAGAATAATAAAAAGGAGAAATGCTTACAAGAACTACAAGCAAATATGATGTATGGAGTCATAAATATTCATTGTCTTGTCCTATATTTGACAGAAAAATAAGTGCAAAAGAGTATACCAGCTAAATTAAGCAGAATTCTTACAAGATATCGTTAGGGGATTACAATGCTTTCTTCATAGATTTCTGGAGGATTGCATACCTCAACATTAGCAGTGTGCTCTAGTTTTTTGGTTGAACCATCAAATATCATGATAAATCCAGGAAGCAAAAGTAAAATGCCACCCTTGTTTGACTGGAGAAGATGCATAGAGAATGTTAAAATGAGTGGAGAAAACAAATATAGCCCAGAATTTTGAGGATATTCAATGGTGGAACAATTTTGTCCAAACTCTGCAATCCTTCAAAATCCAGACATCAGAAGTAGTATCACCTATACGACAAGTATATAACAGAGAAAGATCACTTCCCACTACTCCCAATTTGAGATTACAATTCACTTCTCCGGAAAACGGAAGCTCCAAGCTACCCCATGTCTCATCTGCTACATCAAAAGAAATGATGTTGCACACACTGTGATCACGAATAGAACTAGATGCAATCTAATAAACCTTCCCGTTGACAAATTTACCATAAAGATTTACTAGATAGATGCCCCGAAGCTGGTCATGTACTGTTGTCCAAGAATCAGTCCTCAAACAGTAAATATTGACCAGAGTCCTCACATTGGACAGATCATCATCATGATAAGAATTACAACAATAACCGACAAATATAGCTTTATAATCATCATGTAAGTCATCGTATCCAAAACCATATATGGTATAGAAAGAGGCACCCCATTTCGAATCAACTAATTCCTTTGACTTCCTAATAGTTTGGGTTCCATATATATGTCTCCCCTGAGTGATTGCACAGACAAATCATCCCATTCGCAGGACCCACAACAAAAGCCGATAGAGTGTGAGGATCGATGTGAACAGTGACTTGATGTTGTTTGTCATTAAAGAGGTGAGAGAGAGGATAAAACTTGAATTCATCCACAAGGAAATAGATATAAGAAGAGCAGTAACAAGTTGTATCTGTAGACTTCAGCACTCATACTTCTTCCAACAAACTTGCTGATTCTGTTCAACTTTTTGTACTCCTAAACTCAAACTCACTCACAAGACAAAGAGCAATAAGAAGCTGAGACGCTGCTTACACAAATTCCCAGAGTATGTCACTGAAATTCAGATAAAACAATTCCTAATTAACTGTTGGAGTGAATACGATTCATATACAGCTATCTCCCTCCTAATCACTACATCTGTCAGTGAGAACTTGAGCCATGCCAAAATGAAACATCTTCCTCTCCCTTGATATTAGTATAGATTCTAGTACTCCAATCTGTAACAGATTATGAGTTAAAAGTAATTTCCTCAATAGAAATTGTAACCCCCCCCCCCCTCCAAAACTCACACACACACACACTACCCTAAGAATATGAATTTATTGGATAGCTAATTGATATTACATTTGCAGACAACAGGATTATTACTTGAGAGTTTTAAAAAAGTTATAACAAAGTAAGGTGGCATGTTGCTATGTAAATTTCTTGGGTTAAATGCATTTCTGAAGTCGAGGCTCTAAACAGTTTCTTTTCGATAAGTTCCTCTTCAAAAATCAACATGTTCAGAATATTTTGAAGAGGCAGGTAAAGTGTTTTTATATACCATTACTCAGTCATACAGTAGCTAAAATAATTTCTACAAAAAGATGGCTGTTCAAGCACAATAATTACATCATAGAAATAAGCATAAATTGATTGAAGTTGAACATTAATATTTCTACCTACTTCATCCCTATGTGAAACCAACACAAAGAAATCAATAATAGCTTTCCACAATCATGCTAACCGAAGAACCAAAAGTTGAATTCCAGATAACTTTTCCCTTTCGGATACAAATCCAGCAACAACCAATGCAACTACAGAAGAATCGTGTTCAATGTCCATAGCACATAATTGATCCTCTGCTTCCTCTCTTGAAACCCCAAGAAAGCAACTTACTACAAGGGCATCTATATCATCAAACAAGTCTAAAAGCAGACAAGAAGGCAAAAACACAAACTTAATGACTTTTTATTTATATATATAAGAAAAAACTTTAAAACATCTTATCGCACTAGAGAGGGAGGCAGAAGCTCTTACAATTTGTACTGGAAAAATAAGCTACTTGTCAGATATCTGAAACACCTATTCTAGAGTTGAACAACAAAATACTCTACACATTTTGGCCAGTAACAGCATCAAAAGGAAAAGGTGATCAATGAACTAACCAAGGATGTTATGCATTTATAAGTATATTAAATAATTTTTTGAGTTTTTGTACAAGCACGGGAGTACTTTCTTTCACTGCTACTGGCATAGCCGAGCCAATTTCTCCTCCTGAGAGTAACGGAAAAATCTTATACAAGTGTGTTACAAATAAGAAGAAAGGCTTCATGATATATCACCCTTCTTGAGTATGTTGATCATGAGGTAGGACTAGTGGTCTATGGAGTGCTTCTGCAGCATTTATCTCGAGAAGACTGATGATATACTCAGAACAGAATCCTGCTTCTTGGAAGTTATGACCACACTTTTCCATATGATGTAGCAAGCGTAATACATCTTCGATTTGTGTGACTTGCTAGAGCCTAGTGGCTTTGCAGCTTAAATTACCAGGCGAGCTTCCTGAAAAACCCTAAATCCAAGTTAGCCATCGAAATTGAGTATTTTAGGACCCAGTAGCAAGATTCTCTATATAGCATTCAAAATCAAGAAAACTATGAACAGACAGGTATGAGTCCCATCAAGCACTCAAACCAGCCCAATTTTTGAAAGCAATAAGAGCCTCCATTTTACTGCGATTTTTCCTTCTTAACTTTGAAACTCTGAGCTTCTTATGTTTTTCCATGAATGCTTGTTTATATCTCCATTTATCAACAAAAATTTTCATCTCTTGAGATTTCTCCACAACTTGCATTACTGCGTCAAATAAGCCCCCTTTGACCAATGCATACAGAAATGCATCAACCAGGCTAGTATCTAGTTTCAACTTCGTCTCGCCTTCTGCCGAAACCTTTCTTTTGACTTCATTCCACAGCATCATAACATTGAAATACTTCTCCACAGTCACATATCCATTTATTAGAGAAAGATAGGTCTGCTCATTTGGTTCAAACTGAAGGAAGGTCATTCTCCTAAAAGTCCTACTTGCATCTTCTAGCCGTCCAGCCTTGCAGAAGGCATGGATGATGGAGTTCCAATCATGCGTCCCAATTTCAATTCTAGGATCCTCAACAATCTCATCCAAGAAAGCTGCCATGAGCTCAGGTCGATGACTTTCTGTTAAACCGGTCATGATTGTCAAGTAACTCCCTTGCAAGTCAGGTATTCTTGCTTCTCTCATGTCCCTAAACATAGAAAATGCAGACTGAAAATCTTGGCATGACATTGAAGCTTCAATTAGAGCATCGTAGGTAGCAACATCCAACTGGAGACCTAAACTGCTTACGTCTGTCACCAGTTGAGCAGCTTCAGCGGTTCTTTGCTCTTTGCAATATGCCTTCAATATTGGAA
>JAPFFP010000001.1:21740773-21753188 GCA_026153255.1 Solanum medicagineum
TAAACTGCTTACGTCTGTCACCAGTTGAGCAGCTTCAGCGGTTCTTTGCTCTTTGCAATATGCCTTCAATATTGGAAGGTAGACTCCAAGACCTAAAGTAGCACCCTGAGCATTCATTTCATCAAATATCATGTGTGCCTTGTCCAGTAACCCAAGATTAACGCAAGAATTTATGATGCCATATCCAACCGATCTCTCAACAATTTTGGATGGAGATTCCAAGGTCTGCGTTTCATCAATCAACGTAGCTAAATCTTTTATGCTCCCACTTTGAAGAAACCCACTTACTATTTCATTATAAGTTCCTTCTTCAAAACATAGTCCTTGTCCACCCCTTTCTCTTATACCTTGAAGAATAGTTGCTGAAAGAGACGCCAAATTACCACACTTCACAAATCCACTAATCAAATTACTAAGAAAAACCCCTTTATCTGGGAAACCAAATCCACTAATTAAACCTTCTAACTCAGCTATTTTCTCTTTAAGACCCTTCAATGCATACAAATAAGCAAGTAAACCAAAACTACATTCATCAGGCCTAACACCCAAAACTGACATGGTCTCCACCACTTTCTCTGCGTCAGCAACCGACTCAAGCTCACGACAACAACATTCTAGAGCAGCATTACAAGCTACCAAACTGGGTTTCAAGAAATTCAACTTCTCATCAATAGCAATCCTACAGTTCTCATTGAAAACTGGGAAAAACCCACCAAAGTTACCATTTTTCCTACAAATCTCAACAAGAACATTACCCCAGAGACTAAAAGGGATGAAAAATCTGTTCTTTAACATACACTTTACCAATGCAAAAGCAGGGGCAGCACTATTAGCATCTCTCATTGAATTCAACAGGACATGTACAGTTTCAGGCTGTAACAATTCTTGTTTCTTCTCTAACAAGAAAACTACTGATGCAAATGCCCTTTTTATGTTATGGGTATCACTCAGTGATGACAAATGAGTGATGAGTGAATTGGTAAGTGACTTACTTGGGAAAGCAGAATAATTTGAAAGAGTCTTGAATGCTTTCCATGCTTCATCCGTGTTGTTCCCTTTTATAGATTCTTGAAGAGTGGATTCAAGATTGGATTTGTGTTCTTGTGTTAAATTTAGAGGGGTTTGGTCATGGGGTTTAGGTGGGGTTTTAGAAGGTGATTCAGTTCTTTTTAAGGAGAAAATTGAAGGTTGGAGAAAGGAATACAAATTGGGTATTTCAGGTTGTGAAGAAAAGGGTCTTCTATAGAGAATACATAAAGCTCTTCTCCACATTCTTGCTCGATGTGTTAATTTTTGTTCGATTGAGATGATGAATAAGAGAGAAGCCCTCGCAGAGGCACTATAGTAAATGCTGTTGTCCAAGGAACAATTAGCAGTTGTACTAATTAGGTCAAACAATCAGTACTATAATAATTACACAAATAAATAGTTTTGTTGAAAGAATTTTCATAAATAATTTATGCTAGAAACTTAATATGATCAAATAGCTACATTTATTTTACGTAATTACACAGTATAACTTTGGCTATATGAGCTGGAGGGGAGGAGAAAGGCGAGCGAGATTGAGGAGAAAGATCAATTGTATATGTATATTCGCCAAATTGTATGTGTAAATCTGTCAAATAAATTATATATGTGTAACTAATATATATATATTTATATATTTGACAAGCGAGACTGGGAGAGAGAGGAGAGGGGTGAGCAAGAGATGGGAAAGAGTGGAGAATGGCGAATTGAATATGTATATCTATCAAATTGACTATGTACATCTATCAAAATAATTGTATATATGCAGCTGATATACATATGTAATTACACTAAGTATAGCAACAAAATCTTAACTATAATTATAAATAGCTTTTTTTAAAAATTATAATGGCATAACGTAAATACATATGATATGTTTATCTAATAACTTCTCCAAAAAGGAATAGTGAATCAATCAATTATTTGCGTAAAGACCCGACTATACCTGGTGGAGGCCCAATTACAGAAAGCCCAAGTTCATCCTAGAAATAAAACCCCAACCCAATAGAAAAAAGAAAATAAAACAAAAGAAAAGGAGGGGCATTCCGAGAATTGAACTCGGGACCTCTCGCACCCTAAGCGAGAATCATACCACTAGACCAAATGCCCTCAGCGATAATTGTTAGCAAAATTCTTATTTTATAATATAGTTCCCTTCCTTGTCTTGGAATAACAGAAGCTTTCAATGCCGTGGAACTAGCTACTTCATCCATCTTGCCATTTTTGTCTTTTTTATTAAATATCAAAACTGTTCAAAGATATAATTAAGGGATTATGAGTGACTTATATATATATATCCCCATACATAAATGACCATTTTTGTCATATTTTAATCTACACTCAATATATAAAAGAAGATTGGAGACATCAGTTTTGGAGGAACTTTAAAATGGAAACACAACAGTTAATGATTTTTTCAGCCAAGATCATTTCATCACTGATTTTAGGTGGATCTCTGGTGTTGTTCTTTGCACATCTCAGTAAGTTTTTACTTTTGCATCCAAGAAAGTTGAGATCAAAACTTCAAAGTCAAGGGATTAAGGGACCTTCTTCACCATCTGTTCTCTATGGAAATCTCCCTGATATCAACAAGATTCAACTTCAGAACCAGAAACAGCCAACCCCAGATCAAGAATTAGAAAAGAAAAGCTCTTTGCAACATACATGGCCTTCCAGAGTGTTTTCACATATAAAACAGTGGCAAATTGAATATGGTCAAGTCTTGGTATTCTGTACAACCTTCATATAACTTCAATTCTTTTAGCTCATATGGGTTTTTATATGTTTGAATTACAGGATCAATATTCATGTATTCATCTGGAACCATACAGATATTATGTGTAACTGATGCACATATGGTGAAAGAGATAAGTCAAAGTGCATCTTTAAACCTGGGAAAACCAACTTACCTATCCGAAGATCATGGTCCTCTACTAGGCCGAGGCATTTTCTCTTCAAACGGCCCTTACTGGGCTCATCAGAGAGAGATCATTGCCCCTGAGTTCTATCTCAACAAAGTTAAGGTATAATTCCGGTCACAGATATTTATGCACTTTGTTAAGTTCAAGAAATCTAATCACAAGTAGTCGCGCAACTAAGATTTTCACTAAGAGGGTATCAATTGACTTCCCTTGGATAAGGATAACTTCGCCTCTGAACCCAAGACTAGATTTCAAATATCTACTTATTATGCAGGAAATGGTGAAGCTTATGGTTGAATCCACCAGTAAAATGATAGAATCATGGGATGAGAAAACCAGAAATTCAGAAGGAAAATTGGATGTTAAGGTGGACAATGATCTCAAGAGTTTGTCAGCAGATATGATCTCAAGAGCTTGTTTCGGAAGCAGCTATGTTGAAGGGGAACAAATCTTCCTAAAGCTTCAAACCCTTCAAATGGTTATGTCCAAGGTTCCTGTTGGAGTTCCTGGATTAAGGTAAAGGATATTGTATCTACGTTAGAACTATGTTTAGCTCTGTCAAGTGTAAGGGAAGGGTAAAAGAGTGAGAAATATCAATCTTATTTTCTCGTTTCAAAGAAGAGGAAAAGGGAGGAGGATTAAATAGATAAAACTCATGGTAATAGATAATTTTCCTACTATGTTCAGAATGCATGGATTGTGACAGGCATATTCCAAGTAAACATAACAGGGAGATATGGAGATTGGACAAAGAGATTAAAACAATGATATTGAAGATAGTACGAGCACGAAGAAGCCCTACTTATGAGAAAGACCTTCTGCAGCTGATACTTGATGCTGCTAGAGGTTATGAAGAGAGTGGTGGTGATCAGCTACCAGCTGACATTTCTGCTGAAGCATTCGTTGTCGATAATTGTAAGAGCATATATTTTGCTGGCTACGAGAACACAGCTCTCACAGCATCTTGGTGTTTGATGTTACTAGCTGCATATCCAGAATGGCAAGCTCGTGCCCGAGCTGAGGTGCTTGATGTCTGTGGTAGTGAGTTGCCAAATGATTCTATGCTTAGACAAATGAAAGTGGTATGCAGTAATCCAAGAACCATATAATCGAATTTCACATTATACTTTATACCTGGATTCCTAACATGTATGCATATTTGATTGGCAGCTGACAATGATCATCCATGAAACGGTGCGTTTGTACCCACCAGTGTCTTCTGTGGTGAGAGAAGCGTTGCAGGATATAAGTTTCAGGAGAATTGAGATTCCAAAAGGGACTAATATTGAGATTCCAATCCCAATTCTGCATCAGCAGCCTGAACTCTGGGGACCAGATGCTCATGAGTTCAATCCAGAAAGATTTGCCAAGGGCATTGGGAAGGCTTGTAAAGTCCCAAGTGCTTACATACCATTTGGCATAGGAAGTAGAACCTGCGCAGGGCAAAATTTTGCAATGACTGAGGTGAAGGTGATTGTATCGATGATTCTGTCTAGGTTTACACTTTCTTTGTCCCCAGGATATCAACACAGCCCTGTTTTTAGATTAGTATTAGAACCTGAGCATGGGATCAATCTGTATCTCCAAAGTGTTTGACATATTTCCCTTCTTTGATATTTGTCGATGCCTGTAATCTATCAAGTTCCAAATGACCTAAGAAAGGTTTAATGAGTAGTTCTTCAGTCATGTTACTTTTATGAGCCATCTCCTATAGCAATACAACATAGGAGCAAGAGAAACTACTGTTGTTATCTTGTGTTGTCAATAAATGATACACTCCTGCTATTCTTCCTAAGAAAACTCAAGGATACGTGTTCTTCATAATCCATACCCTGTCCTAACAAATAAATCCTTCAAGTACTTGCCACAGATGCAATGAATATTAGTTATCATCGGTGCCAAGATCAAGATAAAATTACAGTAACAATCATATCAGAGTATAGGCAAGTCGTGATCACGAAATGAACTTTCAAGTGAATTCATCTGAGCATGAGAAAGTAGTTGCCAGTCTAAACAAGCTAGTGTCTATAACTCTTCTTCGTTTACAAAAAAGATTAGGGACACGAAGATCTGCACCAATAAACTATCAAAAATTGAAAATATTGCCACCAATACTCGTCTATTAATCAACACAATCATCATTTATTGCAAATCAATAAACCTATTGCCAAAAAGGAGCCAAACGGCCACAACAAACACAATCACATTGACTCTAACGTGAAGAATCTACAGTACAGTTGCTTTTTGGAATAAGTTACATCAAAGTGTTATTAGCCTTATAAATATTTTATAATGATAGCACCAGAGACTTCAATCTGTTATGACTCATGAGAACAAAGACCGACTTCGATTGCGCTCCAGCCGAGCTTCCCGCTGCAACATATCAGAAATAAAATGACATATCAGGAAAATCAATACCAAGAAAAGGGGTTAAACGAGAATATCTAAAGGCACAAGAAAGGCAATTCTAATGTTTTTAAAGCATAAAGCAGCAGAAAATTCCATGATGTCAATGTGAAATGCACCTAAAAACCAGAGGTAATTGCTTGCTTGATAATATCTTCCCTCTCACCACTACCTCCCTGCTTACGTACCACAAAATCAAATTTAAAAGGAGCTCCCAAGAAAGTAAATATTGTTGAGCTATAATATATCAAGTGACAAGAAAGAATCAGGGGAGAGTGTTCTCACTATAGATTGAGGTCTGAGTATAGACTGCATTGATAGTGATCAAATCAAGGAGTGGCTAGTGGCAAGAGTATACAATTATTATTACTATTATTTTTGAGGGTGATGGCAAGAGTATATATTTAACTAACACGTAAATGAATCTTAATCAATTAATTAGTTTGCAATCTCATACCTAGACTCGTTTGCTTTAAAATGCTAAACAACTTGATCCCATTCATAAGTATTTACACAGTGTCTCAAAGTAACTTGTCTGAAAGTATTTTACCAGTTCCTACACACCCACATAAGAAAAAAACCACTCCAAAGTGCCCATCAAAGAACCTCTCAAAGTCCAATTTACAGGGCAAAACTCTACATCAGAGGGGTTAAAGCATTTTGTATTTTCTTTCACATTACCAATTTCATCATAACATTTTATCGTGCATTTTTCATGGGTTAGAGAACATATACTACTACCATCCACATACACAGAGATGTGCATGAAAATAGTTAATATGCATACCTCCTTTTTCTTGCACTCCTTGTAAACATCAAAATGTTCTTGACATTTGCTCTTATCTGTGTTATACTGTTCCAAACCTGCAAAGCATTCATAAATTAAGCAACACCCTGAATTAATCGCATAAGGGATAGAAAACACGTCTTTGAATAAACTGATCAGATGGAAGTGTCTTTCCACAGTCTCTACCACGGAATTCTACAGACGATGAATGTGTATAACAATGATATCTTTAAAAAAAAATATTTGCAAGAAAATTGATGAACTATGACTTGTGTGTATGAAAATAGACATGAACTCCAACATTCAAAGGCCCTTCCAACCTTCCCCGAAACCTTCATCAAGCTACTTAATCCTCTCTGATCGATTACCAGTATTCTTCAAACAAATTATGGACAATTATTCACGCAATTATCATTAAAATAAGTTCTGCTCAATTAAAAAAAATCAACAAAAAGTATATTTTTTTCAGCAAGAGAGTTCAAGTTTGCAGTTCTGGCACAGAAGACACCTAATTTCTTACCAAGAAAACTTCCCTTACCGAAACATCCACAAGAATTCAATACCCCAATAATGAAAAGAATAATATAATATCAAACACATATCAAAATTCGAATACTGCAAAAAGATAACATGATCGGAAGAACAAAGTGGCAGTTCAGTTTACACTTGAGAGAAGCAGTGTATTGAGGATAGCAATCGGAATCAGAGAGTCTTGCTGCACTTGGATATGCCGGTGTTTGAATTTTCGAATTTGCCATTTTGCCCTACTTTTTCCGATTTCCGGTCAGCAATTTCACCAGTTCGATTGAGTTTTCCCTATTTATTATTCGGGTCGAATTTCACTGACTATGAAGAAAAGTTGACCTCATTTTAAACTGTGGCCCATAATGTCATTGGCCCTTATAAGAGATGGGCCTCTATTTAGCCCAAAATAGATTTGCATAAATAGAATCATTCAGAGCCATCATTTGAATTTTGGCCTCATTGTAAAAAGTTTTTGCAAAAATAAATTACCGCTAACATAGAATAATAAAATCTTGATGAATTGTCAAAACATCGATTTTATGAGTACGATTTATCTAGATGCGAATTTTGAGGGATTACTATAATTTATTTGTGAAATCTTACTGAAATACTATAATTTATTAACTTAAAATTTTAATTTTTACTTCGAAGTCACAAATCAATTTAAAATGATTTCAAAGTTTGATATCCGAAAATTCTTAGGGAATATATTCAATCTATAGTTTCGAAAAATAATAAACTCAATATATATTTTTAAATGATCAAGTTCAACAAAGTTAACAATAGTATTTCTCATATTTCTTCAATCAAATCAATTCAAACTAACCATAGGAAGGGAAAAAACAAGTCTTTATGTGGAAATATATAGTATACTAGGATAGATAGAGTATAAATAGTTTTTTTTTTTTTTGACATTAAAAATTTGGAGAACAAATTAAATTTGTGAAAGATTTATTAAATAATATTTGGCTACAAGGGACGGGCCCCCCACCTTCCCAAATTTTCGGGGCCGGATTAAGCCCATCGTCATGATTGATTATGTGGAAATATAAATCATTTTGTAGTTAAGGGCCCCCTTTATTTTATTAATATAGAATTTGGAAAAGAAAGTTTTATTTTTATAGTAAAAAAATTATGTTTAAAAATTAATATTGTGATTGACTGTAAATATAAATATTATAAAAATTTTCTGAGTTATTTGAATTTGAAAAAAAAAAAACGAAGTAAAAACAACTTTTCAGTATTTTTTAAAATATTTCAAAAGTTTATAATTAAATATAATTTCAGAAATTCAATTCGAAAAAAAGTAAAAAAAATATTTTTTCCCTCTCTGACAGCTCAAAATAAAGCCACCTTCATTACTTTCCTGCCAAAAAAGGCTCTTATAAAATCTTTGTTTTGCTTTTTCTTGTTCCCTCCTTTTGTCCCTCACTAAAATAGAGTAGCTGCAACACTTTCTCAAAAGATCTCTTGAATTTTTCTCCATTTTAACCTTCATAGAAACTCAACATATTCTGAACTTTTTAAGTAGTTTTTTGGTTTTCTTGATTAATGAGATGAATAGTACTACTAGTGCTAGTAATAATGCTCCTACTGCTACCGGAACAAAGTTCATCAAATGTGTTACTGTTGGAGATGGTGCTGTTGGAAAAACTTGCCTTCTCATCTCCTATACTAGCAACACTTTTCCCACTGTATGTCAAGATTCAATTTTTTCTCTGTTTTTATCTTGTGAGTGTTCTTGTTTCTTGATTTTTTGTCTTTTATCTTTCCAGGATTATGTGCCAACTGTTTTTGACAATTTCAGTGCCAATGTCAATGTTGATGGGAAGATTGTGAATCTTGGCCTGTGGGATACTGCTGGTATGCCAAACCCTTTTTTTATTTGTGTATAATTCTGATAAAAATCATCTTTTTTTCATCAAAGTTGCCAACTTTATTGTTCTTTGCCATTATTGTTCTCTTTTTGTTAACAGATTTTACATAAGAAATCATGCATTATTTCTGATTGTTATTTTCAAGCAAAGAAAGATAAGGGGGTCTTTGTAGTTCAGTCAAGATTTTGCTTTAGTGCAAATCTTGAACCAGAATTGTTGAATGAAATGTGAATATTGGACTCAAATTAAGCCTTTTACAAATTGTCAACTCTGCTATGGGGCTTGATTCTTGATACGAGGGTTTCTGAGAAATAACCTTTCTATCTCTATGAGGTAGTGGTAAGGTTTGAGTACATCCCCACTTGTGGGATTCTACCCGTATGTTGTTGTTGTTGTTTTCTATTCCAAACAATCAATTGATCGTCATCAAAAGCAGTCAGATGAAATTCTCGTGCTTAATCAAGACTATGTTCAGCTTGAAGTAGTTTTACATTAACAAATAAATTGTTTGCTTTCAGTTCACAAAGCAATAAAGTCATCCTCATGGACTAGTAAAATGCACCTCCTTAACCAATATGGTGGTCCTATTACTTAGCATCTGCCATACATAATGAAGCTCAAATTGAGGGTAGAATTGAAATGAGAAAACCATTTTATGTATGTATTCTTGTGGCAAAATCTTATGGAACTTTGACACTGAAACAACTGCAATGAACCAGATTTGAGCCATTAGTACATAAGTAGTAATGACTAATGAACAAGATAACAAACGTTTCGTCTTCAAGAACTCATTATACATGATAGAATTGTGATGTTTCAACTGCTCTTCACAGGTCAAGAGGATTACAACAGACTTAGGCCTCTTAGTTATCGCGGAGCTGATGTCTTCCTGCTTGCTTTCTCTCTCATAAGTAGGCCTAGCTTTGAGAACATATCAAAGAAAGTATGCTTTTTCCCTCAACTTTAATAGCTGTTCCAGTGGCTGTGTTGTATTTTGCTCCTTTGATCATGTAATCCTGACATCATTCTAACTTTTTCTTTAATTTCTTATTATGTTGGAAAAGTGGGTTCCTGAGCTAAGACATTATGCCCCATCAGTGCCTATTGTTCTAGTGGGGACTAAGTTGGGTGAGTTTTCTTTCATTCTAAGATTCCTGTGCTTTACTAGTAGCTCTTGAGAGGATATATGCCTTTTTGCCCTTTTGTTAAACTGCTTTCCTCTTTTGTTTCACTTAAACACTTGTGAATTTGGCAGATATTGTATATCAAAATGAATCCCAAGTTTAACTAGTCTACAACAATAACTTATCCTGTAAAATCTCACAAGTGGGGTCTGGGGAGGGTAAAATGTACGCAGACCTTACCACTACCTCGTAGAGATAACGAGTTTAACTAGTCTGTTAATGTTTAATCAACAAAAGACCTAAGAGAAACCATCATTTTATTTGCAAATGTGAATTATGTAATGGTAATATTGCATTACAGTTTTTCTTCTTCTTTCTGTTTTTTTCACTTTCTTGAGGGGTAGACCTACATACCCACAGGCCTTATCCAAAACATAACTAAGGGAATGGAATGAACCTTCACTTTTATGTGCTTAACATGGGGCCTAAAGATTTAACAACTTTATAGAATCATGATAGGCAAGAAATACTTGCACATGGTTTAGTGGTTTGTTTTGCTCTATGATCTTATTCTTCTCGTACATCGACCCAATGTTTCATCCTTTCTGTTTTGTTTAATATGGCTTCCCCATCACTTTGTGTTCAAACCCGAGCCAACTGATTCAGTTGTCTCTCTCTCCCTATACTTCGAACCATGACTCTTCTACAAACTTAGGTTCTCTAGCTTTTATTCTTGGGGTACATAGACTACACCATTCTTTTGGTAATTTCAGGCTATCTAGTCTAACAATCAACAGTAGTGAACTACAGAGAAGAGAGCATTGTAACATGATCTAATTATGTTTTGCAAGTATTTGTTTAACAACGGATGGTTAATCAACTGCAGACATAGCAAAGGCTACATGTTTATAGGCGTCTGGCATATAATCTTCCACTCTTTGTTTCTAAGTTTCTATCTAATCAAAGTTTAAATGTGACAGATTTAAAAGAGGACAAGCAATTTAGAAGGGACTACCCTGGTGCATGTACAATTTCAACAGAGCAGGTACACTTATTTTGAGAAAGAGATATTATACGTACTGAATCTCTAAAAAGTTCAATGTAGCTTATCCAAAAATCTGGTTCATGATCTGCCTTCTTATAAAGAAAGGAAAGTGTAAAGGAGAACATAAAGTAAGACGTATGTCCCAAAAGGAAAGGAAAATGTGAAGTATGAGAGTCTTTTAAGTGTATGAAGCTGTCCCAATAATATGCTCAGAAATCGTGAGACTATATACAATCTGTTGAAAGTTTTATCAAAATGGCCAGCTCAGGAATACTTTAAGAAGGGGCAATGACCCAATTCCGAGCTAGCTAGCTCATCCAAGAAACAAAATGGGACAAATTTGCTTTTCTTTTTTTTGGTTGAAAAATGCAAAACAATCTGCACTTCTTCTTCTGCGTATTGTTGAAGTGTACAAACTGACATCCATAGGGAGCCTACAATGTAACCTCGGCCTCAGTGTAAAAGCATCTAGGAATTGACTATAAAAAAGAGTATGTTTTCAAGGTCCAACTCGTTGGATATGTTACTGTGACAATGTCAAGTTGAGAAAAAAAAAAACATGATAAATTAAGTCATAGATTACCAAATGATGGAGCAAGGAAAACTCAGTCAAGTTTTTGTCTTCAAGCACTCTTCTCACATTACAAAATTTGTTGAGATTTTACTTCTCTTTAAAACTATAGGGTGAAGAACTGAAAAAGCAAATTGGTGCAGTGGCATATGTTGAGTGCAGTGCTAAGACGCAGCAGGTAATATTTGAACCTTTTAGTATCGTAAGAACTTAAAAAGATTTAGTACATGAAACATGATGACTAATACTAGGTGTACTTCTGAAACAAGCAAACAATTTAGATGAATGCAGCTTGTTCAATTTCACAATTATGAGCCGAATCCAATTGAGAAAATTCTGTTTGTGATGTAGAATGTAAAGGCGGTTTTTGATACTGCAATCAAGGTAGTTCTTCAGCCTCCGAAGACCAAAAAACAGAAAAGAAAACACAAAGCTTGCTGGATACTTTGATCTAAGTCGCTGGAAGGGAGACGTTTGTACATTAATCTTTTCCCATTTTGGTGAGCTGTTTCTCCATACTATCCGTAGATTTTATTACCTCATCTGCTTTAGTAAGAATGCCAGTTTTCTCATTTCATAGTATGTGTGATGTGCTTGTTGAGTTTTATTGCTGGCTGCTTGTAAATGGTTTTTCCCACTTTGGAAAAAGGTGGGAAGTTGTTTGTTTTGGCGTAGACAGAATATGCTGTATTTTATGCAATGATCTCCATTTCTTGCATTGATTTGGTGTCAAAAATATTCTTGACACTCTCAGAATATTCAGAACTTAAAATTGTTTCCTCTAAGCCTAAAATAGCAGCTTTTCAAAAGTAAAGTCACTCCTAAATCATTTTGAGAAATGACATGTAATACTCGCCATTCACTTTTACTCGTCCACAATGTATTTTGTATATCCTTTAAGGAATAGGACATAAAATGCATATTTTATCATGATCCTCATATTAATATTGATACACAGTCTTTAATGTATTTGAGAAATCAGTTTAGATAATTAGTTAATGCTAAAGATAAAAGAAAAGAAAAGAAATTGTTTTTTCTCTTCATATGCTGAAGTGAAAAAAGTAAATACTCTAAAAATGTCTAGTTTCCTTACAAGTATTATTATTCTTTTATTCTATTTTATTTTCTTCAA
>JAPFFP010000001.1:21764235-21805675 GCA_026153255.1 Solanum medicagineum
TGAACAAGAGTCTGATCGATGCGGTGTGTTGGACTCTGAGGATCTAACAACCTAGTGCTCTGATGCCAAGCTTGTCATGACCCAAGCCTAGGGCCTAGATATGACACAGCACAAAAAGGGAACCTAAAGGGACCCCAAGCAAGCCTCTTAGCGCATCATTACACATCCTTACTAGCGGAAGCAGTAAAATAACAACATAAGAGAAGAAATAAGGATAACCGGGGTAAGGGACCTTATTCATATCATAACAACAAGAATCAAGAGAGAGTCAAGCTCATAACATTACACATGACATGTCCAACAACACCTCTACTACATAGATAAAAGCAGGGACCAAGAAAAGCAACCGGACTCACCCTTATAGTCAACATTTACATGAAAGAAATGTAGTCTTAGAACATAACATGACACAATAAGCAACGTCCTCGAAATGGAGGACTCACCAACAATTTGAGTGGAATCGTACTAGTCACGTGGATTGGGATGCTTAAGCAGGGCTCCGATTCCAACATGGTGACATCATGTAGGCATATCGTATGCGTTAGTACATTTGGATGTACTAAGTATGTAGGATGCAATGCAACAATAGATAGGCATCATAATCAAAATGCATAACATAGGCAATGAATAAACATATAGTAATATGGCATGTATGAATGATGCTTGAATTAAAACCATGCTTATATATAACACAGTCCATATGTAAGGAGAGGCCACTTTAGTGTAAATCCATGGCCTACCACCTCTTTGGAGAGGCGCATGAAGTACAAACCCCTTCATGTGGTTGATGAGGTGCAAACCCCCCCCCCCCAACTAATGTGATGGAGTACAAACCCCCCAATATGGTTATCAAGGTACAAACCCCTCGACATGGTTGCACGGAACTACCACCTCCCAAGCGAGGCAATCGAGGTACAAACCTCTAAACAAGGTTACCCAGGCCTACAACCTCCCGAGTGAAGCTTGGTCATTTTCCCCACTTTATAGAGAAAATATCATACACATATATTCCTTTCATCATCATATAGTCATTTAACTCATAAGACATGCATTGAGCCTTCAATTCCTCAAGAAAACCATAATCGAACATTTTGTGAAACACTTGGCAGGTGTGTAGTGCTAGTATAAAACCATGCAATTCAAGAGTGAAATCATGCTAGAAAATTCAATGTAAAACCACCAATAGATACTTGGTAACACCGTTAAGCAATATACATCAAAACCCTTCATCAAATCTCACATTAGATCTTAGATTCATAGCTTCAAACATGCAAAAATAGTCACAATTTCATGAAACCCCAACATAGTGTGCAGTGAAATTTATAATACATAAGACCCATGAGTAATCAAAACTTTAAATCATGCAATTTAGGGCAAAAGGAAGCTTGGGTATCATGGGTGAAAAGAACCTATCAAAGAAACCCACATACCTTGACTTTGGAGAATCTTAAAGAAGATTGGAGATGGAGACTTGAAGCTTGAATGATATCCTTGAAATCCGGATGAGTTTTGAGACTTGAATTTAGGAGATTAAATATTAGCTAAGTGTTTGAGCGAGTATTTGGGAATGTCTTGAATGATATGAGGGTAAAATAAGGCTAAGTATAGGTATTTTCACGCATGTGAACACTTAGGCCCAAGACCCAAAGCCTACGAACGAGATAGAAAAACTGGGCAAAATTTACACTGTGGCATGCCCTTGGCGCGTCATGCTAGGGGCGTGAAGAGTTCTCTGGAAATCAATTTTTGGGAATTTGAAATTGCGACTCATTTGCTCTAAAATTGGGGTTAGACCTAATTTCCACTTAATTTGACCTCCTGAACAAGAATATTAAGTCGAATTTCAACATCGCGCATGAATTTTGAGATATATGAAAATTATGATTCCGGGCACTTCCAAGGCACATTTTCGGGCACTTTTTGGGGTCATTTTATTCTTGGCCTCTTTCAACCAAGAAGGCCCAAACTCTTTTCACTTGAAATTCATGAATTTTGCTTACTTTGAATATGAATTTTAAGAATTATGATTTAATAAATTCCATTGAAGTACCGGCTATGCTTATTTTTTATTTTAAGTTGATTTAAGCTCTAATATGTTGAAATACTTGAATATTTGAATATGCATTACCCCTTCAAAGTTTCAACTAAGTATGAGTGATCTATATTATGATTTAAATATGGATTTAATTAAATTTCATATTGTATTGTTGATTTTATATTGAATCTCAATTACCCATGTCATTCTCACCTTATTCATTGCATATGCATTCATGAGCATTGAATTTATGAAAATTATGAAGTGGGTCAAGACCAAGTATGTTTAAGAATATGATTTTAATAAAACTATGGTTATGAACAAGAATTGAGCATGAATCTATGAACATGAGTATGATACAAGTTGAATACCATTATGACACAATTTGCTAGTAATATGAAGTTGACTTCCACATGAATATGGATTATATGGGTGTGCATATGAAATAACATCTTGCCATGAATATGTAATCACAAGTGTGCATTGATGAGGATGGGCACAATCCTCCCTTTACACAATGCATAGATGAGGATAGGTACAACCTTCCCTATGCACATGGTTATATGAGATAAGTGTGTATCGACGAGGACGGGCACAATCCTTCCTTTACACAATGCATAGATGAGGATAGGTACAACCTTCCCTATGCAAATGGTTATATGAGATAAGTGTGTATCGATAAGAAGGAGCACAATGCTCCCTTACACAATATATAGATGAGGATAATTATAACATTCCCTATACAAAGTCATGTCATAAGCTAAGGGTGTATTGATGAGGATGGGTACAACCCTCCCTTTACACAATTCAAGCAAGAAGTGACTCATTGAGTGCTAGTATATGTGGGTTAGGGCTACTCTATGGTTTTCATGTGAATATTGTGCAGGTTAACATCATCTTTCTTTCATATTGCATGCTCACATACTAGTGAATTCAAACGTACTAACACATACTTTTGCCTAATGATATAACCATGTAGGGACCGGAGACTATATTCATCCACCGCTTGACGGCTAGTCAGATTTGTGAAAGTTGTTGTGGTGAGTCCTTTCTTCCAAGGACAAGCCACCATCAATCTACCTTATATTGCTTCCATTCATGCTACTATTTATTTTAAGCGTGATACCAGGACATGTCTTGGCTCCCGTCCTATCTTATGACTAAAAGCATTGTTGGACATCTTGTAGACTTGTGTAGGATATATGTTAAGTGTTGATGTTTGGAGCTTATGATTATGGCTACCTCTTGGATATGACTATTATGATTTGATTATGAGTGCTGTGATCCAATTATGTTATGGTATGGAAACTTGGAAGATCTTAAGTCCCATATTTCCCCCCATAGAGTGAGTCATACTTTCCCGACCCTTAGAATTATGTGTTTACTATGTAGATATGCTTCCGAACTGATGATGTGAATATGGATTCTTTAAGGTTGTTTTGGGACTCTTAGGTTCACATTCGTCATGTCACTCCTACACCCTTGGTCTGTGTGATAACATAGATGGTATCAGAGTACTAGGTTTATAAATGATTCGCGGAGTCCAACATGCTGCATCGAGTAGAGTCCTATTCTTAGGTGTGAAGTGCACCACAGAAAAGGGGTTGATATTGGTACAATCCGATCCATTATCGGAGAGTAATCTTGACTCTGACGGATCGTTCCTTTTTTTGATATACGAAATAGGGGATTTCACTAAGTTGATACTTAAGAAGTGTCAAATTAAACCATTTATCCTTATTTCAACAAAAGAAGCACGGGCTTCTTTGCAAGAAAAACTTTTTATCTTAGTTCCAATTCAATACTAAACAATTCCGAACTAATTGAATACTTGTGTCAGAAATTCCTAGAGTCAGTTTGCCATTTTCATAAAGGATATAATTGACAATTCGAAGTTTCATATTATCCCTTTCCTACAATGGATCTGGTGGAAAAAGAGTTGCTAAATTTATATCGTATGTTATTTCATATGTGACGATAGGTCGAACTAAAACCAAAAACCTTTTCTTACTAGGTGTAAAGATACTGGAGAAATTTAATATATTTTACTCAGTTAATAGGTGGAAATTGGTGGCTATTTGGCATGCAAGCAAAAGCAATATCACCAACTCCTCAAAGCAGCCTTTTTGATATTGAATCTTTGATAGAGAACTGATTACTAGAAGCAACCTAATATACTTTTGTTGAAGTCCCTTTCTGTAATTTTCTTCTTCCTGATTATTTACTGCAATATTATTAATACTATTTCGATTTGCTACAAGAGCAAAGCGTGGAAAATGGTCACTTTGTTTTGACACTACGACTCTATACATGTAAAGTCTAATTCTTGGGTAAATTGTCCTCTCAACAACATAAGAAATCAACCAAGTAACTACGACTCAAACCCCCTTATTATTTATACTTTAGTTGCGTTATGCTATACACAAAATGGTATTTCTAAAAAGTTAAACAAGGATGATTCTTGAAAATAACGTCTTGTGTATTTTATGCTCATAACAAACACGCCATCTACTTCGCTAAAAATTGATAGTTTTATGAAATGAAAAGAGTAGAAAATGTTATATTTGGATTAGATGTCATAGTGTGGATTATTTTCTAAAAAAATGTGACAGGTAGCTCATTTTTGGCCTTACCTCAATTGCAAATCGGACTTTATATTTTTGTTCAGAGGGCAAAATTGTTTGGGAAAATGGTTACCTACAAGGTATAGGTTGTTCGTATCAAAAAAATATTATTACAATGAAATTTCACAAACCAGTGGTTGTCTGCGACAAGTCCACAGTATGGACTTGCCGCACCTTAGGTAAAAAAAATTCTTGAATTTTCTTGTTTCAGCTGAGGGAATTTGGGTAATAACCTTATGCCTATATGACGAGAGTTTCATAGTTTTCAGCCATTTTTATGTCCTATAACGCAAGAAATACTCTCAAAAATTTTCCCATTTCATCATCGAATCTTCCATTCATTCTCAAGATTTTCAAGAAGTTTTGTTGGAATTCAAGAACCCAAGTGAAGCCCAAATCTTCTTCAAGTTCCTTTCAAGAAAATCTCAAGTATAAGTTATGTGGGTCTTCATCCGTGGGTCCTTTCACCCATGGAGCCCAACTCTCTCTTTTATGAAATTTCATGATTTCAAGGTTAGATTTTTTATGTGTATTTTCTATTATTACTCCTATACATGAAATATGTTGGAAATTTGTGAATATTGGACTATTGATGCATGAGCTTCTATCAAGAAATGAGATTATATTATGTTTATGATGCTAAAGTTTTGTATACTATGATACTTGAAAGAGTTGGAAAGATTAGGGATTTTTGAATGTTTTTCATGATACCCGAAATGAGAGTTTTACTACAACGTTTGTAGGTTGCTCTGAATGATACTAAATGACTATATTTTACTCTATTCATGTTCTCTACTCTTGAAATGCACTATTTTAAGCATATTTACATATACCCACCATGTTTGACTAAATTTACATGACAAAGATTCTTTTGTTGATGAAACATTATTGCATGATTTGCAAGACAAGCATTATATGATTAATTATGGGCTCCTAAGCATGTGTTAAACTCATGAAATGTTTCTATGATCTACAAGTAAGATGTTGAGCCATTATACTATATTTTTACCCTGTATTGAGTGAATCATGTCTACATGAAGGGTTCAAGCATATTACTATTTTACCCTCATGTACCAACTCTTATTAGAAGGGGTCAAGCATATTACAATCTCCACCTTATGTGTAATGGATGCCTACTAGAAGGGGTCAAGTCTATGCAAGGTATATGCCACGTGTAGGGGTTAAGTATTTGAATGAGCTACTCATGCCATGCTATCATGTTTTTGCAAGTTATTCGTGTTATGATTAAATTTATGATTATTTCATGTATTCCGTGGGATTAGACTTAGCACTGAAAGAGGCTTAAGGTGAGGGCTTGATCCAAGGGGTCCTTGTATAAAGTCTTGGTCTCTTAAATATGTGCCACCATAGGTTTATATTATTTCCCTAAATGGGCTTTTACTAGTGGATTCAACTAGGACAAGTTACCCACAATATGGGATCAAGTTTGGTTTATCTCAGCAAGTAGACCACTCCTTCATTCGGTTTGGAGTGAACATTGGGATCCCACTAGTAGCTCGCTTGGTCTTATATGTTGGTTAAGGTCTCCTCCCACATATGTATGATATGTCATGCAAGTTTGACTATCTTCATACATGTTTTAACTTAAGCATTGATTATACACGTCATATTGAGCTTATGTGCATTGATTTTGATTATGCATCTTGATTATTACGTCTTATGATCCTTGTTGTATTGCACTCAACATACTTAGTACATTCAAAGTACTAATGCAAACGTTTTGCCTGCATGATCTAACCATGTTGGAAATGACTCCTTTCCATCCTTCTCCTTCATGCGATTAATCGGTTCGGTAAAGATTTGCTATTGGTGAGTCCTCCACATTCGGGGATAACACCCATTTACTTTCATGATTTTACTTGGACTTCTCTATTTTTGGATACTATTTTTTAGGGTGAGCTCGGGAGATATCTTGGCCCCCGTTCCATTCGTAGTTAGAGGTGTTGCTGGATACATGGGTTGTATGTTATGAGCTTGACTCTTATTATATCTATGTGTTGTTGGAGTTTTCCCTTAGTCCCTTCTCCCTTTTATGGTGAATGTTTTCTATGTTGACAAGTTGGAAGTCCCAAGTCCCTAAATGCCCCCATAGCGTGATTCATACTTACCTGCCCCTTAGATTTATTTACTATGTGATTTATGTTTATCCTCTTCCTTACAACATCCCCACAGCGTGAGTCCAAAGCCTCGTTTCCCTTAGAAATTATGTGCTATGTGCTTATATATCTTTTATTGCTTCCACGAAACCAAGGATGTGCTATGCATGCTTAAGAGGCTTGCTTGGGGATCCCTTCAGGTTCTCATTAGCCGTGTCATGTCTAGGCCCTAGGTTTGGGTCGTGACAAACAGCAAGCCCTTTCTTTAGGATACACACTCTTCCTGCTCTTCTAAATTCATTTCTATGCAATCATCTTTGTTTTGAGCATAAAACTCCTCAAATTCTACTTCAACCCAGCCTTCACATTTAAGCTTAGGACATTGTATACTAAATTGCAGCCATAATCTCTTGGTAATTTGGGAAACCAGGAGGAACAATAGGGTAATTCAGAAAATCAGGAGACGCATCAGGGTAATTCTCCACTTTTTTTGGTTGACATTCAGTCGGTAGATTAGAAAGGATGTCACAAATATCCCGATTAGTTTCTACTCCATTATTAGAAAGATGTTTTAATCTTCTTTTACTCCTTCATCCATGAGAAAGGAGTGTGTCCAGATGCTTAAAACATCTTTCTGATGATGGAGTAGAAGCTAATCGGGATGTTTGTGATGTTTCTCCTGATCCTGACTGTTCTTAACTGAAACAAGGAGAGAAATACCCTGATACTCTTGGTTTCCTGAATTACCCTGTTGCTCCTTTTAGTTTCCCAAATTACTAGGAGATGATGGTTGCAATTTAATCTGTAATGTCCTAAGCTTAGAGATGATGGCTAGTTTGAGGTATAATTGGGTAAGTTTTTTACTAAAAATAAAAATGAAGAGGATCTCATAGAAGTGAATTTGAAAGAGTTGTAGGAGTGTGTATCTCTGAGGGCAGGGCTTATTGCCGAAGGAATTGACATATAAGATAAAAAATGGGTTGAGTTATCACTTTTTTTTTAAATTAACTTTCCATACAATGACATCTACTCCAAATAGAACATGTTTCTGTTTCCATTTTTTAAAACTATCAATTACTAATGAGTTAGATAACATGTTACCATATGAAAAAAGATATTACAATATGAAACAAGGAAGTATATGATAGAGTTGAGAAAAGAAGAAGCAGAGCCTTAGAATAGGCAGTCAAGAACAGAGTTCTTACTCAACTAGAAAACCAACAGTTCATTAACCTAAAGTTGGAAGTTAAGAATTTGGCCAAAGCTGAATTAGTTTCTTGGAGGCAAAAGTCAAGATGTTTTTCAAGCAATGGCTAACTCTCATAGGAGCTATAACAACAATCTCAAGGTGAAGGGTGAAATAATTGAAGACAAACTGCAAATTAATGAAGAAATACTAAAGTACTACCATAATCTATACACAGAAACTGAAGCTCAGAGGAAAACTGCCAATTTTGAAGATATGCCTAACTTATCAGGAGATGACAGAGATATGTTTGAAGAAACTTTTAATAAGGAGGAAGTTCACCAATCATTCAGTCTTGTGCTCTTGGCAAATTTGCCTGATGGTTTAACTATGGCTTTCTTTCGAAGAACATAGGAAGCCAGAAGTGCTGGAAGCTCTCATACATTTCCATAAGAATTCTTATCTAGTCAACTCATGCAATGCTTCCTTCATTGCACTGATACCTAAAAGGAAAGGAGCTGTGGAATAAAAGACTATAGACCAATTAGCCTCACTAGTAGTGTATACAAGATTGTGTCTAAGCTTTTGGCAAAAAAGCTCAAGAGGATTATCGGCAAGCTTATTTCAACTCACCGGAATGCCTTCATAAAGTACAGGCAAATCACAGATGCAACTTTCATAGCAAAGATTGGAGGGTTAAAAGTGGTGAACCTGGTGTGATGCAAACTCGATACTGAGAAGGCATTTGATCAACTCAACTGGTCTTACCTTATTTCAATCCTAAAGAAGATGAGTTTCAGTGGCAGGTGGATTAGAGGATCAAATTTAGTATTTCAACAGTGAAATACTCGATCATGTAAATAGAGGACCTGTGGGATTTCTCTCCTTAGAAAAGAATCAGACAAGGGGATCCCTTCTCACCCTTTTTATTTATTTTTGCAATGGAGAGTCTTAGCAAAATGTTTGAAAGGGAAAGGTAAGCAATGGATTTAAGGTTTCAGTGTAAGTACTAGTCTCAGGCCATTATAACAGTCTCACACCAACTGTATGTTAATTACACAAAGGCTGACTCAATACATATGTCATACTTGAACCTTACTCTCCTCCTTTTTTAAGCTCTTTCAGGATTACATATCAAAGTCCCGAAAAGCATAGTGTATCCAGTCAACGGTGTGACTACTATTGATCACGAGATGTTTTATTGGGACATTTTCAACCACCTAGTTTGTCCTATCCCTGTAGAAAATAAAATAATGTTGAAATTTCTATGACAAAAGACTGACCTCCTGGCAGGTGCAATATCTATCAATTGGTGGAAGACTAGTTCTTATCAATAGGGTGCTTGACAGTATACCCACATACCATATGTCACTTTTTCCTATCCTTGGCAAGATCCTTAATCAACTGGACAAAATTAGAAGACTTTATATAGAAAGAAAATAACATTTCTCACAGTTTTATCTTATCAAATGGCACAAAGTCAAACAACCAAAAAATAAGTGATGTTTGGGCAGTAGAGACTTAGCTTCTCACAAAGCTTGTTCATGAAATGGTTGTGCAGGTTTAGTACAAATGACTATGGTCTTCGGAAAGAAGTTATTGCTGCTAAGCATGAAAGAAGGGATAAATAGAGCACAAAAACTTCCAAGTCATCCCATGGGGTTGACCTCTGGAAGTACATTAGCGATTTGTGGAGTGGATTTGTATAGAGGCATGGTTAAAAGAAGGGATGACTTATATATTAAATTTTAGAGTGACAAATGGCTAAGTAACACTCTGCTGATAGAAGTTTACCCAAATTTAAACCAGATTTGCCAAGACAAAAATTTTACAATTACACAGAGTAGATGTTATAACGACTAGAATGTAATGCTCAGAAGAAATATGCAAGATTAAGAACTGAAAAATCTATTTTTCAATCATTTGCTCTAAACTAAATTGTTCCAAAGCAGGCAAAAAGTGCTTGTACAATGTATTTGGAGTAGTTGATTTCTCTTCATCACTAAACTGCACTTCTACATCCATCAAATGTTGTATTCTAAATAAGAGAACAACTCAATTTTCAATAAATAAATGCTTTTAGAGAATTAGACCAAGAGAAAAATTGAAAAAATCCTACTTTTGCTTGTAACATTTAACCACACATATTCTATGCAGTTGCACGACATACAGGGCAAGCTTATAAAAAGGCCTCTTCTAGTGTCCCAGGGTACCTTAAAAAGAGGACAAGGAGATAAAGATGTCTAACAATCAGAAACAATCATTACAGACAAAACATATGTCATTGAAAGAGATTGATGGGGGTGATCGAGGTAATGATTATATGTATACATTTGATTTACTTATATCACTGTATAGTGATATGTCAAAATAATGACTAGGTCTTTGATTGATATCGATCATATAAACCTACTAACTCATCAAAGCAAGACACTACGTAAACCCTTCACATCCTTTAAACATATCACGAGATCCTTTTTATAGTTGTTTTGCATGCTATCATATCATATATGACTATCAAAGATCCAAATTTAAAAGAACTGACAATTAGGATTAAGAACCTCAATGAAAAAAAGATTAAAAAAATCGCTTGCCACCAAATCTCAATAATATTATTTATGTTTGACAAAAAAAAATCTCAGTCGAGTTTGCTTGTGATAAGGAAAATAAGTGGCTTAGCTTAAATTCTAGATCAGCGTCTTACCATCGAGTGATGTGATGAATGAAAAATCTTTTAGATTTACATTTGGAACAACACACAACTCTGTCTTTGTCATTCCTCTTACATTGATGCACATTCTAGAGTCCACTCTCTTCCTGTTGTTTTCTCCACATTTTATTTTCTTCCTCTTTTTATCCATTACATTATCAACTTGTACTTCTTCTTCCTCACTACTGTTGCTATCTATGATCACAACTAGTTTTCTTTGCTTGATTTCTTCCATTTTTCTTGTTTATTCCTCCAACAAGATTCTCTACTCTTTGTTTCTCCTCCCAATCGCAATAAAACTTGTAAAAGACAAGATATGGAGAATAGATCTTTCAATTGTTAGCATGACGGAAAGATCATAGAACCTCTTGTATTCTACATTTAGCGTATAATATAAAAAGTTATTCTTCATATCTTGTCTTTTATAGGTTTTATTGCAATTGGGGAAAGAAACAAAGAGTTGAGAATTTTGTTGGAGGAAAAAACAAGAAAAATGGAAGAAAACAAACAAAGAAAATTAGTTACGATCATAGATAGCAACTGTAGTGAGGAAGAAGAACAAATAGGTAATTCAACACATAAAAAGAAAAAGAAAATAAGATGTGGAGAAAGCAACAGGAAGTGAGGGGACTCTACAATATGTCATCAGCGTAAGAGGAATGACAAAGACAAAGTTATGTGTTGTTCCAAATGTAAAGCTAAAAGATTTTGCGTTCATTGCTTCACTCTATGGTAAGACTTAAGAATCTGATATAGAATTTAAGCTCAAGCTTGTTATCTTCCTTATCACGATCAAACTCCATTGAGAATTTGTTTTTGGCCAAAGATAAACAATTTTGATTGAATTTTGGTCGGAAGTGATTTCTTATCTTTTCTCATTAAGGTTGTTAAGCCTAATTTTCAATTCTTTAATACTTGGATCTTTGGCAATCATATATGATATGATAGTATATAAAACAACCATAAAAAGGATTTCTTGATATGCTTAAAGGATATGAAGGGTTTACGTAGTGTCTTGCATTGATGAATTAGTAGATTTGTATGGTTGATTTCACTGAAAGGATTAGTCATTCTTCTGACATACTACTACTTACAAATATAAATAAATCAAATGTATACATGTAATCATAGCCTCGATCACCTCTTTCGACAATATTTGTTTATCTCTAATGATAGTTTCTGATGCTTAGCCATCCTTATCTATTTGTCATCTTTTTTAGGTACTTTAGGATGCCAGAAGTGGCCTTTTTAGAAGCTTTCCCCGTATGTCATAATCTTTGCAACTGTATAGAATGTCTGTAGTTAAATGGGTAAGCGAAAGTAGGATTCTTACAATTTTTCTCTTAATCTAATGCTCTAAAAATATTTATTTATTTTAAATTGAGTTGTTCTCAAATTTGGAATACAATATTTGATGGATGTAAAAGTGAAGTTAACTGATGAAGAAAACTCAACTACTCTAAATACATTGTACGATCACTTTTGCATGCTTTGAAACAATTTAGTTTAGAGCAAATGATTGAAAAGTAGATGGAGTATCAGATTCAACAAAAGTTTTCTAATGAAATGGTTGTGGAGGTTTTGTACAAATGACTATAGTCTTTGGAAAGAAGTTGTTGTTACTAAGCATGAAAGAAGAGATAAATGGAGCACAAAAACTTTCAATTCACCCCATGGGGTTGGGCTCTGCAAATACATTAGCAAGTTCTGGAGTGGATTCATTATAAAGATATGGTTAAAAGCAAGGATGACTTATATATTAAATTCTAGAGTGATAAATATCTAAGTAACACTCCACTCATGGAAGCTTACCCAAATTTGAACCAAATTCCTCAAGACAAAAACTTCAGAATTACATAGAGTAGATGTCGCAACAATTAGAATATAATGCTCAGAAGAAATGTGCAGGATTAAGAGCTGAAAAATCTGTTTGACACTCAATCTGCTTTTCAATCATTTTCTCTAAACTAAATTGTTCCAAACAGACAAAATGTGCTTGTACAATGTATTTAGAGTAGTGGAGTTTCTTCATCAATAAAATTCACTTCTACATCCATCATATGTTGCATTCCAAACAAGAGAAAATCTCAATTTGCAGTAGATAAATGCTTTTAGAGCATTAGACCAAGAGAAAAATTGAAAGAATCTTACTTTTGCTCACCGATTTAATCGTAGACATTCTATGCAGTTGCAAAGATTACGATATATGGGGAAAGATCCTAAAAAGTCTTCATTGGCCATCCTAGGAGACTTAGAAAAGAGGACGAATAGATAAGGATGTCTAAGCATAATTATAGATAAACAAATGTCGTCTGAAGAGATTGATGGGGGTGATCGAGGTAAAGATTACATGTATACATTTGATTTATTTCTATCGGTGAATAGTAATATGTCAGAACAATTAGGAGGTCTTTGATTAAAATAAATCATATAAATCTATTAATTGATCAAAGCAAGACACTACATAAACCCTTCACATCCTTTGTACATATCAAGAGATCCTTTTTATGGTTGTTTTGTATGCTATCATGTCATATATGACAGTCAAAGATCCAACTTTAAAAGAATTGACAATTAGGCTTAACAACCTCAATGAAAAAAGATATAATCACTTTCCACCAAATCTCAATCAAAATTGTTTATCTTTGACCAAAAAGAGATATCAATCGAGTTTGATCGTGATAAGGAAGATAAGTGGCTTGAGCTTACAATCTATAACGGCTCTTACCACCAAGTGATGCAATGAATGCAAAATCATTTAGCTTGGCATGTGAAAAAACACACAACTCTGTCTTTGTCATTCCTTTTACACTGATGACACATTCTAGAGTCCCCTCTCTTCCTATTATTTTCTCCACATCTTATTTTCATTCTTCTTTTATTCGTTGAATTATCAACTTGTTCTTGTTCTTCTTCACTACTAATGCTATCTATGATCACAACTAGTTTTCTTTTCTTGATTTCTTCCATTTTTCTTGTTTATTCTTCCAACAAAATTCTCAACTCCTTTTTTATATTCTCAATCACAATAAAATCTATAAAAGACAAGATATGGAGAATAGATCTTTCAATTGTTAGCATGGTAGAAAGATCATAGAACATCTTGTATTCTACATTTACTATAGAATATAACAAGTTATTCTCAATATCTTATCTTTTATGGGTTTTATTACAATTGGGAGGAAAGAAAGAGTTGAGAATTTTGTTGGAGGAAAAAACAAGAAAAATGGAAGAAAACAAGCAAAGAAAGCCAGTTGTGATCATAGATAGCAGCAGTGAATGAGGAAGCATAAGAACAAGTTGATAATTGAATGAATAAAAAGAGGAAGAAAATAAGATGTGGAGAAAATAGCAGGAAGAGTGGGGACTCTAGAATATGTCATTAGTGTAAGAGGCATGACAAATACAGAGTTGTGTGTTGTTCCAAATGTAAAGCTAAAAGATTTTGTGTTCATTGCATCACTTGGTGGTAAGACTTAAGAAACCGATCTAGAATTCAAGTTCAAGCTACTTATCTTCCATATCACGACCAAACTCGATTGAGAGGTTCTTTTGATCAAAGATAAACAATTTTGATTGAGTTTTGGTGGGAAGTGATTTTCTTTATCTTTTTTCATTGAGGTTGTTAAGGCTAATTGCCTATTCGTTAAAATTTTGATCTTTGGCAATCATGTATGATATAATAGCATGCGAAACAAACATAAAAAAGATTTCTTGATATGTTCAAAGGATATGAAGGGTTTACGTAGTGTCTTGTATTGATGAATTAGAAGATTTGTATGATCGATTTAAATCAAAGACCTAGACATTGTTTTCATATATTACTACTTACAGATATAAATAAATCAAATGTATATGTGTAACCATTTCCTCGATCACCCCCATCAATCTCTTCCGATGACATCTATTTACCTGTAATGATAGTTTTTAATGTTTAGCTATCCTTATCTATTTGTCCTCTTTTCTAGGTACCCTGGGATGCCAGAATGGGCCTTTTTAGAAGCTTGCCCCATATGTTGTAATCTTTGCAACTGCATAGAATGTCTGCAGTTAAATGGACAAGCAAAAGTAGGATTCTTTCAATTTTTCTCTTGGTCTAATGCTCTAAAAATATTTATTTGTTACAAATAAATTTGTTCTGTCGTTTTGAATACAACATTTGGTGGACGTAGAAATGAAGTTCAGTGATGAAGAAAAACTCGACTACTCAAAATACATTGTACGAGCACTTTACCTGCTTTGGAATAATTTAGTTTAGAGCAAATAATCAAAAAGTAGATTGAGTATCAGATTCAACAAAAGTTTGATCATGAAATGGTTGTGGCGGTTTAGTACAAATGACTATAGTATTTGAAGAGAAGCTGTTACTGCTAAGAATGAAAGAAACAAAAGCTTCCAATTCACCCCATGGGGTTGGCCTCCAGAAATACATTAGCAAGTTGTGGAGTGGATGTCATAGAGGTATGGTTAAAAGCAGGGATAACTTATATATATTAAATTCTAAAGTAATAGATCGCTAAGTAACATTCCACTCATAGAAGCTTACCTAAATTTGTACCAGATTACTCAAGTCAAAAACATCACAATTGGACAGAGTAGATGTGGCAACAACTAGAATGTAATGCTCAGAAGAAATGTGCAGGATTAAGAGCTATAAAATCTGTTTGATACTCAACCTGCTTTTCAATCATTTGCTCAAAACTAAATTGTTCCAAAGTAGGCAAAAAGTACTCGTACAATGTGTTTAGAGTAGTTGAGTATTTCTTCATCTCTAAACTTCACCACTACATACCTCAAATGTATATTCCAAACAAGAGAACAACTCAATTTGCAATAAATAAATGTTTTAAAAGAATCATACCAAACGAAAAATTGAAAAAAAATCATATTTGTGCTCGCCCATTTAATCACAGACATTCTATGCAGTTGCAAAAATTACGACATATGGGGCAAGCTTCTAAAAAGGCCTCTTTTGGCATCCCAAGGTAACTAAAAAGAGAAAAATAGATAAGGATGTCTAAGCATTGAAAACTATCATTACAGATAAATAGATGTTGGAAGAGATTGATGTGGGTGATCGAGTCAATGATTACATGCATACATTTGATTTTTATTTATATTCCGAAATCAGTTCACTGAACTTTAGCCCTAAAATATCATTTGGAAGTCAAAATACATACTAAGATCATCTGTTTTTGTTGGATTTGCTCTCTACGAAGCATGTTCAACACAAGACAATCTCAACAAAAGAGGTGTCGCTCTGGATAATAAGTGCTATATGTGCCAAAATAACATAGAAATAGTCAATCACCTATTCCTTCACTGTGCAATGCTCAAGGTCCTTTGGACTATGTTATACTTTATTTTTGGCTTACAATGGGTCATGCTACAAAATGTGAATGAAGCCTATACAAGATGGAATACATGGAGAGTTAATACCCTTTAGGGTGGCTTCGTTGTTTAGGCTTGGGACTTCCATGTTAGAGGTCCCAAGTTCAAAACTCCTTGCCGAGAGAAGAAAGGGGTTTGCCTTCTAAGTCAAGCTTGTCGCACTGGCTTGCCTAGTGTAGTTACCTCTCCTGCGTGGTTTGCGAGCTATTGTATACGAGTGAGTATTTTACCCTGTGTGAATCCAGCGAGTAGTGGCTATGGATTTTTCTTGTCATAAAAAAATAAAAGGAGAGTTGATAAGTCCATTAAGAAACCCTAAGTAATGATCCCTGGGGTTATATTTCAGTGGTGATGGACCCAAAAAAACACATAGATGTTTTGAATTGGATCTCAACTCCAAGCCACTCTCTTAAAGCTAGGTGCTTACTTAAATTGTTCAGTTAGCTTAATTTAATCCCTGTATTTAGTATTGAATAAATTTCTTGACTTTTTTAGCTCTAGTACTAGTTTGAAGATTGTAAAGGAGCTAACAACTTTTTCTTTTGCTCTTTGGGAGCCCTTTTATTTTCAATAATCTTACATCTGCTTGATGTATTTTTATGAAATGCCTTACTTCATAGAAAAATAAGATGACATATTTGTTCTCCATTTTTAAGCATAAGATGCAGAAGACATTCCTTTCCAAAAAAATTACTTGTCTTACTTTTTAAAGTTTCTCAGTTGATAATTAGCTAAAAAGTAAAAATCCACAAATTATACCAACAGTTTGTGATTGAATAATATGGAATATACTCTTCAAGCTCTCTAAAAAACCTAAAGCCAAGTAACGTCTTCATACAGTGATTTGGTGACTATGGCGCTAGCTGCCATGAGTGGTAGCCGCCCTCCTCCTGAGAGTGGATAGGAAGGGGGAAACTTTCCTCCTAAATTTTCATATGCTTGTCTTTTCAAATTGACCACTATTGTGGTGAAGCTGTAACACCTCTCGCATGACTCGAAATATTCTTATAGTGTATTTCTTGAATATCATAAAATCCATAAATTTTTCGGCAAATAGAAGTTCATATTCTTTTTCTAGAGGCAAAATTGTGTAGGAAAAGGGTCGCCTTCGATTTTTAGGTCAACCGTATCAAAAAAAATTTCGATTGATTTTTCCCTAGAAAACTATGCATTGAATCTAAATCGCAAAGATGTTCCAGGATAGCCCAAAGGTGGAATAAAACCATTCCTAGGCCAAAACAGGGAAAAATTGAAGTTTGTACAAAAATGACTTTAGCGGGATCAAGTCTGCATCACCCACTGGTTCCTTCCATGAACAAAATTTTTTGAAAATTTCCAAAATTAAGAAAGAGCAATTGGGACAAATCCTACCATCCATATATGCGTGAACCCCCTAAATTGCCCTCATTTTTAGCCTTAAGTTTCTCTCAAACTCTCTCTGATTCCTCCCAAAACCTCTTTAAAATTTCTCTATCAAGCCATTCCAAGTTCTGAAGGTTTCAAGTTCTCGCATTAAAGGTCAAGGCTCAAAGTGATTCCTCAAGCTTCTTCAAGTTTTCTCTTTAATTTGAAGACATTAAGGTATGTGGGTTATCCATGGGTTCTTCCACCTATGGAGCCTCAAAATCCTTTCTGCTAATTCTCTAAAATTCATGGTTATTTTCTTATAGTTATCTCTTATTACTCCTATTGTGCATAAAATATGTTAAAAATTATTATTGATCAAGTTGAATTGCATGATTTTCTTTCGAGGATTTTTTATTATGAGCTGTTTTATGATATTCAAAGTTATACAACCAGATCAGAAAGGAGAGGCAAGAAGTCATCACAAATCTCCTAAAGAAAAGGAGTGAACAACTTGGTTTTCTCCTTGCCATCTTTATCCATAAGACGGAGATTGTTCAGAAAATCAGACAGAAGGAGCAGGCATGGAGGAATAATAATACGTACTGGGGCTATCAGTGATGACTCCCAAGTGGTGACTCTTCGAAAACCTTCATACTAGAGTGAGATTCCTAGAGAAGAAGGTTAGTCAGAACACACAATGTTTAATTTGAAAAGGAGAAAGATTTGTACCCATGTACCTTTGATTGCTGATAATCAGACTCATGGAGTGAATGGGATGAAGACAGTTAAACCGCCAAAGTTAAAGGAAGTTGCAGCGAACTTTCCAAGGAAGCATCTGAAACGACGGATGAGCTATGGAGGGAAAGGGCACCAGGAATGTATTAGGAAACCATTCATTGTAGGATTTGTTTGCTTATAGATAAATCCAGTCCGGACTTTATTACTTTGCTTAGTAAGTGGGCCTTGGGCCAACAATTTTGTATTTGGCTTTCTGATGATTTTTATATAAAATGAACCTATGATCCAGATTGAAGAAAAAAATGTTTCACAGTTGATATTAAGTATCAATATCCGCCGTCTCCCCTCTCACTTAGATCTTGTTTGTCTGATCTTAGTGAAAGTCTTAATCTTAATATTTCAGATCTCAGTTATTAAGTTTATTTATTTTTAAGGTTTAAATCTTAATAATTGAGTTCTTAATCATTAAATGCATTTATTTTCTTATTTTACAACACTTAATATGTATGAATAAGTCTAAATGATTAAGATCTATAACAAAACATCAATATGATTATGATGTCTATTTAAGAATTTCTACAAAGATGACAGTTCACCACTATTCTATCTACATTCATCCATCACCAACAATCAATCTCAAGTGGAAGAAGACACTCAAGTAAAGATCATGACATAATTCATATAACCAAGTCTCCGTCAGTAATGGTTTCCAATGAACAAAGTTGAAAAATATATGTCAATCAACTATTACAATCCAATATGTATGAAAAGCTCTAATCCAAGTCTAAAAAGTGCCAAAACAAGGCTCGGGATACCTCAAAGAAATAATACTACTAAAATAAAGATGAAAAGGCTCCTTCGAATAGAAAGGAGGCTCACCAAGTTTGAGAACAAGAAACTGGACTTCAACGGTGCACTTGTTGAAGGTCTATATCACCTATATCTGCATCATTAAATGATATAGGCCTAAATGAATATTAGTACATTGAATATACTGGTACTTAAAATGACTAGGGGAAACAAGTAAGGCTCATCAAAATCAATCTTAATTAAGTTTAAACGATCATCAAGTAAACCCAACAATCTATCCAATCAACTCAAAAAAACCACTCCTAGAGAAAACTCTAGCATGTGACTCAGTCTAATCATTTATGCACAAATCAAGGAGTTTCTTTAACTAACAACTATCACATAAGAATAGGTGATGATACAGCATTTGCACAGTCATTTCCACATACTTTCCTAGGTAAGAGGTGATCAACCAATCTTGGATCCATAACCAATCAATGTCCAACTTTTTGGGTCATAAGAGGCATGGCCTCTGTCCTACGTTGGCAACACAGTTTCTATGGGTTAGAGTTTTGATTTACTCATGCCAATATCTGTGTTCTATACTTCTCCCATGACACAATATGCTCATATTAATCAATCCAATCAACTCATCATTAGTTCAATTTGGTTCCGTTAAATCAAATGATCAATTATGTCTATCCCAATCAGCAATAAACACTCATGCACATCAATTTACCATGCTTTCAAGGCTCTTAAAATCATTCAAGCCTCTAGTTCAAATGGTCACTTGGAGTTCAGTCAATCACACTCATTACATAAATACATGTAAATATTCCTTATGTTCCAATCATGCTTAATTCATTCAATTCAGACATTCAGAATCACATTCTCGATTTAATCAATGCAACAAGTAGTACATAAAATTATAAGATTAGGGTTTAAGTCAACTAATACAACTAGATGCTTAAAATCACATACAATCAGCATGTATAACATCATTACGTCCATAGATACACATGAAGGCTCGAAGTAAGTGTAGACAACTTGAAGATTAGGATTATGAAATTTCTCTGGTCAATCTTTATGTACTAATTTGACTCATGTAGATGAAAATGGTGGGTAGATGAACTTAATTCCACACTTTTAGTAGCCTTACATACCTGGAATTATGAGGAACAATCGATTCTCTAGCAACCTTCAACCACGTACCCAGAACCCTAGATTTTCTCCCTTCCTTGGTGCTCTCAAAAGTTCTAAGTTTAGAATGATGAATAATAGCTTAGGGAACTATTAAGTGGTCCAAATAACTCCAAAATATCATGGGTTTAATTAAAAAGGGATGGAAAAAGACAAAAATATCCCTCCTAAAAACTGTCGAATGGAACCACAAAATCCTATTTATGGGGCATGGTTTTGTTTATGGATCATCCTATTTGTTGTGGTTTAAGCTTCAAAAATTATGCTTTTTCGGAACGTGGAACCATTCTACGGGCCGTATAATGGAAAATAGTCCGCAAAAGGACTCATACATTGCCCCCGACTTATAAAAAAATTTCTAAGTCGCAGGGTAACCATGGTCCCATCTATGGACCGTAAAACCATCTATGAGCCGTAGATGACCCCTCGTGGTCATTTCCTAGTGACTTCTAAGTCATTTTTCAACCTTTTCAGGACATTCAGACTTAAACTAGGTAAAAAGGGTGTATTACAATATCCCCCCTTGGGATCATTTGTCCTCAAATAAAGATCGATCTGAGAACCTAGTCAAGGCATAAATCCTAGTATGAACTCTTACAATTAGACAATCATCAAACAATCCATTAATTATATAATCACACAAATCAAGCAAATCACAAATTGAACTCTAGGGTCTATCACAATTCAAACTCGAAATAGAAAAAACTCAAAGAATATATATGGGTACCTAACCTTCATATCCTCTTACGCCTCAAACAATCCATTAATTAGAAAATCACACAAATCAAGCAAATCAGGGGATCAGTTTCTGAACTTTTGTTCTGCTCTGCTGCTTCCGTTCTACTTTCTTTGTAGTTGACTAAAACTGAATTGCAGTTCCCTTATATTCAAAGAGTAACTTGAAGAGGGAGTATGCACGGCATGAGGAAATTCCTCCTCCTAGAAGCAGAGCCACAGTGGATTATCCTTCTAGGTTTCCTTCCGACAGACGTGTCTCCTACAGGGATGATTATTCCTCTCGTAGCTCGGGATACTCTGATTTTCCAAGAGGTACTCCTCGCACAACGACAAGGAAAGCTTATGTTGATGATGATTATGAACAGCGGTTTGAAAGGCCTCCCCCTGCATATCGTGAGGGGCGAGGTAGGGAATATGACTCCTTGTCGGGCTCCAAACGTCCATACAGTGAAATGGTATGTCGTCTTAATACAGTGGGATATTTTGATTTTTGTAACATTCTTGATCTACATAAGATGTACTCTCTCCGTTCAATTTTACTTGTCACATTTGGAATTGACACACCCATTAAGAAAGCAATAATCAATATGGATATTTTACCACATTACCCTTATCAATTGTGTTAGTATAAGTTCTTGAAAAATGATTTGGGGAATAAGTAATTAAGATCAGTGGACAAGTAAAAGTGAAAAGACGGAATAAGATCTAATTTAGTGTCTCCACATGTCAGGATGATATTCCTCCCCGTTATGCTGAGGCTGGAGCCCGCCCTTCTCGTTCTCGTTTGGATTATGAACTTGGTGGTGCTGGAGGCACACAATATGGGGATTACAGTGACAGGTGTGCTGCTTTTGCAATTGACATGATAGTCATCTCGCTTGCAATTCTAGTGTTACACTGACTTTCTATTACTGAATAGCAGTAGGCCAAGGAGGTCAAGTGCTGGATATAGTGGCAGCCGGAGTTCCCTTTCTGTTCAAGATTCTCATGGAATGTATAGCAGTCGTCAAGGAGGCTATGGTGGAGGTGAGTTCTTAGTGTTCTTTGAAATATCTGGCGCTCATGTTAACTGTTTTTGGGTTACAGTAGATATTATAGGGTTTGACTTTGGATGACTGTCTTAACTTCTTTTTGGGGTTTACAGGCTCCTATAATGGCAGTGGTGTCAGTGGAATGTATTCATCTGGCTATGGTGGCGAGTACATGACTCGTAGCAATGATGTATACTGTACTTTATTTTGATGATGATTTGTCTGGAGCTTCTGTGTTGATTGTGGACCATCGTATTTATGTTAGACTGTGTTGAAATTTTCAGGTTGCCGGTAGCTCTTACTCATCAGCCTATTCTAGCCGTAGCATGGGTGGTAGTCGTTATATGGGCAGTGGTGATTCTGGATCTTATTACTAAGGTATGTCACATGTTTAAAGCTTGTGTTATTTGATGGGAGTTTTTTCTTGTGTACTAAGTATCTTACTGAATTAGCAGTTGTTTCTCTCTGTTAACTTGTGGGAAGATGGAGTGAGGAAGTTTATACTTATGTTTCTTCTAATAAGAGCCACAGTTGAAGATGAGGAACATTTGGTCACAACAAATTTCTTTATGGTACAGATTTGTGTTGGACAAAAAGATTGCAACTGGATGTGTATATCTGCAAGCTCCCTATGCAATGGGATCCCACCAGAAGATGCTGGAGTTGATCTGTTATTTAGCCTCATTGTATAAATTGGGTGAGAATATCTTAGTTTTAGGTTGTATTGCTCCAGAGCATGTTGGATTCGACTTGGGGGGGGGGGGAGGGTTAAGAAACATCTGTCCTTTCCTGCTGTAAGGAAGATTGAGCTTTTCAGAGTACACAGACACTCTGGTGTTTAAACTTGCAATATTTTGTTATGGTATCTCCATGTAAGAATTTACTGGAATAATAGAGGAGGTACACTGCATGATCATTTCAAGAGCAAAAGGTTTTATGAAAGTCGAAGTTATCTATTATCTGGTTAACGTCCTCTTGGGTATATTGGTTGAGGGTAATTGGATCGTTTCTGACAGAATTATATCCAGTTATTGGATCTTCTTTTCACAAGGCTATATAGCCTTCTGGACTGCTATAGAATGCAGTGTCAAAAGAGAGATTCGTTTATGTGATCAAAATATCTGGTATCATATTTTAGTTGATGGATTGACACACGTTCTGAAATATCATCAACATCGCTTTTGACGGTGTGAGATTATGATTGTAGTGAAGGGAAAATAAGTATTCAGTTATATATACTTTGGCAGATAATGCAATCCTGAAGCAAAAGGAAGAAATTTATTTGTTCGTCAGTTGCTCAATTTACAAAACCGACCTTGTTCTTGAGCAGAAGAAAGAAGTTGATTTATGATGTGTGTTTGTGAACCCCATAATTGTGAATTCTCTGTGCTTGTTGTCTTGGTGTTTCTGTTTTGTTGCTTTAGTCCTTGGATTTTGAGCTGCTATGAAGTTCTTATCGTTGGGCATAAAATATTGTTGTTCTGATGCTTCAAATCCTCCCAGCTCTGGAACTATTTCTTGTCGCAAAGTTTTGTTAGTCATTGCCTATATGGTGCCAATTGGCTCCCAAATGAGATTTACTCTTTGCTGTGCATAGTGTGTGCACAAATCACATTACATTTGTTTCTGACAGCTTGTGCTGAAGTTGATATTCTTATAAGCATGTGAGGACAAGGTAATCTGAAGATTTGCACTGTTCTGCTCTTTCATTACTGGATGCTCTCTGATTTGGTAGTAGCTTTGTTATTTATAGAGTGATCGGCCCTTGGAAAAGAATGTATTTTAAAGTGATCAAGGGGATCAGTGTACACTTTTAACTAAGATGAAGTGGTAGTCTTATAACTTATTCTGTCGAAGAAATGTGATAGTTCATGAAACTGGTGGAGCGATGGAGCATTAAAAGTTTTGTAAATTAGTAGCTAGCAGCACTAGCCAGATATTTCAGCTGCTTTCCTTTGCTTGTGCCATAATTGCATTTTGTCAACTGATTTTGATGTTACAGTTACAGGTTTGCTCCAGGTCGGGTTAGTTTTCTACTTTAAAAATCTGTTTGGTAGCTTTGGAACAATATTCTTGTACAGTGTTTTCGAGAACGAGCCTATTTTTGGATGCATTCATACACATTAAGAACAGGATTTTGTAATCAGTAACGTGATTGTAAATTGTCAGTGATGAAAGCAATAGCTGATTTTGCATTGTGACTTTTGTATCAACTTGTTTGCCCCCAATATTTGGTAATTTAGTAACCTGCGTAGAGGACAGACTCAGTAGTACTGACAAAAGATGCAGCTGTGCTTTATTATTCCTGTCTTTTCAATCTTAAACTGGACTTAGAAGTCTTGCCCGTATTTAGTGGGAAGCAGAGAAAGACTACTCAATTGACTTTATTTGTGCTCAATTAAGATCATAGATCGAACTATATTCACTCAAGTTGGTTTGATGAATATCTTTTGTCAGAATTTTTTTTGAATATATAGGTTAAATATAAATATTTTGATATATATTAATTTTGAAACAATAGAATGTTTGGATAGATTATAGTTTACTGTTGTTTAATAATACTTTTGTTGTTCGGTTTTGACTATATGGCATGGCATCATAACTGATAAACTTACGAAAACACTCTTAATTATTATAGCCCTTGGTCAATATTAATTTTATTTTTATTTTAAGCAAAAATAGTAGCCAATTACCTAAAGTTAATAGCCAAAGTGGAAGTAACTTAATGTGAAATAAGAGAAGAAAATAAAAACGAAGAAGAGAAGACTTGAGGTGGAAAAGAAGCTTCAACTTCAAAAGTTAAAGCTGAAGAGAATGAGTAATATGATTGTGAAAGTAGATATATTATGATAAAATTTAATAAAGAATAAAAGATAAATTATAATTATTTAAAATTAAGTAGGGGTATAGTTGAAAAAAACAACAAGTAAACCACCAGATGCCACCAAATTGATGGGTTTCAAAAAGTGGGGTTCTCATGTTTACAAAACATACTGTGTAATTAAAGAAACAATAAAAACACACGTGGTTCTCGTACTAATTATACCATACTACGGAAAACCACCATCCAAACAAGCTGTTAGTACTTAGTACTGCTATAAATAAACATGAGTGCTTGACCATTCGAGGCACTAAAATTGAAACTGGAGCTTGATTTAGCAAAAGTTAGCATGGACAATAGGCTATTTGATGCTCCACGAACAGGAAACGTTGATGATCTGATGGAGCTTGTAAGATCTGACCCTATTACCATTCGCCGCGTTGGCTTAGTTGATGGCGATTCCCCCCTTCATCTCGCTTGTATGGGTGGTCACTTCAATTTTGTGAAAGAGCTCCTCAAGTTGAGGAAAGAATTAGCTGGAGAGATGAATCAGAGTGGTTTCAGTTGCTTGCATATTGCTGCAGCCAATGGGGACGTACAAATTGTCAAGGAGATTCTAAAAGTGGACATTTGTTTTGTGCCTTGTGAAGGGCAGAGAGAGAAGGATTCCTCTTCACTGTGCTGTTATCAAAGGCAGAGTTGATGTCATGAAAGAATTGCTCTCTGCTTGTGTTGAATCCATTGATGTTGTGACATCGCGGGGCGAAACCGCACTCCATCTTGCTGTCAAGAATGCGCAGTTTGGAAGTATTGATCAAGCAACATCGAGATGTTCAACAAGATGAAAGTCTTTAACAAGCAGGATGAGCTAGGAAATACTGTCTTGCACCTTGCAGCAGCAAGGAAATAGCACGAGGTACCTAGATATTGTATTAGCCACTGAAAAATGAAGATGATTTTTTGGAATATTATATATTAGTTTCTAGAATAGTCTAGTGTAGTATTTAGAATAAATATCTTATAGAAATATCTAGATATTTAAAGTAGAAGACAAAGTTACTAGAATATTCTTGAACATATTTTGTTAAAAGATAGTTGTAGAAAATTATAGAATTGTCTAGATTTTGTAGTATCTAGAACCATCCCTAGACGTATAAATAGGGGTGACCTTAGTTATTTGTAAGTAACTAGGAATGACAATGGGGCGGGTGCAGGACGGGTTGAGCTCAACCCGCAAATTTTTTTAAACCGCCCCGCCCCGCCTGATTATTTTTTTTATTTTCAACCGGCCCGTCCCGCCCCGCTTAAATTTTAAAGTTCTTTCATTTTTTTAATTGAGTTTAATTTTTTTGGCTAATTAACGTCTCAATGACTAATTAACTATTTTTAGTTGACATTTTAACAATTGTTTCTTAATTGTTATTTAAAAGTTTTTAATTAACATTTTAACAATTAACAATTTATCGGACATGTCTAGTTCAAATTTTAGAAAAAAATAGAATTAAAGTCAAGGTTTAATATAAAAAGTTTATATCTTTAACTTTTACTAATTAGAAAAAATTTATTTCTTCGAATTCCTATTTGGCTTTTTAGAGCCGCAACCTGCCACGCCCCGCATTAGTTTAAAAAAATGCCTACTTTAACCCGCCCCGCATCCCCACAAGCCTCGCATAGCTTTAAACCCTCCCCGCCCCACATAGCTCTAAACCCGCTCCATACACGCTCCGCCCCGCCCCACCCTGTTGCCATCCTTACAAGCAACCCAAGAAAGAATCAAATCAAAGAGTCTTCTTCTACACCAAAGCTCTCACTTCTAAAATCTTTCTTCTCGCATTTAGCTTCTTCTTAAGTTAAATCTTCCGATCTTAGCTAACAATCTTGGGCTAGCAGAAGGTCTCCCGATAACACTTTTTTCTGCTATATTTTTTTACAATTGATACTACTATACAATGGTGGAGTCATGATTTTTACTAAGAAATCATATGAATTACCATGCTTCTTGTGTTAAATACAACTTGTGATATTTCCGGTTGTGGATCTCTTAATGCATGGGAGCTTAGCAGCAAGTTGGGCAGTTGGAGTGAATTCTTTGAACAAAATGGGATTCACAGCTCTTGATGCCTTTTTTCTTTCCCAAAGTGAAGCTGGCTATAGGGAAATTGAGGACATTCTTCGACAAGCTGGAGCCCTCAAGGCCGCAGACGTGGCGGGAATACCAATCAGATCATGTAATCAAATTTGTGCGTCAAACAGACAACGTGGGGAGGTAATGTCATACATGACATCCCCTCATCACTTGGAATGCCAATGCTCATTGCTATGCTCACTTTTCAAGCTGCTCTTAGTCCTCCTGACAACTTACAACAACAGCAACAGCCTGATTACCAAATTGAAGCTGATCACCTGATTCACTATTCATCACATAAAATCTTGTTTTCAACTCATTCGGATTCTTCATCAGCCTCCACGTGTTTCATATCGTTTCGAGAGCATTTCCCATGAGACTTGAGCTGGTATTCTCTGTCTTTGCCATTGGGATAGCTTACATCAGTTGTCTGATGATCAAGCTGCCAACATACTTCTGCTATTATCTTTGTGTGGGCATACCATTCTTAATAGTCTTTGCTCTCAACATTTCACGTTCAGCAGATTATTTGCATCCACACAAAGTTACATCAGCCCACACTTCACCGGTTAGCCAAGCCTGAAGGATTATATATTTGAATTTATTCTTTGAGCTGTATTTCTCTGTATTCTGGAGAGTTTTAGGATTTGACTATGAATTCCAGTATATATACAGCTGCAGAGGTGAATTTATATTTATTTATGTTGAAAATACTACTAACAGGTTATGTAGAACCTATCCCTACTACGAAAATTCAGTGAATAGTTATGAAACAGCCTCTCTATTTCTAGTTGTTGGAGTACACAGGGTATGGTTTTTTTAAAAAATAAAAAATAAAAATTGGTGGTAGGGGAAAGGGAAATGGAGAGGGGATTACAATGTGGGGAATCAAACCCTCACCAATAAGGTGAGAGTTAAGATAGTGAATCAACTTGAACTACTAAAACTACCCGTACTGGGTATATTGTTATTATTGTTTATGAAAACTAAAAACTTACTAAATTAGTTTGATAAATATGAATTTCTGTTACGAATATTTTTGTACTACTAAATAAAATATGTACTTATTTGCGTGAGAAACTATTTCTCTTCAAAGTTGAAAAATGCTTTTGATAATCAAGTATTGATTTGTCTCCACCAGGAAATGGTCAACTATTACTTCACTTCCTCTTTAGTTCAAGTTATTCCTAGTCACTATTCATCTTCCATGCTCAGGGCCTCCAAGAAAAAGACATTACATCCTTATAACAATAACATATCACCAAAACATCTCTATTTCTCCCTAAAAATAAGGTTTTACTCTTTTAATCAAGAGCTAAGTGGGAATTCAGATGAACCTAATAATTTTTCTGTAGATTCTATATTTGAATTAAGAAAATGTGCTTTACAATATTTTTCTCTTCTTTAAAATTTCTAAACTCCTAAACTTGATTGTGCCTCTGTTTTGACCCATCAAACTTGATAAATTAAATAAGCTATGATAGTATTTGGGATTGCAACGGGGCAGGGCGAATTTAGAGCTACGCAGGATGGGGTAGGTTTAAAGTTATATGGGAGGCACGGGTTGAAGTAACTATTTTTAAAGCTAATGCGAGGTGGGGCGAGTTGCGGGTTTTAAAAATCAAAGAGGAATTCGATTTTTTTTTCTAATTAGTTAAAAAAAAACAAAGATATAAACTTTTTGTATTAAACATTGACTTTAATTTTATTTTTTTCTAAAATTTAAAACTAAATATGTCCGATAAATTGTTAGTCATTAAAATGTTTTAGAAACTTTTAATTAACGATAAAGAAACAATTGTTGAAATGTCAACTAAAAATAGTTAATTAGTTGTTGAGACATTAATTAGCGAAAAATTTTAAAAATATAAATTTTTATTTTTCATATTAACTTCAATTAAAAAATAAAAAAAAATTAAAAATTTAAGCAGGGCGAGTTTATGAAGGACGGGTTGAAAATGAAAAAAAATCATCATGTGGGACAGGGCCAGACGGTTTAAAAATTTTACGGGTTGAGCGCAACCCGCCCTGCACTCGCCCCATTGCCATCCCTAGATAATATCATAAAGGGGTTGTTGGGTAGCTGGATAAGATCTAATGTTTTAAAAGTTGAGACGTGAGGCGAGACATTTTATATAATATGGGGTGAGGCATAAGTCTCGAGACATTTAGCGTAAGTCCCATGAATCTATTGGGCGTGTATCTCATATATCTTAATTTTTATAATTTGTACACTAAGAAAATAAGTAAGAATAAAACTTTTAATAATTTTCAAATAAATTTTAATAGGTCACCATAATACAGAAAAATATTATAACTGCTATTTATGATTTATCACAGAAATACTTTAAGAATAATAAAAATAAAAATTAATACCCAAAGTGCATTTTTACATTCGAAACTTAGATTTTTAAGTTCGAGACTAATGCCTCAAATTTAAGACGTATACTCTATGGATCTGTGCTTTCAATTTACGTCGTAAAGTATAGGGGTGTTCAAAATTGAAACGACCAATAAATCGAACCCGAAAAATATTATTGATTTATTGTTATTAGGTTAACGAATTTGTAGTGATTTCACAAAAAAAATTATCCGGTTATCGATTCGTTTGTTATTTTTAGTATTGGATTATTGGGTAAATCGACAACCCATCATGACTATAATAATGTACTACTTTATCCTTTCATAAAAATTAAATATTAATATTTTAACATCGCTTGACACTATATCAATACTCGTAAGTTATGTATTTGCCTGATTTTCAATGTACTAGTTTATTGTACATGCGTTGCACATTTGTTTCACGTTAATATTATTAAATTGAATACGATAAAAATTTGAAAATCCTTAATATTGTCATAAGAGTATGCATTTTTTTAATTATTCATCTGATGTTCAGAATTCGCATTGAAGTCCAACTAATTGAAATTCAAATTTAACAGACCTCATTCGATATTGGATGTTGGTTACTCTCTCTGAGAGTGAGTGCCTACTTCGAACGATTGTCTTCCCCTTTTGCGTGATACTTTTTACGATTTTGAATTAGAAACATGAAATTATTTTGTTCAGAGAAAATTCAAGTATGTATAGTTATTTAAAAATTAAATAATTACTTGTAGTAAGGTAAATATTTCAATAATAAATGCCATTAATCCATATTTGATGCAAAAAACGAATGCATTACTTACCAACAAGACAAATCATCTATTGTCCCCGTCAACTGTTTTTTCATTTTTTTCTTCAAAAAGGTAGAGTTCATGAATTATGTCATGAACGCTGCAAAATAAAATAACATCACGTTATTAGAAAATAAATGATTTAGATAGATAAATACAAAATACGACAACATAACAAAAATTAAACAACGTGAGATGTATATACAGAGGTAAAAGTTTCAAAAGAAAAATATTACAAATTATATTTAAAATAACAATATAACCTTATTCAACTTTTTATTTATCTATTTATAAGGGTCCTATATATAGAGAGTCTATCATGCTATCCCAGGCTTCTGCGATCATTATCCGTCTTTCTTCCTTTTTTTTGTTCGCCTCTTTTTCGTCCTTTTCTTTTTTCTCTTCTCTTTTTGTTTGTTCTTCTTTAGACGCTAGAATCTTGAATTTTCCTCCTTTACCTATCCAATTTCGAAAAATTGGTTTAATCAGTTCAGAGATATCAAAAGAAAAAAGACGGAAGGGGGTTATAATTAAAACACATGGTAAATTAGGATTTTTCTTAGTGTTTCTTGATTCAAATAAGGAGAAGTATAAGTTTATCAAATAAAAAAGATTTAGGAGTCTTTACAGTTTGAAGATTCCATCACTTTTATCCATATATTTTAGAAGTTAATATCATAAATATAATTAAATAATAAGTTAAACAAAATTAGTGAAAAGACAATTTTATAGATATTAAAATAGTGTTCTTAACAATTTTATAGATATTAAAATGGTGTTCTTACCTCATTAATTGACATAATTCTTAGACTTCAAATAGAATTATGATACAATATGTCAAATTTATATGAAATATTAGGATAAATTAAATAATAATTATTTTAAAAAATAATAAATAACAAAATTTGTTAATGATTATCCTTTTTCTTTTTTTGGACTATTTTTGAATTTTATATTTCTTTGTATGTTTGTTGTTTCCTTTTTCAATGAACATTATTAAGGGTTTTCACACTTTTAATACAGTGTAGATAAGCCTTCTGTCAAGAAAGTAAATTATAATATGAGGTCAAATATTACATATTATTAAGTTTAGATGTTCAACAAATAATTTCAGAAGCATTGTGTCATTTCTAATTGATTTCTTTGTTTTATCATATTACATTGTCTCCGTCTTTTACATAATACTCTTTGACTTAATATTATATTTAAAGAATTTTATTTTTTAAAATTTGTGATCTAAATAATTCTTAAATATTTATATAAATAAAATATAAATTTTAATGTCCAATTATGAAGTATGATGATATTATTTTTTGAAAAACGAAAAAAAATATCACAACTTTAACCCACTATAAAACGATCCCCAATTGTTGTTAAAATAAGAACCAAAGAATCTTTAAAATTGTTGAAACACCATCATAACCTCGGTTTGCACAAATAGCTCGAAAACTTTAATTTAAAGCTATCAAATCATATAAACAAAGAAAGAAAGAGAGAGAGCATTAGGCAAAGGCGAAGCAACCAAAATGAGGGCTCGGGTGTCATCGTCCGCCCCCATCAAACGCGCAAAAAAGCCCATAAATATTTACTCTCTTGCATCTTTTTAGGCCACACAAACGCCTCTGCCAGCTGACGCCTTGTTGGGCGGTGGGCGCCGAACGCAGCAAGCACTCGGTCAACATTATTACGCCTTCGGCGCACGTTAGCCACCCACACCCTAACACCTTTAGCGGTGGCCTCCTCTCTCTCTCTCTCCCTACATCTCCCCTTTTAACCTACACATTCTTTCATTATGCCTCCGCTTTCCTCCTCCTCCGCCGCCCACCATCCTCTTCTTCCTTTTTCCTTCCTCCGTCTTAATTACGAACTTTTTATCGATCCGAACCCGTTAAGTAATTCTGGGTGTTTACTCTCACAATGGCGACTCTATCTCCATCAACCCAAGATTTCTCTAACGTTACCCCAGCACAGATTCTGCCTTCTGCTAACGTGACCGTTGCGGTGGCTTCTCGCCGTCTTCCGCCGCCGTGTTGGTCGCATGAGGAGACAATAGCACTCATCGATGCTTACAGGGATAAGTGGTATTCTCTACGCAGGGGGAACCTCCGGGCTAATCACTGGCAGGAGGTTGCTGATGATGTTGGTTCTAAATGTCCTGTTGATCTGCTGAAGACCGCTGTGCAGTGCCGGCATAAGATGGAGAAGCTTCGGAAACGTTATCGTGCTGAAATCCAACGCGCTGCTCCTTATGGTGGGGTTCGATCTCATCGTTATTGCTCTGCTTGGGTACATTTCAAGCGTATGGATATGATGGAGAGAGGTCCTGATGCTGTTTCTCCACCGCCCAGTGATGATGAGGCTGATGAGGATGTAGGAGATTACCATCAAAACAGCGTTGAACTTGTAGAGGATTTGTATGGTAACAATGGGAATACCAGTAATCGGAGTAGTTTCCAAGGGGTTGTGAGTAATGGAGGAGGTGGGTTTCGGATCCGGATACCTGGGATGCCCGGGTTAGCTCCTCCAATGGCGAAACCTTATAGAAGATTTGAGGATTCTGGATTTGAAACCCCTGATAATTTTGGGTCTAGTAAGATGTTCAGGGATGGCTTTGTGAAGAAGGCTGATTTGGGGAAAAGGGTGGTTGGTGAAGGAGTAGGGGAGAAGAAAAAGGGGGACCCGATGGCGGAAATGGTGGCTGCGATAAAGGTATTAGGGGATGGATTTGTGAGAATGGAGAGGATGAAGATGGAGACGGCAAGAGAGTTGGAAAGGATGAGAATGGACATGGAAATGAAAAGAACTGAGATGATGTTCGAGTCACAGCGAAGGATTGTGGAGGCGTTTGCTCAGGCATTGTGGGAGAAGAAACATAAGAAGGCAAAGCGAATGCCAACTCCTGATTGCTAGATTGGTATTAGGTGTGTGATAAAGTTCTCTTTTTTGGTGGATCTTCTGCAGCATTGAACTGTAGAATGCTTACTGAATCACGTTAATTTCCCGTATTTAGTGAGCTTGCCTTTCTCTTCCATCTTGGTATTTACTTGAGTAGCGGAAGAATGCTAGAATATGAACTGATCATTTCATTGATGTAGCATCTTTTTGGTATGAATTTGTGCTAGCATTGATGATACTTATTGCGGTGGTAGCTATGTAATGCAATGCGTTTAGATCAGGATTCTGACATTGGAGTCGTTGTTAGTAGTTAGTTGTGCCTGTTTAGTTTGGTCAATGTCTATAATAATGTTGCTTGCAGGAGTTTGAAATTGGAATACTCCATTGCTAGATATAAGTAAGTTCTGTTTTTGGTTCTGCTGCTAGAAAAGCAATTTTTTGGCCAGCCATTTTTGGTGTGTGCCAACCACTTAAAGAGATATTAGGAAAAGGAAAAGATAACTGGGAAATGAACTGTGTCCCTTCAGTGACTTAAATCTGTTAGCAATTTACTAGAGCTGAAGCAGTAATTGAGGAAAATTTACACTTGGATAGACTTGCCTTGCCGTGAGAGTGATCATAATCCTGCTTGTTCTTTTACTAAATGCATGTCACTACACAGCCATTACAGCTGTATTCGGTAACACACTATACCGGTGCACTATCTAAGTGCCTTGGCTGAACACAAATATCAGACTCTAAGAAATGACACCAATGAACCATGTTCTATACATAATTCTTTTTACAAGATACAAAGAGTTAGGGTCCCAAATTCTTCTTGATATGGTAATATTTGAATGGTACTAATAACCTTTTCCGTGAATGTAGTGATTTCTGGGTCTAATACAAAGGAGTTGCTTTTACAGCTTCTTGCTGTTATCAGGAAGTAGAAATTGGGTCTCTTCATGAATGTGAATTACCTTTTGAAATGAGGTGTTGCAGTTCATTTAGGATAACCAAAGATCAAACTTGCTTCATTCTACCTGCCTTAACTTCCCCCTCAACGTTTCTAGGGGGCATGGATGGACATGATATGAGTCGATACTAAATATTGAAGTTTATTTACAAGTCATGGAAGCTTGTTTTCAAGTGTCTGCCTGTCTGGAAAAGGTGTCTTTTTGGAAAAAGTTCTATTTTTGATTGTTAGTATCTTGGAGAACCTTTCTGGGAAGCACAATAGGCATTGCCCGTAGGTTTGTTGGTTCTGTTTTGCTGTAATGTGTAATTGTTCAATAGTAATTCTGCAAGTTAGTCTTGCTTTCCTTTGATAGTTAGACAGTATGTCATTACTTTGTCGAAGACAACGTCATACGTGATAAATGCCTTTGTTAACAGCTGACAAATACTTCTGTTCTGTCTTGCTGCCTGTCTTCATGGCTTGCCTTTGAGTAGAGAGGGGGCCTGAATTGATCTGGTCAATGTTTGGCGGTTGGTTCCCTGCTTAGGTAGATATATTGGAGTACCTGATCACAAGTGTTTAGCGTGATGTGACCCCTAAATGAAGAATCCATTTTTCCAGGCAAGCAAAATTTTGAAGCATGACTATGCTGTTGAGACAAACCACCAGGCAGAATTACCAATTTGATGAGTCTTAACAGAAGCAGAATCGGAATAAAAGAGTGAAGTTCCTTTTGCTTTTCTAAACAAATATTGAATTTCACATACTTTCAACTAATGCTAGAGCAGTGAAACATGAGTCTCCTCTGCATATTGCTTGTTTGAGTGTCCATCTAGAGTTTTCTATGGAGATCACTCACCTGATTACAACGATGTTGAGAAACTATTGCAAGCAAGCTAGATTCTTATCAAGATTTATAAACTGGACAGCATCTTCCTGTATTTTGTTCTTCTTTTGAGGTTCAATATGGATGTATTTGAGATTCTAAATTCAAATTGTTTATAATATTTATTACAGTCTCTTTTACTTGATCACTTTCAGATATTTTTTCATCCAATCATCCTGGTTAATTGGTGATAATTGAAAATGAACCTATGGATAACTAAAATATCCTGGTGAATTTGCTCTTATATGAAGGTAGCTTGACATGTTTTCTTTGACGCTTCCATTTTACGTGACATTATTTTATTTTTTTCTGCCCCAAAAGAATATCACTCGATAAAATAAATTATAGCCACATAAATATTTAAGAATTATTTTAGATCATAAATTTCAAATTTTTTTTTTACAGAATTGTTCTAGACCACAAGTTTCAAAATTTTTTTTACTTGGAGGTGGTAATATTAAACAAACTCTCAAATGAAGACCAACCTGTATCAGGTTTTGAATTCAGGGACTGAACATTATTTTATATTATCAATGACTTTGAATTTGCTAACCACCTTGAATTGGGTGCAGAAAGTTGTCAATTGTTTCTTATGGATCAGGTGTAGCTTAGTCGGAAAGTCATCGGAGACCAAATTCAAGAAGAAAGCTCTTAAAGATACTTTTACTTCTTTATCATTTCAAAAATAATTTTTCACTTTGTAAAAAAAATATTAATTATTTTTTTACGGAGGGAGTAAAATCAAAGTGAACAGAATTAATTGGTCCATTCAACAACGTATTAGATGATGTTAGCACACCAATTATATATATTACATTGACTTACATATCTAAAAACAAACGATTAAGAAATACATAAATCTCCAAATGTCTAATTCAATACATTAGGTACGATTTTAGCACAACAGTTTCATTGACCTTTTCACCAGATGAATCCCATGTAATGTGAACATAAATTGTTTGACATATAAACACGAATATTGCCAACAATTATTAATTCAAGATTAAAGCTCTTATCCTATTCCATCAATCTTGAAGCCAAAGATTCACTATTTTTTGGCTTTGGGATATGATGGAATAAAGCAACAGGACTCTTTGAACTGTTTGCGCTTCTTTCAATTGTGAAGTAGCAGTTAGTCAATGCAACTTTCGATGCTCATCATGGTCATCCGGAAACAATCGCGCTATGTTTTTAAACATAGAGGTCAGGCTGCGTACACTCGACCCGCCTTACCCCGCAATGGGCGGGAGCTTTTGAGGCATTGGGGTAATGTTGTTGTTCTATGTTTTTAAATATAGGGGTCAGGCTGCGTACACTCGACCCCCCTTACCCCGCAATGGGCGGGAGCTTTTGAGGCATTGGGGTAATGTTGTTGTTGTTGATTAAATCTCTTATCCTAAACAAGTCAAACTGAACCCAACTAACCTTATTTTCCCATACTAAAAGAGTTGAATTTGAGATTTTCAGAGCTGAGATACCGCTTGATGAGAGAAACTAAAAACCGAAAAAATTGCATACTTCTTTGGTAGAAGTGATGGACAGAAGGGTGAGGGAGGCTGCTCAAAAAGGAGACGTGCATAGCTTGCAAAGATTGATCAAAGAAGTCCCTTTTCTGCTCAGCTCAGCTTCATTAGCAGATAACGAAACTCCCCTGCATATTGCTTGTTTGAGTGGCCATCTTGAGTTTGCTAAGGAGATCATTCATCTAAGGCCAGAATTTGCAAGAGAACTAAACCAGGATGGTTTTAGCCCCTTGCATATTGCCTCAGCAAATGGGGATATAGAGATTGTGAAGGAGCTTTTGAACGTTGACCGTAATCTATGCCTTCTCAAGGGGAAGGACAGAAGAATTCCCCTTCACTATGCAGTAATTAAAGGCAGAAAACATGTCATGAGGGAGCTTCTTGTGGCTTCTCCAGACTCTGCTGAAGAGGTGACTGCTCGTGGCGAGACTTGTCTTCATTTAGCAGTCAAGAATCATCAGTTTGAAGCATTCAGATTATTACTTGAGAATCTCAAAGAATTGAGCAAGTATGATCTTTTAAACAAGAAGGATTTCCAAGGAAACACTGTTTTGCATCTTGCTGCATTAACTAAGCAATACGAGGTAAGTATCTTCATTATGCCTCTTTTAACTCATCATACCAACTTTCAAATTTCAATAACAGATAAGAGAAATGATCATCCAGGTTGTTGATCTCTTGCTCGACGAAAATTTCATTGCTAAGGGCACTATTGAGGTGAACTCTTTGAACAAAGAAGGCCTTACACCTTTGGAGGTACTACTTAAGGAATCAGGAGATAGAGATATCGAGGAAATTCTAAGAGCATATGGTGCTTTATCTGCTGAAAACTTGCAACAAAGATGTTTTCCACAATCTTGGGTTGTTCCAGTTCAAGATCCATCATATGAACAATCCAGCAGAGAGCAAAGAAGGGAGGAGACTCGATCTCGTTCCAAGAGGCTTCAGGATTTCTTCAAATACAATAAAAGCAGAGATTGTCCAGGAAAAGTAAGAGACACCCTTCTTGTGATAGCTATTCTAATCGCAACAGGAACTTATCAAACTGTACTTAGTCCACCAGGAGGCGTTTGGCAGGACACTTACTGGCCTGATAACATTAACAGCACCAGTAGTGATAGCATAATGTCCGTGCCACATATTGCAGGACAATCAGTGATGGGAACCAACAATGCAATTTCCTATGGCTTGTTCTTGGTTTTCAACTCCATCGGTTTTTTCGTGTCCCTTCACACAATAAATTTCCTCACAGTAGGATTTCCTTTGCAATTGGAACTGCAGGTCTCACTTGTTGCCTTGATAGCAACCTATGATACTGTCATGTCTGCCATAACGCCTAACCGGGGAATTTCTCTCCTCTTTACTATCTTTTCCATAGTCTTTCCAGTTTTTTTGCCTCACATTATAAAGTTGTTGAGAAACCACTGCAAAAAATCTCTTATTATCAAGATTTGTGCACTCTTTAGATAGTTAAACAACATCTTCCTATATTTGATTCTTTTCTTTAGGTTAAATTCAATGTCCATCAGGAAGGGGGCATCAATTTTATGACTTTCATCGAGTGAAGCAACTTCATCCGCTAATGTCTTATCTTTGTAACATATAAATAGTTTACCATTCTCATTTGTTGTAACTACTAGTCCCTCAGTTCTTTCTCTTTATACTATATATTTATGCTGTTTTTACAAAGCTGATAATCATTTTATCTAACAAGCCAAGTGTTAGCAACAAGTTTTAAATATATGAGAAACAAATTAATCATAGATAATGTGAAAAAGCAAGAATAATATGGGTACAATTCTGTTATTCCCTTGCTCCTTTTCTCTTAAGATTTCTCTATGATTAAGGGTACAACGACATATTTGATAATATGAACCTCTTAGATTTCGATTTTTGTCAATATCCAAGAGTGTATGAGATATTTGAGATCTTTTATATGAACACCCAAGAGTTTTGGGGTATTAGAAATGCCTCTTCTAAGAATTACTAGCATGAACTAGGATTTAGAGTGAAGTAGCCTTCAAGAGAATTAATTGATTTAGAGTGAGTAGCCTTCAAGAGGCTTAATTGAAATTGAACTCGACTTGTATAGTCCTTCAAAATTTTCACTCTCTATAAATTCCCTCTACCATAGAAATATAGGTTCCATCTTTGCGAATTTGGGGCTTGAGATTTGTATATTTAAGTAGGGAGGGAAGAGATAAAGATTAGATTTGGTTCCACTAGGCATATGAAGAAAAATACTTTTATTGATAAACAATATGAGTACAAATCTGTTTGTTCTCTTGATTAAGATTTCTTCGTAATTCAAGGGTCATAGTGACGTATTTATCAAATTAGGATGATCTAAACCTCCTTGAGATTTATTTAATCTTCATGTCATAGTGACGTGTTTCTCAAATTAGGATGATATGAACCTCTTTGAGATTTATTTGATCTTCATTGATTTTTGTGAATATTCGATGAATCTGCAGAATATTCTAATTTTGATCTTAATGAATACAAGTGTTTATGAAACATTTGAGATCTTGATCTATATGTCAATATCCAAGAATTTATGGAATACTTAAGATGCCTCTTCAAAGAGAATATATTATCCTTTATATAGGCATAAATTAAACTAGGATTTAGGGTGGAGTAGCCTCCAAAGAACCCTAAATGAAATTGAATTCCTTGTGTAGTCCTATAAAATTTCAATCCCTACAAATGCCCCCTAATTTAAGGCTTCTCGGAGTGTAGACTTGATGAAATTAAAAAACAAGATGAAGTATCCACAAAAATAGAGGTTCCATCTTTGTAGTTTTGTGACTTTAAATGTGCATAATTGATTTGTGAAGAAAGAGACGAAGAACAAATTTGGTCCCACTAGGCGTGTCAATTTATTTGTAACAAATTTTGAATATATGAAATCAATCTCTAATAAAATATAAAGAAACAAGAATTTTATTAATAAAATAATGAGTAAATTTTTGTTCTTCCCTTGATTTTTCTCTCTTAAAATTTCTTTATGATTCAAGGGCTATAGTAGCTTATTCTCGAATTAAGATAATATGGACCAATTTGACATTTATTTGGTCTCCATTGATTTTCATTAATATTTCATGAATTTTTAGAATATTCGAGGTTTTGATCTTTATGAATATCCAGGAATTTATGCAATATTCGAGATCTTAGATCTTTATATAAATATCCAAGAGTTCATCGAATATTCGACATGTCTTTTCAAAGAGAATGTTGCCCTTTATATAACATGAACTAGTGGCCCTCATGAACCCTAACTCAAAATTAAACTTGACTTGTATGTACTGCTGTACAAATTTCAATCTCTACACCAGGTTAATAACGCGTACGCTTGACCTCTAACAAATTTAACAACATTTTTTCGGTAAACACATATCACGTTTTCATTTGCTTGTGAGCCATTGATCATTTTAATCGCTTTCAAGTTAGTGTTATCCTTCTTAGATTTTAAATCAAAATCCAATATTATCTCCTTCTCATTTAGTGCATCATTTCTTTTTTAATCCATTCAAAAAAGAATGTCATCTGAAACAATTCGAATTTACAAATTTTCTTTTATCCTTAACGAAGTGGTTTACAACCAAACAAATATCAAAGATTATTTTTAGACCACAAGTTTCAAATACCTTTTTTTTAAATACCATGTCAATTCAAATAATGCCACAAAATATAAGACGAAAATAGTATTGAATAAATATTCAACTTAGCTTTACTGGTGATGTATCTTTTACTTATTGATTTACGTGTTGTTTGAGTTGTATGCCACATAGTCATTTACGTGTTTACTAAGATTATAAATAAAACAAATCAATAATATACAAAATCGTTCCATATGTTTTCACATGTTGATTGGTTTTGCGTACTTAAAAAATTCCTTACAAATAAATATAAAGATATACATAAAGTATACAAATTTCATATGCTGATGTAGGGCGCTGAGAATTGAATTTGTTGCTGGTTATTGGATGTCTTTAAAAATTTCATCAATGGAAGAGTTTATGAAATTTTTGAGAAATTTATTTATATTTTGGTTTTAATAATATTTTAAAAAGTTTTTGAAGAAAATTTAGGAAAATAGAGACACTATTTTGGCCAAAAGAGGATTTTAAAACTGATTTTTTATTATGTTTGCGCAATTGGCTCTATCTTGATATTTTAATATCACGATGATTATTCTAATATTGAAAGGAATTTTTATATGTCTGAATATATCACACATCAAAACCCACTATAATGAAACGTGTAGCTAGCTTTAAGCAAAAAGACTAAAATACCCTAAAATAAATTAAATAGATATTAAACTGACATTGTTGAAGTAACTCATTTCTAATATAGTAATAATAAATAACTGTGGTATAGCTGAAAATGCAAACATTTTTTTTTCTATATGTCGCTTATATAATATATTTTAGTGATAGTATGGGTGACTTTACGACCTCTTTGCATTTGTAGAGTCAGGTGACAATTGCCATTTCAGTAAAATTATTGGTTTAAAATTAATTTTTAACAAAAAATTTATATTTTCTTCTCTTTTTTTCATATTTTTTCTGTATGGCGTTCTTCTTAAAAAAACATAAAGTTTTTAACTACATAGTAATGTAATATTATTTTTTTCTAGAATTCGTTCAAGTTAATAAGATGTGTCACATGGTTGTAATACAATTTGTTGGATGATAATATACAAAATTTTATTTGCTAATATAAAGATGTGAATAGTTTAACTCAAAATTTTAAAATATTGTCTAATATAAAAAAAAAAAAAAATCAATTTTTAAAATAATTCTTTTAATTTCTAAATTATTTATTATTCAAGAAAAAAATATAAAATTTATTAGTAATTAAATTTTTTAGGGTCTAAAGCAAAAATTTCATTGGAAGGGGGTATGTAGCACATTGTTTTGAAATGAAATCAATATAACTTTGACTAAATAATTATGTATAAAAGTATTCTGAGCGTAGGATCCGTCCTCAATTTATGTAATAGTTTGACTTGATATATAGGTTAAAAAGAAAAAAGAATTTTTGAAACTTGTTAGCTAGTAAAATTGTAACACCCCACATCTTACAATACTTGTACAATTCAAAGGAAACATGACATGATTTGGACAAATTGACGCTAAATTTTAAAAGTGCTTGAATCTCGCGTTAAT
>JAPFFP010000001.1:21805775-21825986 GCA_026153255.1 Solanum medicagineum
TATGTGGTTGAAATTCATTTCAGGGCAAAAGGGAAATTTTAAAGGTAAATTATTTTCAATTAGAGTAATGTGACATTCTTTTTTAAAAAGGTAAATTTTAAAAGATATTTTTTTATTTAGGTAAGAAAAATAAGTTGATTTAAATAATATTTTCTAAAATATTTAAGTCAATCACAAATGCCAAACACACTCTAACTTATAGATATTTATTTAGACGTTAATTATTTTATTAAGAATAACATGAATATTTTAAAATTAAATGGTCACAAAATATAAAAAAGTATTATTCTTTTGAATTAATAAAATAAATTATATAAATTGAGACAAATAAAATGAAAAAGAAAATTATATTTCGAACTGCTATCGATCAGGATGCGCTTGAGATTTCACATAAAAATTGTTTATAATATTTATTTACAATCTGTTTTACTCGTTCACTTTGAGATATTTTTTCATGATGATAATTGAAAATGAACCTATGGATATGTATCGTACTGATACAAGCTAAAATATGCTGGTGAATTTGCTTATAAATGATCTTACGTGAAAGTAGCTTGACGTGTTGTTTTCTTGACGTTTCCATAGTGTTTTACTACTAAACAAACTCGCAAATGAAGACCAACCCGTGTCAAGTCTGGATTCAGGCACTGAACATTATTCTATATTATCGCTGACTTTGAATAACAGCTCAATACCATATCATAAGTGGTGGAACCAACATTTTCGTCAAGGGTGTTCATACTTTTAGAACATGAGTAGATGATTTCTGTATTTAAGATGTTCAACAATTGATATATATCAAAATAATTACTATATTTAACCTATATACTCGAAAAGAATTTCTGACGAATAGTATTCATCTAACCACCTTTGGTGAATGTAGCTTCGGCCCTGCTTGCGATGTCCACTTAAGTTGCTTGACATATTGAACTTAAATATGAAAAGAGAGCTACTTATTGATAACTAGCATTTGTCTTAGCATTGAATAAACCTTGTAGAAGAGAACTCTCATCCTCGACGAGTCATACTGAGTTCAACTCTCTTACTTCCAATACTAAAAGAGTTGAATTTGAGACTTACAGAGCTGAGATATTGCTTTGTGCATATTGCATGATTCTTTGGTAGAATAAATGGACAGAAGGCTGAGGGAGGCTGCTCAAATAGGAGATGTGCATCACTTGCAAAGCTTGAGCAAAGAAGACACTCGTCTTCTCGGGGAAGTTTCATTAGCAGGTAGTGAAACTCCTCTGCATATTGCTTGTTTGAGTGGCCATCTTGATTTTTCTAAGGAGATCATTCACCTGAAGCCCGAATTTGCAAGAGAACTAAACCGGGATGGTTTCAGCCCTTTGAATATATGGAGATAGAGGGATTGTGAAGGAGCTTTTGAACGTTGACCGTAATCTATGCCTTCTCAAGGGGAAGGACAAAAGAATTTCTCTTCAAAGGCAGAGAAAATGTCATGAAGGAGCTTCTTGTGGCTTCCCCAGACTCTGCAGAAGTAGTGACTGCTCGAGCGAGACTTGTCTTCATTTAGCTGTCAAGAATCATCAGTTTGAAGCATTCAGATTATTACTTGAGAATCTCAAGGAATTTAGCAAGTATGGTCTTTTAAACAGGAAGGATATCCCGTTTTGCATCTCGCTGTCTCAACTAAGCAATACGAGGCAAGTATCTCCACTGTCTTCATTATGCCTCTTCATATTGATATTAACTTTATTCAACCGATGAGAGAAATGATTCATTCAGGTTGTTGATATATTGCTCATGAGAATATTGTCGCTACGGGCACAATTGAGATGAATTCTTTGAACAAGAAAGGCCTTAGACCTTTGGAAGTACTACTTGAAGAATCTGGAGATGGAGATATTGAGGAAATTCTAAGAGCATCTGGTGCTGTATCTGCTGAAAATTTCCAGTCTGCACAACCTTCCCCACTCTTGGGTTGTTCCGGTTCAAGATCCATCAAATGAACAATCCAGTGGAGAGCGAAGAAGGGAGCAACCTCGATCTCGTTCAAAGAAGCTTCAGGATTTCTTCGAGTATAATAAGACCAAAGATCCTCCAGGAAAAGTAAGAGACACCCTTCTTGTGATTGCTATTCTAATCGCAACAGCAACTTATCAAGCAGTGCTTAGTCCACCAGGCGGTATTTGGCAGGATAGTAACAACAGCACCAGCAATGATGTCAAAATGTCCTCGCAACGTATTGCAGGAGAGTCCGTGAAGGGAACCACCAATTCAATTGCATATGGGTTGTTCTTGGTTTTCAACTCCATTGGATTTTTCGCGTCCCTTCACACGATAAATTTCCTCGCCATAGGATTTCCTTTGCAATTGGAACTGCAGGTCTCACTTGTTGCCTTGATTGCAACCTATGATACTGTGATGACTGCCATAACACCAAACCGGGGAATTTCTCTCTTGTTTATTATCTTTTCCGTAGTCTTTCCAGCTTTCTTGCCTCACATTACAAAGTTGATGAGAAACTATTGCAAGAGACCTAAATTCTTATCAAGAATAACAAACTGTTAAGTCACTTGAACAACATCTTCCTGTATATTATTATATATTGAGATTCTGAATAATACTTGTGTATGATGGTGGAAAATAAACTCATGGATACATTTCGTACTGATACAAACTAAAAGATCTTAGTGAAATGGTCTTATATGTTAATATTACTACTTTCTTATGTCAATTTTATAACACAATGTTGGAATATTACTATCAGATTTGGCTTGTCCCTGTATTTCCTTAAAATTTGAACCTACAATTAAGAAATGGTTGAGATAAGATAATTCATCTTTCTTCTTTTAAACATAGTAAAATTAGCAGCAGCAGCAGCAGGGTTGGAGCCAGAAGCAAATGTAGTTAATATTCAACAGGTTACAATAAACTTAGTATTTTCAATACAAATATATATGTAAAAATCACTAGAATTTCAATAAATATTAAATTTCGGTAGGTGATTTCTTTTAATCTGCCTAAGGTTGGTGGACAGAATTCGCCTAGGTGCTCCATTGTGCAAGCAGTTGGCATAGACACCATAGTTAACAAAAATAAATGCTCAAACATCTTGGTAAGACATATTTAACCAAGAGGCTTTCTTATCTTTGTGAAAAAAGGCTTTTAAGGTACTTACAAGATGAAACCTACACGTCCGTTTTTTAGTTTATGTATCAACCGTAGATTCAGAGAAAAGGAAGTTAGAATTTCATTTATGCTTCTATGACCAAAATTTCACCTGGGGATGTCCATATTATCTAATGACATTAGTACGCGTTTCCTGTCCTCAGGTGTTTTTTATGCATTGGACTTGCATTAGTCATACTGGTTGGTTAAACATACCCTTTAAAAACCAATATGAACAAGCAAAATGTAGAATGTGACATTATCTATTCAAGATTACCATTCTTAATTCAAGGAGAAACCTCTTAAAAGTTTTAAGTCAAAGTGAATGAATTAAACTAATCCATTCAGCAAATTTAGCAGAGGCAATTATTTACATTTCGTTGACTTTGAATTGCTTACAAATCTAATGCACACAATTAAGAAATGCAGAAATCTCCAAATGTCTAAATCCTTATGGCAACAATATATCTGATAATTTACATTTGTCTTACTAGTTCAATGAACCTGAGACTGCAAAGTCTGAATTCAAGAAGAAAGCTCTCAACCTAAACGAGTCAAATTAACCGAATTAACTAATCCATTAAGCAGATTAACAGATCATTATAACAGAACTTCTGTGAAGCATTTTTCTCATTTGATGGTTCGAAAGAATGGATCAAAGGTTATTTGAAGCAGCAAGGACAGGGAATACAGAACACTTGCACAATCTTTTGAAAGATTACCCGCTTTTTCTTGACACTATTGCATTAGGAGGTGGAGAAAATCCTCTTCATATTGCTTGTATTGTAGGACATATTGATTTCGCGAGAGAGTTGATTAAACTTAAGAGAGAATTTGCTGCAGAACTGAACCAAGATGGTCTAAGTCCTATTCATATTGCATCGGCTAATGGAAATATGGATCTCGTAAAGTTGCTGCTAAATTTAGACCATAATCTTTGCCTGATCAAAGGAAGAGAACAAAGGGTTCCTCTACATTATGCAGCTATTAAGGGAAGAGTTCAAGTAATTACAGAGCTGATTAGAGCTTCTCCTGATTGCGTTGCTGATGTTACAGCTCGTAATGAGACAGCACTTCACCTTGCAGCAATGAATCACCAATTGGAGGCCTTCAGAGTTTTGGTGGAACACATCAAAAAGTTGAAAAAAGAGGATGTCTTAAACAAAAAGGATGACCAAGGGAACACGATATTGCACGTTGCAGTCTCTAGAAGACAATACGAGGTTAGCTTTTTTCTTCTTGTTACTTGTCTTGTTATCTTATCAAAAATTGTTGATTTTTTGGGTCATAGGTAGTTAAGTTGCTGCTTCGCGAGCAAGTTATTCCAAGGAGTGCGGTGGAGGTGAATTCTTCAAACGAGAGGGGTCTAACGCCACTGGATGTTTTAGGATTGTTTCAAAGTGAAGCAGGTGAGAGGGAAATCGCAGAAATGCTTAGGGAGAATGGTGCAATGAGTGCTAGAGAATCACAAACTACATCACAAGAAACAACTACTCGTGTTAATGAAGAAAGCAGATCAAGGTCACCAGCTAAGAAATTGCTTGACTACTTTAAATATGACACTATTAAAGATTCCCCTGGTAGTGTGAGGAACACCTTGCTTGTGTTAGCAGTACTCATTGCAACAGCAACTTATCAGGCTGTTCTTAGTCCTCCTGGTGGTGTTTGGCAAGACGATGACTCGCGTACTGGCATCAACAAAGGCACACCTCATGTAGCAGGGGAATCAATTATGGGCTATCATAATCCAAAATCATACCGCATATTCTTGATTTGCAACTCAGTTGGCTTCTTTACATCTCTTCACATGATCAATTTCCTCACAATTGGATTTCCTATGAGATTTGAGCTTCAAGTTTCAATGACATCTCTTATTTTCACTTATAATACTTGTATGATGGCGATAGCACCCCGCTTATCTACTCTCTTCATTGTTATCTCCGTAGTTATGCCATTCATGGGACCAATCGCGACTGTTGGTCTTAGGAACTTTATCAAGGCACCAAAGTTTGAAATTCCCTTAATTACTTCAGTTGTTTAGTATAGTCAGGATGAAAAAAGGCTTCTCAATTCTTGTTAGGAAGCAAAATTCTCTTCTTGAATCTACAGATGTATGTGCATATCAATATATTGGCAGTAGTGCTTATCAGAGCAATGTACTATTGTATTACACTATGGTCTTACTAATATTTCAGGCAAATTGATAAGGGTTACAAAAAGCATAAAGAGCAAAAGACGCTTGAATTTGACCTTATGCATACATCTTCAGTATGTTAGTTGCAACTTCGACTTATAAAATGATTATCTAAACACCTTCAAATTTTATGATTCGCATTAGTGTTGGTGTCCATGGGGACACAGTGGGAACGAATTGGAGTGTTAAGTTGTAGCCAAATATTAGATCCTCTAATTAAAGTAAAATAAAATTTTTAGTGCTTATATCCCCAATCGTTTTGTTATTTTCTTAAAAAAGAGAGCATTCCTTAACAAAAGATTTTGACAATTCATTTGAATTTTATCTACCTTTTTACCCTTTAGGTTGTTAACAAGAAAGATGATACTGACATAACAGATATATTGAAATCCCCTGGAGAGAGAATGTGTCAGTGTCAACTCTCAAGGGTCACATGCACAAGCATTTGTTCAATTCCATGGAAGAAATAGCAGTTCAGAGCGGTTACATGACCCTAAATTGTATTACAATCATGGCAATTTGCACATGCACTCGACAAGGTATGGGAGTAATTTTCTTGTTTTATCCTATTATACGGTGCAGAGAAGACGATGAATCTTAGTAGCTCAATTGGTTGACTATTTAAATTTTCATCTTATTATTGACAAGGGTTTAATGTTATTTGAACCCCTCGAGGTGGCCCAACGATTTGGACTTGAGACTTTCACATTGGAGGTCTCAACTTCGAAACCCCATGCAGCAAAAACAAAGGAGTTTGCCTTTTGGGTTGAGCTCGACTAACTTGTCTAGTGCAGATTACCTCTCCTTCATCAGATTTGCCTCGTGCATGATTATATTTTTTGTGTGACTTACAAGCTACTGCATAGGAGTACGAGTTTTATCTGTGCACATTCGAAATCTAATTAGTGAAAGAATCAAAATATTAGTGAACCCATACAATATATGCTAGGGGTATCTACAGTTTACCGGAGGATGTCCACATTCATTCTGCAATACTTCTCCGGTCAATTTGGTACCAAGTAATCAATTTGAGTTCCATTTATCATATTCCTCATGTCATCACGTAATTAATGAAAATCAACTTCTCCCCAATCTTCTCGCGAATAAAATGACAGTGAAACTTAACATATGTAGTTTTTTTTCTTTATAAATCATATTTGAGGCGATATTAAGACAACTAATCATATCACATGCACCAAAATGTTATTAGATACTATGCTTCCGTTAGCCTAATTTGTGTCATAGTTTTGTATTCAAATTATTCAATGGCCAAAAGGACGACGGTACAACATTTTGTTTCTTACTTCTCAATTATATGAAGTTTCACCAACAAAAACACAGTAACCAATTGTGTACTTAATTTTTAACCCTGCCCAATTTGCCTCTGCAAAATGTACTCAATATGAGAATATGTTAGTGATCGCTATATAATATGTCAAAGTCCAAGGGCACCGTATAACAAACAACGACAATATACCCAGTAGAATTCCACAAATGGGGTCTGGAGAAGGTAAAATGTATGCAAACCTTACCGTTATCTCATAGAGATAGAGAAGTTATTTTCGGAAAACCCTCGTCTAACAATCGGCCCTAATAAGTAGAAGGTACTAGATATGAAGAAAAGGGATAAGAATGCACAGAAAGAGAAAAACGAAAAACGACTAATAATGAAAGCAAATGATAATATGTAAATACGATAAAAGTAAATAAATATAAGATAAATACTGACAACATAGGATATAAGACATAACTACTCCTGCTAACCTACTATATCATAAGACAATACATCGACCTACTCCTACTAAGTCTTCTACCCTAATAAGCTACCTCCACTCCCTAAGGGCACCATTTCAAAAGCAACACATTTTTTTTTTTAGAATAGTCCAGGAAATCGCCATAATTGCACATTCTTAACTGTCTCATCCAAAAATTGAGCGACGTAACTAAGTGGTAAATTGAAATTGTCTTTAAAAAATCGCAAATTCAAAGCAGTAGACAAGCAAATATTTGATTTGAATTGTAGTTTCCTATTTCCCCTTTATGTACCAGAAAGTTGATAATGACATAACAAATAGAGTACATATTGAAATAAAACACTTAAAATATATATGTCAGTCTCAAGTGTCAAGTTGGTCACATGCAGAAGCATTTGTTCACTTGTATGATTAATTGCACATGTAGTATGTTCCTTGCCCAGAATAAAATACAACTGTCAACTGCATGTCTTTACTACCAGAAATGACCATAATACACACTTCACTTTAATCACATTTCTAGTAACCCTCTTTTAGTATTACAGTGCATTTGCTTTGTCAATATATTCTCATCCACATACTTCTTCTTCATCACCTTTTTTTTTAGAGAAAATGACAAAAATGATTCTTAAATGTCACAGTAATGCTTTATTTTGGTTATTAATATATTTCACTTGATTGAAATAGTCCTAAATGTATGACAAATGTGTTTATTTTTGATTCTTAATATATTTCGCTTGATTGAAATGGTCGTTAATATATAACGAAAGGTATTCATTTTGGTCCTTGCCTTAAAAGCTAACAAGTTTTATCCCCAAAAAGTGAAAAATTTAGTTGTGGACCCCATGGGCTTATAAGATCCAACGATGTTGTCTTTTTATTAGCTAAAAAACTTCATGAAATCTAACATTACTGTCTCTACTTTTTAAAAACAAAATTTACTATATTGTCTTACTTACAACATAAATTTTTATTAGACCAATGGAATATTTTAGGAACAGGAAAATAATAAATTTTGTTGGAGAAAATGGTGTTAGATTTTATGGAGTTCTTTCTTTGAAGCTAACAAAGAAGATAACAGTGGTGGATTTTGTTAGCCACGTCGGATTCATAGTTAAATTTAATATTTTTCTTATAAATCTGTTAGGTTTAGGATAAATGACCAAAATGAACACCTTTTGTCATACATTAAGGACCATCTCAATCAAGTGAAATATATTAAGAACCAGAATAAACACATTTGTCATACATTAAGGACCATTTCAATGAAATGAAATACATCAAGCACCAAAATAAAGCATTACTCATACATTAAGGACCATTTTGATCATTTTCTCCCTTTTTTTATGTCCCTTTCCTCATTGGTATCTCGTTACTATAAGTAGCAAGTGAGCTGGTTGAACTGAACTTGGACAGGTCAAGATGAATTGAATTCATATATAGGCAGATCAATTGCAATTATCAGTCCAAAAGTTACTAGATTGAATAATATTAAAATGCGGATCATAATCCAAACGGTCCAATTCTTACTAAGTTTTAATTATCTTATTTGTATTCTCATGTAATTTTTTAAATATCTTATATGATTATTTGACTATATAGAACTTACAATGTTTTTTTTAAAAAAAGAAAAATTCGAAGAGATTCTCATAAATCTATTTGAATTAGATATTAACCCAAATTTTGATGGTCTGAATTAACAAATGGGCGGATCAATAATCAACCCAAACTCAAACAAGTCAAACATATTACTCCCTTTGTCCCATTTTATGCGACACTCTTTTTTTTTTTGTTCTTCCCAAAAACAATGTCACCTTACTCTAATTTAAAATAATTTAAAAACTTTAAAATCCCTTTTTTGTCTTTATGAAGTGATTCTCAGTCATATAAATATCTAAGAATGAATTAGATTACAAGTTTTAAAAGTTTTTCTTTTTTTCTTAAACACTGTGCCAAGTCAAATGGTGACACATAAAATAGGACGGAGGGAGTATGATTTTGGTCACTTACACCAATCCCACTACTTTGAATTTATCATAATTATTACATAAATCTTCCTTCCGTTTGCAGCAAATTACACTCTTATCTTTTTCTTTTGTCGTAAATATTATTGCATTTTTGGATTCTCAAATTTGAGCGGCTGAAAATATTGAGAATCATAGTGATAATTTTTATGTCGTTTTCGAACAACAAATAAAAAAATATTCTTCTCGTTTGGAAAGTCACTAGCCATGAAAGAAAACTCTAAATTAATGGAGTGTTTTTTACCTTAAATTTTAAAACTTACAAGATAAAATAAATTGAAATCTATTATAGATACATGACTTGAATAATAATTAAGTAGATACAATCCTCAAGTTATTATGTTTTGTTTTAAATTTCAATTTAAATTGTTTAATATTGAAAATCATGGCGAAGAGAAGGAAGAGAGGAACCAATGGTGGAGACAGAGGTTGATGAGAGAGAGAAAAAGTCGATTAATATGAAAACTTGAATTGATGATGTTTTAATTGCGTAAATAATGAATAGAGGCTAACTTTTAGGATATATATATGGTATAAAACTCATAGCTAATGGTATATTAGCTCTGTGAATTAAAATTTGGCTGAATTATGCTCGACAACCTCTTAAATTTGTTAGTGCATTACCTCTGATTGAGCACCTAAACAAATGATATAGTGTTCCTATTAGAGACATTTTGCTCAAGTTTTGGAAAAGCCTTTGTGCGTGTTCTCATCTATTACATAAATAACTTGATCACTTAAAATATATCACCTTCAATTCTTTAATTATACGTATTAACCTCAATTAATCGTCAAATGGCTGCACGGCTGTCACAATGCAGCCTCATGAATAGTAAAAGATGATATCCTTGGTTGAAGGTGTCTATCGTGATCACCAAAACTTTTCCTGGGGCAACTATTATATGATGATAACATGCATTTCATGAACAGTTAAAAAGGATGATTTAGTGCACAAAACATTCAACGTTAACAAGATCTCACACCTCATGAGGTGTGATGAGTAGGCAACCTACCATACCTAATGCAAACATTAATGACTGCATTCATAGTTTGAACCCGTGATCTATAGATTAGATGGAGACAACAGGTTTATTGTTTCTCCAAGTCTCCCCTTCCTATATCATAAGCACTACATAATTAAAAAGTGTACAACCCTGATCTGTATAAACTAAACATGCCAACCTGTGTTTTTGACAGTGTCCTAATCATACAGATCATTGGAATCTTGACTTGGATAACAAGAAGAAGTATCTAATACAACAGAAAACAATAAAGAAAGCAACTCTTCTGGCCAGACTGTAAAGTAAAAGCACCACCCATATGTACATACCATTTCATTTCATGAGTTCTTCTAAAAGCATCCCCAAGATGTTTCTAAACAGAAGATTAGAAAAAGAAAAGCAAAACACAAGAACCACACACTTTTTTTTTTTTCCAAGTACAATTTTGGGTTTAACCGACCCTACACCTAACCTGATACCTACATTAACAAGACTAATAATTAAACAACTAGTTGTTGTTGTTGCTGCTGCTGCGAAGACGATGAATCGTCTTCGTTGAAACAGATATATTGAAGCTTTGATGATCTTCCCATACATAAGGAAGAATCTTCAAACTTCAGGGGGGGTGGTGGTGGCTGGAGGTGCAGCAGCATCTCTTTTTGTAGATAGGAACAGTAAGTCTGGAAAGTAGTGGGAGTCACATTTAAGTGAAAGCCCAATCCAAATAGGAAATCCACTTCAAGAAAGTTCATCTCTGTGATGCTGATTCCTCCAACTTTTGCATAGTATGCATTATTGTAGTACCTATAAATAATTAAAAATTTTGATAAACAAAATAAGCTTACACTTTACACTTTTTGTTAATCAAATTGTGATTAAAGTTTTGATAAGAGGTGAAGGGTCATTAATGGAATGTAGCTTTCAAATCAAATGAGAATTTGTAATCTTGACCATGCAACTAAATAATTGGTCGGCTGTAATTGAAAGTGGGGTTGATTTTTAAAAACTCAAAAATAAAGGAGCAAGCAAGTTGTCACTGTGTTGCCATTTTTGATTTTTTAACCAATCATTAAGCCTTTGGTAAGTGCTAATAAGAATATTAGCAATAAATCATTAAATATTTTGGTCTCATCTTTTTCGAGAGAGATTCGAAACAACCTCTTTTGCCTCGAATTTTATTTATAACAAATTACTAATTAATAATAACAATAATAATAACAACATATCTAGTGAAATTTTAGAAGTAAAGTCTGAGAGAGTAGAATGTACATAGATTTTATCAATAATATGAAATAAATTATTAGTGTACTCAGGAAGGAATACTTAATGCTACCTCCCTATGCATGTCCAATGTCTACTATGTAGAGTAGTAATTGTTTTTTATTTTTTTGGTAAACAAAAATGTAGAGCAGTAATTTAGTAATAATAATATACAACTAGTCATCCAAATATATTGCTTCTTTTCTTTTCTATTTTTCTTTTTGTGCCTTTTGTTTTCCTTTTCACTAATTCAACATATCAATGACTCAGAAAAACTAAACCCATATCAAACTATGGAAATAATTCCCCAAAATTATGAAAATTACAAATTCAAAACCTAAGAAAATCTACGATTCAATAACCCTTCTAAGTTGGAGGAGAAAAAAACGATTTTTTTTCTTTTTACTCAATTTCAGATAATTGAGATGGCGATTTATATATGAATATAATCCTCGCTATTACTGTTGATGATTTTTCTATTTCTAGAAATCACGAGCGGTGCTACAGTTCTGCTTGGTGTAGGACCCAGTAATTTTGGCCAAAACTCATATTTGTATTTAAAAATTTACTTAACATATATACCCAAAACTCATAAACTCAAAATCATAATTTGGAAGAACAGAGAACTCTGTTTAAAAGAGAAAATTGAGTAAAATTACTTACATATCATCCATGAATTTTGCAGCAATCATGACACTAGTGATAAGGAGACGATGAATATTGAAGGAGTTGATAGGCAAAGAAGGCTGACACTGAGTAAATCGATCGAGATAAACATAAGCAACAACGAAACAACAAGGGCTGCAATTTGCGTACTTGAAAATCCTCTCTAAATAGCTCTGAATTGAGATATTAGGCCTTGTAAGTCCATGAAAAACAGAGATCTTCTGAGGTTGATATCGGCCATTGATGTCGTTAGCTTCAGCGACTCGTTGGAGAAGAGAAGATAGATAATCGATGAGTTTCGGCATCAGAATTTGATTTTGAATTTCCAGTTCTGCCATTGTTGTTGTTTTGGTTTGGTACAGAGAAAGAAAGGGAAAAAGGGAGAAAGGGGATGTGTGTTGTGTAATGTGCTGTTTAGATGTTGTAATATATAAGGGATTTTTCTTTTTCTTTTCTTTTTTTTTTTGTGAAGGTTTTGTTTTTTTATTATAAAGGATTTTTGTTTGTATTTAATTTTATTTTTTACTTTTATTTTTTTATTATCTTGTAAGTAACAACCTGTAATGTTGGTTGTTATTTTCTGGTGGGTAACTTAGGTTGATAAAAATAGCCTTGTTAATTTGAAATATGGCATTTGAGTCCATGGGACTTTCTGAATTTGACGTGTTTTATTTAGTGCACACTCAAAATAACGTTAGTCTTAAGTAAATCTCTGAATATGATATTTCGCTATTCTTGACTCTCCCAAACAATTTGACCTTAATTGAGTGTTTACACACGTTGTTCAACAACAACAACAACAACATACCCCAGTGCCTCAAAAGGCTCCCGCTCGTTACGGGGTGAAGAGGGTTGGATGTACGCAGCCTAACCCCTATGTTTAAAAACATAAAGCGGCTATTTCCAAATGACCCACGAGGAGCGTCAAAAGTTGCATTGACTAACTGCTACTTCACAAATGAAAAAGCGCAGATAGTTTAAAGAGCCATTTTACTTTATTCCATCATACTCCAAGGCCAAAAAATAGTCAATCTTTGACTCCATCCGACATTGATGGAAATTACACACGTTGTTCATGTTGCAATAATATTGTTTGATATAATTGTTCAACTTAATTGTATATCTCTTAATTATTCTATTGAATACTTACTGCTTCTTATCAGTACTAGTACTGAGTAACTCTTCATTTAAATCAAAGAGCACAAATTTCTTTCCGTTTCTTCCTCTAATTGGATTTGAAAATCTAATCTCTTATGTTTTTGCTCGATTATATGATAAATAATTTTTTTTTAAAAAAGAATTATTGTTTTTTGGGGGCGTTTTTTAGGCTCGAAAGGTTATACGGTATTGAGTTGGATTTGGATTCTTTAATTTGAACTCAAGTTTGTGAGGGAAAGATCGGTTGGTTGTGTTGAGTAGTAACCTCTTTTTTTTTTTAAGACTTAAAGTTATTAATTATAATCCCTTTTCCCCCCTTTCTTGTGGGAAAAGGTGTTAGAAAAATAATAATGGGGAAAGAGTGATGGGCATGCCTTTTAGATTAATTATCATGTGATTACATGTGGATTAGTGTTCCTTACATGGTGGTTGTAGGTCCCAATTTTTCAAATGAAAATGATCTTTCATGTGTTTTGATTATATGACCAATTAGGTTACATAATTAGGATTTTGTTTTGCATCTTAATATCACTTTGGTACAACAATGTTCTTGCTTTTCCAGCCATAATTATGTATTTGTAGCCAAAAAAGGATCCCAAATAAATCACTTAATTTAACAGATAATATGTCCAACAGATCATGTTAAGATCGGCGCAATTAGATCTCTCACCTCCAAAATTCAAATTATATTATTTAAACAATAAACTGGATTTGCTTGCTTATTAGAAAATTTTACACATAAATCTTGATTGGGAGCCAGGGCTTATTTGAAGCAAGCTCTTTAATTACAAGTAAGTTATGTGTATACTCTATTTTCTCCAGACTTCACTTATATGATTATACTTATATGATATATATTATATTATGTGAAATCGTAATTATAAAAAGTAGAACTCTTGTATGGGCTTTGCGCGTGATTAAAGTATGTACCTCGTTTGATAACAAACATTACAGAGAAAAATTAAATTTAATCATGAACTTATAGAAAAATAAATAATTCACTAATTTTGATAAATTATTTATTCATAAATGTCTTACATATAAAGATTATATCACTAATCAGAACCCATGGTAAATTAAAATTAAAATTTTCCTTAGCAACTGTAGGGTACTTTCTTGATTCAAATAAGGAAGAAGTAGAAGTCTATCAAATAAAGAAAACTAAGAAGTTCTTATTTTATCACTTCTTTCCATAATTTTAAAAGTCAATATTATAAATATAATTAAATAATAAATTTTTAAAAAAGGTTTAAAAATAATTTTATTTAAAGAATAAATTTTAATGAAGGACAAAAAGTTCAAACAGTCTTTCCACTTTTAATACAGTAATAGATAATAGATTAGGAGTATTATAAATGAAAAGGTTTTAAAGGGTGAATTTTTAGATCTTGAGGAAAAATAGAGAAATTAATAAAAGAATAAAAAGAGAAAAAAGCACAGAATATACAGCAAGGTTCATGTTTAATGAGCTTTTGTCCCTATTAACTCATAGTTTCTTGCTTATTCGCAAATGCATGTCTGTGCTCATTTTGTCTACTGGCACCATGTCTAGGCTACTATTAGAAATCACACTTTATTTTACATATTCCCATCATTGTTGGGGCATTAATGGCAAATCCTTTTTCAATTTCTATATACCTATATTATAGTGTAAAATAATTTTTACATTGTTTTGTTGCCTATTGATGATTATATTTTTGGAGAACCAGAGATAAGCGGGATAACTTATTATTCTGCCCACAGACATGTTCGAAGAGAAGAATATTGCTACAATACGTCCCGTAGACATTGAAATTTTATATGACTTTATAAGATGAGTCTTATTTCAGGCACTGTTTATTTTATAGGACTTCCTATTTCAGGCACTGTTTCTTGAAGGTTACTTAATTCTAACCCTAATTTATGTCTATATAAAGGGTATTATATTTCTTTAAAAAGGCATATCTCAAATATCTATAGAGATCAAAAAGTTTCAATTAAGGTTGATGGAACTATTAAAAATTTGGTGAATGACAAATTGGTTCCCAACCTTATATGAATCGATTCATTTTCATACACCTTGTCATTAAAGCTTGTTGTGACAGTCCGCCACTTGTTCTTAAAAATAAGGAAGAATCTAGAGTCAAGCAGAAAAAACTAGAGTCTTGAATGGACTAAAATGTAGATCATAACTCAACTCGTTTAATTCTTAAGTTTTAATTGTTTTATTTATTTTTTTATAAATTTTTATTGGTTTCATGAGCTACTTTTACCACCTCTTTGTATGTAACCAACTAACCATATATAATTAAATTAATGTAAAATAAATATCAAATAGTATAAGAGGGTTCTCTTTCTAAACTCCTTGTCCTCCTTTTAATTAATTATATAATTTCAGGTCCAATGAGTTTTATATTAATAAGACAAGACACTTAACTTGAACAGAATTTGTCATTAGCAGATAATGAGTTGGTTGCTAGAAATTTAAAAGGATGAAAGAGTATATATAAGGGCAACTAATTTACTAATTTCTTTAAGAAATTGCCAAAAGGTTCACCATTTATTTGGTGTTACCTTTTCTTTTGATAAAAATATCTCAAGAAATCAATCTCTTCATAGCCATGTTCTAAAGTTTGCTTTATAAAATGGTTACAATTAGTTACTTCATCTTATATAAACTAAATAATGGTAATATTAATTGTTCGGATGAGTATGTTCATTTTGACAGTCTAATGACCCAGCTCGCTAGTGATATTGTCTGTTTTAGGCCTAGGCCTGCACAACTTTAAAACGTGTCACTAATAGGTAAGACTTGTTTACTTATATGTCCGTTATCTCTCATGTGTTTTGATAATGTGAGACTTACAATTCTCACTAAAGATATTCTAACATTTACTATATATATTAATTTATCTATAGAAGAGTTCTTCCCTTCTAGGTATATTCTTATGTTTGTACTTTTTTTGTATAGCAAAAACTAATTGAACAAGTAGCCAGACTTATTGATCAATTTAATGTAGTTTAAAAGAAAAAGAACAAAAAGAACTCTTCTATATAGTGTTTCATTAGAAACTTCTACAAGCGAATTAGTTGTTATACCAAGTAAAAGGTGAAAATTATATTGATCATATATAATCAATACTAAATAAAGGTATGAGGCAAATAAATAAATAAATAAATAACAGGAATATGCAAGAAAGAAGAAAGGTTAATTCTTTTGACACATTTTCACGCATGTTTTATTATACATCTAGATGAAAGTAATGTCAAATTGTACAGACTCACGGTTTTATGAATAATTGACACAGGGGTGATTTTCTTTTTCGTCACCACTTGTTGGCAGTATGCAATACTTACACACTTCAGCCACAACACACAGCAACAATCCGTCTAACACTTAGATAATTTCGAGTACAAGGCAACATAGTAACGTAAAACACTTAGCCAAATTACAGGAACTCTTCCCAACCTTTTATTGATAATCAACAACAAAGAAAAGGCCTCACAAAAACGTCTAAGGCACAGAACACACTTTCTGCCTTAGACGAAATTCAGCCCACATAAATAATCTGCACAAGGCGATTACAACAAGATAAGGTAGTTACAAACTGCCCATGTGCCTAGCACATGGCCTGCCACATCAGAAATCCACTAAGTATACAACAACTATATTATAACAGCTACATTCAAATTCAAATTCAAACAAAGTACAACATGTGCCACGCACATGCACCATGCCTTCGGCGAATTTACAATGTGCCAACGCTTAGAATATTTTGTTGCTGCCTTCCCATACTTAAAATATTTTCTGAACCTTTGCCAGCACCTTGCCAATATATGAATCAGCCTTGTCTTGCCATCATCAAGCCCCACAGCCTTGCCTTGTCAAGCCAACACCTTGCCCAACCTTGCCATAGCCTTGTCAAGCAACACACTGCCTTGCCTCATCTTGCCGATGCCACAACCTTGCCTTGCCTTTGTGCCCAAGTCTGCCTAGCCTTCGTCCAGCATCCTTGGCATAGTGTTCAAGCTCACTTGCCAACACTCAAGTAGCTTGAACACCTTGCTGCACTACCAACACTTAGCTGCACAGCCACGCTACATTGCTTGCCCACATGCATGCCAAGGCCAATGTAGAAGTCTTTGCCATGCTCGTGCCATGACACCTAGTTAGACTGGGGGCCTAACAATAATCAACATATATATATATATATATATATATATATATATATATATAATCATATCAGTTTTATCTTTATTTATAATAGCAGCTAATCGAATAATTTGTAAATATCGTTTGTATGACTTAGTAGAGCTAAAATTGCACGTTTTGACCCTTCAAATAGGTTGATCTTTAATATTGCTCTTAAACATTCAAATCTACACCAACTACCGCATAAGTTCTTTAGAAATTGAAGTCATACCCGATTATAATTATGAACTTATAGAATGTTATGATACAAAAATATAAACTTTACCTCTGACGAAAAAATTAAGCAACACAAAATAGGGACAAAAATTGCAAACGACCCTTCTTTTCTCACCAAAGATTTAGTATGTCAATATAATTTGAATGTTGTTAATTATGTACAATACGTATGACTCTTGAGGAGTTTCGTGTCGTTTTCAATAATCTAGTATATTACGTCCACATCATATACAAATATCCAAGTAAACAGCTGGATTATATGAGCAATTAGTTTCTAAAACATTTTATTGATCTTAGGACAAAAAATAGCATAAGACATTGGGACTAAATTCTAGGTCGGCTCGATCATAAAGCCACTACAACAAAAAAACTTTTAATCTTATTTAATGTGAGGGTTGTTACGATAATTAAGAATGAAATAGTGTTTAATTAATTATAAAATTCAATTTTAAGTGACTATCTGTATAGTTGCCTCATTTATATTTTGATGATTCATGAATCCATGCCGGTATTCTTATATTTACTTTGTTATTATTCCCCTTTCACTGTTTTTAATTTATTATTATTGAATATTCCAAAATCTTCCAAATGTTCAAATCTTTTACATCATGCAAAATATATTGTTATGCGTCTATAAAAAAATCAAATTTATTTTTTGATAAATTTTTAAGCACTCCAGCAAACACTAAGTATTATTTTATCATCATTGTATCAACTTATCAAATTCTACGCAATACTATTCCAATATCAATACATAAATTTTTAAACTTTTTGAGTCAGATTTTATTACTTTAACTTTATTTTATATTTTTTGTTAAAAATTTATGTTGCTAGCATTCTTATTTCATAAGGTCCGTAGACATCCTACCCTCTCTTGATTTCACTTGCAAAATTACATAGAATATATTATAGTTATTCAATTTCTATATTTCAACTTAAAAAATAAGACCTCTTTATGGAGTTATACTTTAGACCCCAAACTTATTGACACAAATAAGGTTGTTTTATCATCCACAGGAATGTTGTAACATTTTCTCATTGGAATACATTTAAAGGAGAAAGAATTTTAAGCCAAACTATTGCAAATGAAAAAAAATATTTATTTTGTGTTAAAATGAAAAGAAATTGGTTCATTTTTGTATTAAGTTGATAAATACAAGTTTCTACATTACCAGAAATATTAGACAACTAAGGACTCATTTAACTTTGAAATTTTGACTTTTTTGGGATCACAATTAAAATAGACAACAAAAACCTTATAAAAAAACAAAATAACAATCATTGATTTAGGAATGATTGATATTTGTCCACTCTTTATTAGAAGTCTTAATTTTCATTTTTAAAGCAAATGAAAAAAGCTTTTTTCTAAAAAGAGCGTTTATCTTTTAATAGGCTTACTCGATTTGGATTCAAATTATTCAGATAGCAAATTTGGATTCAAATTATTCAGATAGCAAATTCAAAAAGCAATAACAAAAATGGATTCTAGCCTTACCACCTCTCCCCTAAAAGAAACATAATTTTCCTTCTGTCTTATTTTATGTGATACCATTTAACTTAACACGATGTTTAAGAAAAAAGAAATTAGAAATTCTTTTAAAATTTATGGTCTAAAATCATCCATAGATATTTATTTGATTAAAAATTATTTTATTAAGGATAAAAAGGAAATTTCAAAGTCAAACTATTTCTAATTCTTATAAATGACATTCTTCTTGAGATAAGTTAAAAAAGAAAAATCTCCACGTAAAATAAAACAGAAGGGGCAAGTATTATAAAAAAGGGTAGTTTTTTGCCTTTGGAGTGAAACAAGAGCAAAGCATGTCTTGTAAGAGGTGTGTTCTCCATATTTTGAGCTACTCTATATTAAAAAAACTCAATTTAAAATGTATTCATATACTATAAATTATACAAAAAAATATATATTTATATATACATACATTTAGCTTCTTTGTAATTGGTACCTTTTCAGACAGTGTGTCCTGTCTTACCATGTGATATTATGAGACCCCACCCCCACCCCCTACACGGGTGCCCTACTCTCATGGCTTTCCCGCATCCCTCGCCACCAAATTTTGTTTGTATCTGTGTCTTTACCATCACTATTTTAATCTAATACTATAGTCACGTCACAACCATAATGTTTTTAGTATAAAACGAAACATGCGTTTATGCTATCGTGTTTGATTGGATGCAAAGTGTAAATAACATAATATATATCATTAGTAGTTAGTGATAATTGACGTTTATATTTTTACATCTTAATATCCTCAAATTCACAAATTATGCTTCGAATCCTTAAAAAGTTTTATGCTCTACCAGACATAAGTTTAATTGCTTGGGATAAAAATTTAAAGGACAAATTGTGGGATTAAATGAAGAACAACTATGAAAATAAAGTAGTAGTACGTCCATTTCATTCCGCAAAACTATGGGCCTAGCCCATCGTCCTGTGTCTTTTTTTTGTTTTTCTTTCTCGAAATTGCCCTTTCTCTCTCTCTTTTTTTTTTTTTTTTTGGGGGGGGGGGGGGGGGTGGGTTAATTGTATTATATGGTGATTTTTTTTTTTTCCCCCAGAGGCTGCCCTTTTTTTTCAATAATAATCGTTTTT
>JAPFFP010000001.1:21829366-21840442 GCA_026153255.1 Solanum medicagineum
TGTTGTCATGTTTTCCTTCGGTTTGACTAATGCACTGGCTATCTTTATGGAGCTTATGAATAGGGTCTTTAAACCCTACCTTGATTTGTTTGTGGTGGTTTTCATCGATGATATATTAATCTATTCTCATAGTGAGGAGAAGCATGTGAGCCATTTGAGGGTGGTGCTACAAAGGTTGAGGGAAGAAAAATTGTATGTTAAGTATAAGAAGTGTGAGTTTTGGTTGGGGGATATTACTTTTCTAGGCTATGTGGTGCGGGTGATGGTATTAAGTTGGATCCTAAAAAGATGAAAGTGATTAGAAATTGGCCTAGACCTTTGACTTCTTCGGACATTAGAAGTTTCTTGGGCTTAGCGGGTTACTACCGGAGATTTGTGAATGTGTTCTCTTCTATTACTTTTCCCATGACTAAGTTGACTCAAAAGAAGGCTAAGTTTGTGTGGAGGATGAGTGTGAAAAGATTTTTCAAACCTTGACGGATAAGCTACCTCCGCTCCTATCTTGTCTCTACCGAAAGGATTGAAAGGGTTTGTTCAGTATTCTGATGCCTCCCGAATCGGTTTGGGCTGTGTTTTGATGCAAAATGGTAAGGTGATAGCTTATGCCTCTAGGCAACTTAACGTGCATGAAAAGAACTATCCTACTCATAATCTTGCATTGGTCGCCATGGTATTTGCTTTGAAAATTTGGCATCATTATTTGTATGGAGTGCATGTTGATGTGTTTACAATCATAAGAGTCTCCAATATGTGTTTACTCAAAAGGATCTCAACTTGAGGCAACGAAGGTGGTTAGAACTTCTTAAGGATTATAATATAAATGTGCATTATCACCCCGGTAAGGCTAATATGGTAGTCAATGCTTTGAGTAGCGTGTCTATGGGTAGCCTAGCTCATGTTGATGATGGGGGCAAAGAGATGGCTAGAGAGGTTCATCAGTTGGCGAGATTGGGGGTTAAGTTGGAAGAGGTTTATAAAGGTGGTATTGTGGTTGTTGATGGTTCAAAATCTTCCTTGGTTGATGAGGTAAAAGCAAAGCAAGATCTTGACCTCTCCTTGTTAGAATTGAAGGCCTTGGTGAAAGAGGGAAAGGTGGAGGTTTTCTCCCAAGGGGGAGATAGTGCCTTTAGGTACCAAGGTAGGTTATGTGTACCTAGTATGGATGACTTGAGAGAGAGGATTCTTGATGAGCCTTATAATTCTTTCTATTCTATTCACCTCGGTTCTACAAAGATGTATAGGGATTTGGGGGAAGTGTTTTGGTGGGGTGGTATGAAGAGGGATATTGCTAAGTTTGTGTCCGGTTGCCATAATTGCCAACAAGTCAAAGCCGAACATCAACGGTCGTGTGGCCTAACCCAAAATATAAAGATTCCTATTTGGAAGTGGGAGGAAATTAATATGGATTTTATGGTTGGGTTGCCTAAGACTAGAAAGGATTTTGATTCTATTTGGGTTATGGTTGATAGAATGATGAAGTTAGCTCATTTCCTACCGGTTAAAACTACTTATGGCGTCGAAGATTATGCTAAGTTGTACATTCATGAGTTGGTTAGATTGCATGGGTTACCCTTGTCAATCATATTGGATCGTGATGCTCAATTCACTTGTCACTTTTGGAGGTCCTGCCAAAGGGGTCTTGGTACCAAGGTAAAGCTTAGTACAGCCTTTCACCCTCAAACGGATGGCCAAGCCGAAAGGACTATCCAAACTCTTGAGGATATGCTTAGGGTTTATGTTTTGGAGCTTAAGGGTAGTTGGGATGATCACCTCCCACTCATTGAGTTCGCATATAATAATAGTTATCATTCGAGCACTAGGATGGCTCCTTTTGAGGCTCTTTATAAGAGGCGTTGTAGATCCCCAGTTGGATGGTTCGAGGTGGGGGAGATGGCGTTGATAGGTCCAGATTTGGTTATGGAGGCCATGGAGAATGTGAGGTTGATTAGAGAGAGGTTGAAAACCGCCCAAAGTCGACATAAGTCTTATGCCGATGTGAGGAGAAGGAATCTTGAATTTAAAATTGGTGAGTGGGTCTATTTGAAGGTTTCACCATGAAGGGTGTGGTTCATTTTGGAAAAAATGGGAAATTGAGTCCAAGATCGTGGGTCCTTATAAAGTGTTGAGGAAGATTGACAACATGGCCTATGAGTTGGAATTGCCCAATGACATGCATATGATTCATCTGGTCTTCCATGTATCTATGTTGAGGAAGTGTGTGGGTAACCCAAGTGCTATTGTGCCTCTTGATGTTGTAGGGGTTGTTGAAGACAATTTGACTTATGAGGAGGTTCTGGTAGAAATCTTAGATAGACAAGTGAAGAGGTTGAGGAACAAAGAGGTAGCTTCCGTCAAGGTTCTTTGGAGAAACTAACAAGTTGAACGTGCCACATGGGAAGCCGAGGCGGACCTGCAAAAGCGATATCCATATCTCTTCCACTCTACTCAAGCCCAAGGTATTGATTTAAGTCCCCCTATGCGGTTTCAAGTCTTAAGTTTCGGCCCTTATGTCATTGCATGCATTCATGTTTATATTGACAAGTTTTATGGTGATTTTTGATGTTCATGTTGAGACTTTTGAAAATAATGTTTAAGTGCATTTGTTGCATCCATGTTGGGCCAAAATCTTCATGGTTACTTTCCTTGTGTACGTTTCTTTGACATTCGGGGACGAATGTTCCCAAGAGGGAGATATTGTGACACCTCGTAACTCCATGCTCTTATGTATCCATGTTTCAAGCCTTAGTTGTGTAGGTAGGGAGTGTATTAGGGTCACAGGAGACTTCTAGTAGTTAGACGAGTTTAAGACTTCTCTAAGAGTTGAGTTTTGGGTGTTGGTTCATGCAAGGGTCAACTTTAAACGAGCTTAACTTTAGCACACCTGGAACTAGATGGCCCATGACATGTCAAATGAAAGCCCTTTGAGTTAGCTTCCCAGTGCACTTAGTTTCACCTCGTTCCAAGGTCAGATGAAGGAGTTATGACCATTTTTGTGAGACCCTCCCGTCCAATGAAACCACACGGGTACCTAGATGGGCAGTAGAGCTTTGGACGGGCCGTCTGGGCTGTCTCGAGCTGGAAAAGGCCATTTCTGGTCTAAGGCATGTGACACGGGTCGTGTGGCTTGCCACTGACCGTGTGGGTGGTCGTGGAGTGTGTGCAAGTGAGGAAAAGTGGGCGTTGGAGGAGTTTTCTTGGCTAAGTGTTGTGCCACGACCATCTTCACGAGTCGTGGCAGGTCTGACGAGTCATGGCCCTGGCGTGGGGTGGCCTGGCAACATTTTTTTCTCATTAAGTGTTGTTCAACGGACCACTACACGGACCGTGTGGCACCACATGGCCCATGAGGGCTCCTGTCAAAGTGACGATGACGTTAATTTTTCTAAGTCTTCCGAACTTCCAATTTTTTTACCAAGTCTCGTCTCACAAGCACTCCACACGACCCGTGGAGTACCACACGACCTGTGAGGCCTTCAGTGGGGCATCACTTTGCCAATTTTTTCATCTGTTCACTAATGGCGTTTCCATGAATTTAATTTATTCTAATGACCTTTTTAGACTTCCAATGCTATCTTAACCTCCCCAAAAGACCTAAACCCTGTTCCAAAGGATCAAAGTCATTACTCTCAACTTAAACACTCTCAAATTCTCTCAAGAGCCTCCATCAAAACCTCAATACAAATTCAAGGAAACTCAAGAGCAAGCTTGGATTCCAAGACCCACTTCCAAACTTCAAGTCTTTCACTATTCAATTTCAAGAAACTCAAATTCTAAGGTATGTGAATTTCATTCATGAGTACCTTTCACCCATGAAGCCCAATCTTCCATTTCTATGAAAATTATAGGTTTCCAAGTTGTGTTGCTTATGGGTATTATTCACTAGTGATTATGATCATATACTATATTGGGGTTTCATGAAAGTTTGATTGAAAACACATGATTACTCATTTTTAAGTCTATACCATGAGATGATTTACCTATTATGATTATGCATGTTTTACGTTATAGAACTATGATCTCTCTTAATATTTGATGGGGGTTTTCAATATATTTCACATGAGGGTTTTACCAAGTATTGTTGGGTTGATTTATATTAGATTTTCTCAGATTATTCCACTCTTGAATTGTATGGTTTTATACTAGCATAACAGACCAAGTGTTTGATAAAATGTCCAACTATGGAGTCTTGAGTTATTGAATGTCTAATGCATGTCTTATGAGTTAAAGTGACTTTGTGAATGTTAATATGAGTTGTTCCCATGAAAAGTACTTATAGTATTATAAATTGACCAATCACCTAGTTGAGGAGATGATGCCTCAATCACCATGGATGGTGGGTTGAGACAACCATCAACCAATTGAGGGGTTGATACCTCAATCACCATAGGTGGTAGGGTGAGACAACCATCAACCAATTGAGAGGTTGATACCTCAATCACCATGGATGGTAGGGTGTGACAATCCATCATAATGGTAGTCTCTTCTTACATATGTATTATGTTCTATATAAGCACGTTTTACTTCAAGCATCATTCATACATGTCATATTGTTATTATGCTACTCATTACTTATGATATTGCATTTTGCTTATATTGTCTATCTCTTGTTGCATTGCATCCTACATACTTAGTAAATTCAAATGTACTAATGCACACTCTATGCCTACATGATGTTACCATGTAGGAACCGGAGCTCCTCACAATCACCCATGGCTAGTTTGATATCTTGAAGATAGCTTGTGGTGAGTCCTCCAGTTTGGGGAAGTTAGCCTTTTTCTCTCTTGCTTATGTTATTTCCTTATGATGAACACTTTGATACTAAAAAGGTGAGCCTGGAAAGTTTGTCTTGACCCCCACCCAATCTATGTTAGAGGTGTTGTTGGACAAGTAATGTAATTATGTTTGAGCCTTGACTCTTTATGATTTATGTTATAAAACTCTTCTCTTCGTCTTTATTTGTAATTGTACTCTCTTGATGTTGTTTACTTTGCTTCCACGACCAAGGATGTGCGAATGATATGCTAAGAGACTAGTTTGGGGACCCTTCGGGTTCCCATTCGCCATGTCACGTCTAGGCCCTAGGTTTTGATCGTGACATAATTATCTTATTCGAGATTGTAATCTGCGGAGTCATTAATTCTGCAATAGTAAGTTCTTTATGATGAATTCTTCATATTGTTGTAGGCTATTTTTCTTGAATATGCTAGGCTAAATCCACAAGTAAGATTATGAAAACCATGACAAATCAATAGATAAACGAATATGGGATATATCTCGGAATTCATTAACGTATATAACAAGAAGGATGAGAAAATAGGAAGTATAGTATTATCTTTTTACTTGTCCTTGCTCTCTTTTTTTTTTTTTTTTTGGGTTAATTACAAGAAAAGGGATATATATACATGTGTAAACCTGGCACAAAGTAATTGTTTAAACATTCATTTTACAACACGTTTTAAACTTTACCAAATAATAATTCATGTCTAACTTGAAGAAATTATTAATTACCCATACCATTTTGAAAAGAACCATATTAGTTACTACAATCATTAACCAGCGGATCTTTATAAAACTAGGCACACTTAAAAGTTCGTAAATCGCAAATATATATTTATAAAAGTTACATAGATTTATACGATTTATCAATATAATATTCTTAGTATATCCCGATATCAGGTTCATGAACAATTATTTGTCTGTTTGGTAAAACTGTATTAAGAATTGACAAATTTTGATACTTATAGGTTTTTACACTTGTGAGAAATACAATACAAAAAAAAAATCCAAATTGAATATCAAAATAAAACTTTTAACTTTAAATCAATATGATTTCAAATTAATGATTCCATATAGCATATCAAACAGCCCTGAAAAAGATAGGCCGTAAGTATTGCGGAAAAAGAAAGCCCTCCATGTATATGTCAGTTCAGTACATTGCCATATTTTAAAACACGAGATACTAGACCCTAAAGCAACAAAGTAGATTTTAGATATTCGACCAACATATCCTTTTTATTGATACCCATGGAATCTGTATCAACTTATCCGCTCATTAAATTAATAAAATACTTGTCACCTTCCACAAACAACAAGTAAATTTGTCCACCAAGGGCAGAAAACATGGGAGAAAATCACCTAGTATATGTGCCTTCAACTAAACAATAGTCAGGAGTTTATGATCTTAGAGCAGCAGCAGTGGGTTCTACAACCTAAAAATACCATCTCATATTATTACACTTGAAATGCAATCAGGATCACATTTTAACTCGAAATTTTTCAGGGAGAAATTGAACACAACTTATCTGTACCAAGAACCCTATAAAAATTTTCACTTGCTTTAGTTTGACCATATTCAACCGCAAGAGCAAGTACAAGTACATATGCTGAAACAACTCCCATCTCTTACTCAACCGGCAAATGCAGGGTGGAAGACATAGTCTCGCTATTCATCAAGCCTAATGTAAACAAGCAACTTGCTTTGGTCAACATCAATCATAAACAAGTCGTACTAAAATGGCAATACGAATGGCAATAAATATAAGTTCTTGCCAATATTCAGTTCTAAACATCCAACCACATAAAAGTTCCAGATAGAGATTGATTAGTACCATAAAACAATGAAGGCAGAAACATCAAAATAAGCTGAATGGGTTTGTTAGGCATGAACCATTTTCCAATTTGTCCATGTTGGTTGATCAAGTATTCTGGAAAGCATTTCCTCTGTGAAAATGAGCTGCTACTTAAAAATGAGGAAAATGACTTCTTCCATGAAAGTAGGGGAAAACAAGTTCCATTACTGATATTTCACATTAATTGTGTCCTCCACACCTTCTAACACACCTCATCTTCACCCCATCACTATAGCCCTCATCCCCACCATTCCACGCCTCTTATCTCCCCAACCCACCTCCTATATTATTTGTCTAAATTATATATAAATTCTTTTAGAAGTAGAAGCGTGAAGCGCGCTTCTTGTTGAAGCGACAAAAGCATCCCTTAAGTGCTGTTTAGGTTTTTTTTCTTTTTAAAATAGTTAAGATTTTAAATTACCCAAATATTTTTGCTTTGCTGCTTTTGTAACTGCAACTGCTGCGAGCCTGCGACTCCAGTCTCTCTTCTTCATCGCCTCCAGTCCAGTCTCTTCCTCCTCCTCCTCTTCCTCTCTTCTTCTCTTCTTCTCAGTTCTTTTTTAGTTTCTTCTTCTGCTAGGGTTTTCCTATATTAGTTCTTATTAGTTTCTCTGTGCTTCTGTAAAAGAAGTTCTGTTTATATTTTATAGTGCTCTGTTTTTTTAAAAAAAAACAAATTACTTCTCTATTTTTTTGCTGCTCTGTTTTCTTTGTTTAAAAAGAATTAGTGTGTATTTTTTTGTTCAGTGACTGAAATCACTGCTGTTTTTGGCTTTTATCTTGTGGTAAAGTGTATTTTCTTATCCAATGGCATAAAAAAGGGATCTTATGGAACTGTAGTGGGCAGTAACACAAAAATCAAATGTGTTTTTTGATTAATATGTTACCTTTATTGAGTTCTTGATTGTTTATCTATGCATATTTAATATTTTTTATTTTCATATTAAATAGCGCTTTATTTGAAAAAAAGGTGCGGCTTCCCTTCACGCTTCTCGCTTCCGTGAAGCGAGCCCTTGTCGGTTTTTTCAGCTTCTTGCTTCTCAAAACACCGCTCCTGCCCCATCCCCACATACAGTGCCTTTCTTTTTTAAAATGCACTACTACCAGTAATCACAGTGCTTGATCTTTTATTAACATGCGAGTGCAATAATATCTACACAGACTGGCGTTCATGACAGACTTGGCAGTCACCTCCTATTTGATAAGAACATATAATTCATTTATAAAGATTTGGCAGTCATCTCAGAAGGTAGTAAGTAATTAATTCAACGTTTTCCTGGAACATTGTAACAAATCCAGTTGTTTTAAGGGCTGCAACTCTTCATGTTATCAAAGAGTAAAAAGTTCTCCATGGACTAATTATCTACTTCTGATAGTACCAAGAAAATACACAGTTCCAATAATTTAAGTTTTCTTCAAACAACAATACTCTCCCCTCCCTTCAGATCTCTCACTTTCTAAATTACACCACAACTTTAAAAAAAGAAGGAAAAAAGAGAACATCCAAGGGTGTAGCCTAGTAGTTAATAAAGTGGGTCAAAAACAATGAGATCTCGGGAGGCAAAAACACCAATCGATTTCTTCCCATCGATTCAAATCTTGATAGGGAGAGTTACATGCTACCTGGGAAGGTAGTTGGTATCCCGTGAAATTAAGTTGAGAAAATAGAGAAGTACTAGTCTTCCCTGTAGATGGTCCATTTTATCATTTGTTATAACAGTTGCTACATAGAGTAAAGTCAATTCCCTCAATGTCACAGACAATTCCTAAACAGAATAGTTTTTCTTTCTTGGGAAAACTTATAAGTCAATACAGATAAAAGAACCAGATTGATGAATTTAGATACAGTAAAGAAGAAGGATTCCTTTTCAAGCTCATAAATCCTCCATCACTAGATTTAATTGCTTATTCTTTTACATACCTATTTTATTTTATTTAAAACAAGAATAGTAGTGCACCTGTACCTCCCACAATCAACTCAACTAGAACTTGCATTGAAAAATGCCTAATTTTGTAAGGCAAGATCTCAATTTACAAAACACACACACACATACATATTCTTGACCATTTAAGTATCATTAGTCAAACATTTACTACACCATTTAACAAGATATAAGGAAATACAAAAACTTCCTATCAAATATAGGAGATGAAAAATACACAGATACTCACTTACAAATCATTTCCGGTTAGCTTTTGTATGCCCACGCTTGAAATCATCCTCATCCGTTTCGGCATCATCCTCATCAGTGTTGTTGTCATCATCGTCATCAGTTTCGGAGGGAGGTGAAGGGTCAAGTCTTGCAGCATCAATGGCCCACTTAATCACCTTTTCAACTTCATCATCATCCTCTTCAATGGCGGATGATGAAGCCGACGAATAAGCGGGAAGGGAGCTTTTAAGAGCTGCAAATCTGGTAAACAAGTCATCTGACTCATCCGTTGTTATGGAAGCTGAAGGTGGTTGGTTGTCTAAACCCTGTCGGGAAATAGTGTTTTTTGCCGGAGTTTGCTTGGATCTGAGGGCTTGGAAACGTTGATCGAGAGCTGGGTCGATGAATTGGGTGGAAGAACCACGAGCCATATGCGAATTCAGACTGAGCTTGAGGGACACGTCATCCTCTGCCGCACGGAGCAGCTCTTCCACCTCCTCCAATTCGCTCTTCTTATTGCCCTTTCCCACACCTCTCCTCATTCTATTCCTGTTGATGCTAACAAATATTGGCTTACATACATATTCAACTTTTCCATTCATAAAATAGCCGTCTCTCATTTTCTTATTTTAAAGCACATCGACCTGGCACAATTAAAAAAAAAAACTCTCTAGCAAGAAACCCGAGAGGTGGAATTAAGGGTGATAAAAATGTTTTAAAATTAAAAAAAAAAAAAAAGTTAAGTTTCAAGAATTAGACGTAGGTGATAAATTTATAATTAAGAATTAATAATATTTGATTATTTTCAAATAAGTACCTAAGTTTTTCTTTGTATACTTGAACCTACTAATAAAATGCCTTAATTGACTAATTTGGGAAAATTTTCAATGGTTGCTCCCTTTTTCTCCTCTTTTCCGTGAATTTCTTCTTCTACTACAGCATCATGACCTCCTTCTTCTGTTTTCTTCTTCTTGTCACTATTTTTTCAATATTGAAGCTTCAAATTTGGGAGGAAAAACAAATCAACTTTTTGGACATTTGTTCGTATAGCTTTGGAAATTACTTAAAAAGGTAACTTTTATCATTATTATGACTGATAAAAGTGAATGTGATGTTTATTTGAGTTCTGTGTTTTTATTGTTGTTTCTGCCATTATCGCAATTCTTCACTGCTAAGTTGTTTTCAGTAACGTTACAACAAATGTTGAAATAGATGCAGCAGTTGCTGAAAGATATAGAATAATAGTTGAAATATTTTTTAGCAACTTGCTCACCACTTCCTCCAACAGTGTTCAGTTATTGCTGAATGTACTGCAGTACTTGCTGCATCTGATGTTTCAACTGATGAAGTAACTGCTGAATAAAATACAATAGTTATTATATTTCTTTACAGTTTTCTCATGTTATGCTTTAAATTATAATTTATTTAGGTACCTTCAACATCATCAATGGGAGACAAAATAATATTAGGAGTTGATTGTCATGGTGAATGAGTTGAGTCCAACAATCATTTTATTTGGCGTTGGAGAGGCAAAGAAATGATCGAGACGATAGTGATGATTGTGAATCGAGACATCGCGTATGAGGATTTTGTGAATCAAATTTTTGTCAGTTGTGAATTAAATTGTGAGTCAAAAGATATTATCATCCTTACATGCATTCTTGTGGCGAAAAACAGAGGGTGGTTCCATTTAGAATAAAAATCAAGTGAGTTTACGAGTTTATATGGAAGATGAAGGAAGACCTATTCTATGGGTATACATGGTTGACAAGTTGATAGAGAACCAAAATACATCTCAAAATCAACAAATTTTAAAGGATGAATATGATGTGATGGATACGGACATTCCACATAGAGAAAGTGGAGGTGAGCAGACGCCAACTCCAAAAGTTGCTAGCAACACACCAGCAAATCCACAATCAATACAGTCGAATCATGTCGAAGATGATGAAACAGATTTTTGTAATGGTATGACATTTAAAAATAAGAAAGATTTAGATACTGCATTGAAAATGGTTTGTTTGAAGAAAGAATTTAGAGTAAAAAAGGTTATAAACTCGTGTATTATATATTGTGTCAAGTATGTACATGTTGAGTGCAAGTGGTGGCTGAGAGTTGTGACGTTTAAAAGTTGTGACATATTTTACATTAGAAAGTATGAAAAATTTCATACTTGTGGTTCTCAATATCTGACGAGTCATAATCCACACGGTCAAAGTGATCAGTGCATACCTCAAAGATAAGTTTTCTAGGACAAAGGTGTCACACCCCATGCCCCGTTAGGGTGGACTGGC
>JAPFFP010000001.1:21864279-21882434 GCA_026153255.1 Solanum medicagineum
TAACTGCTACTTCACAAATGAAAAAAGCGCAGATAGTTTAAAGAGACATTTTGCTTTATTCCATCATACTCCAAGGCCAAAAAATAGTCAATCTTTTGCTGTAGATATTTCTTGCAATTTCTTTGTTCAATGAAATTCCATACTTACCACAAAATTGCAAGATTCTTAGGCAAAAATATACTTCAGTTCAACACCCAATAGAAAAACAGTCATATTGAAGTACAGTCACTATATTCTTGTATAAAATCAGATACCTGAATGCGAAAAAATCGAAATGTAGACAGCACAATACCACCCAATACCAGTCGTACTACACAAACAAACCCGACAGTCAGTCACCAAAGAAATAGCACAACAGATAAAGGAAAAGCATGTGAGAGGTTTTTAGGCTCGTCATAAAAACAGAGCTAATGGTCAAATAACAGAAATCACTCTTTTGATTTATAAAGAAAGGAATTACTCAAAGAAATAAAGCCATACAATGTTTACATGAGAGTGTATTTTTGTAGCTTAAACGTGCTTAAATTGGCTTTCACCTGAAAACAAGCCATACTAATTATTTACTGTGTTTAAGTGTTAGGATGGTGCCAAGAAAAGAAAAGCAGACGTGATATTACTTTACAAATAGTCCAAGACTTGCAAAAGCCATGTCCCACTTTAAAACTTTTAATGATGTAACATGTTCATGTCATATATCAAGGGTGTATCAACTGCCGGAAAAATGAATACACGTGTCCTATAGTTACCAGCTTATAACTTGGGTAATTATTGTTGTTTCAGCGTAAAAGCACAAGTAATCTCATTCTCAGATTATAAGCTCTTTCATACTCAACCCAAGTCATTCATTGAACTTGACATTTCCATTTATATCAAACTCTGACTGCACAAGAACCATTGAATTTAACAATAAGTACATAATTACTTTAGCATCAGCTCGAGCTTTCTGAATAACTATAGTTCATTTAATCACTGCTCCATCTTATATCATCAACTTCCTTTCACAGAGAAACACAATTGCTTACTTGTATTCATAACCTGTTCACCACTATGACTGAGCTACATTGTCTAAAAGGTGATATCTTAGAAGACTGAAAGCAGAAGATTGTAACCATATTTCTGCCTTTGGCGTCCAAACCAACACAATGTGATTCTGGGTTGGAGCTAACTACTATGCTATTGAAAAATTGTAGGACGTAATGCAAAATTTTTTCTCTTCTTTTTTTACATATGCCAAGTTTAAACAAAGATGTTTTTTGACTTAAAAGTGATGAAAAAAGCAATTCAGGCAACAGTGCGGGTCAAACGTAATTACGTAAAGATTGAACGAGTAAAACCTCATCATGGTTACCAAACACCTTCATATCAGATATAAGTGACACAAAAAATGTTCCGTCACAATAACATACCTGCATATAGACTATACAGTTTTGGTAAATGTAACAAATTCATTAGGAGAACAACTGGAGATGCCAAAATAGATACAAGAATAGCTCCTGCAATGTAGATAGAATTTGCAGAAAGAATAACTTAAATATTGGAGATAATGTGCACAAATAGAACTGGAGACTGTATATGCTTTAACTGACACATGTTTTTGGAAAAAGAAAAAAAAAGCACCTAGCTGACACCCAAGAAGGTCAATGCAGCTATTTTCCATATTAATGCATGCCTTTATTTAGTGAGTAAAAATGCCCACGCCAACTTTTTCTCCTTCTCCCAGAATAGTAACCCTTTCATATCAGTATCTTGTCTCCACAATTTTCACCCAAAACCCCTTCTCCAGACAGGTCAACAGTGGATTTTTCCTTTTGGTGACTCAAACATTCAGTCTCATTGTTGGAGGTGGACAGGCTCAGAAACTAGAGCAGCCCTCTCTTAATTCGATTTTATACCACTATTTCCTCTGCAAAATAATCATTGAATGGAAATAGACAATTTCTTGATGCAACACTAATTGGCAATATATTGGTAGGTCATGTCAACAATAGAAGGTGCCATTTCCAGGCAAAGACCTAACCTAGATAAATATTCATTGCCATTGGATGAGTTATTATGAAAATGAACTTTCACAGAGAAAGAACAGACCTCTTTCAAAAGAAGCGGTGTCCTAGGATTGCCGTTTATGTAGGAAGATGTGGACACTCTGCATAAATGATAACAGAGGTTGCTTCAGTAGCAAGAGCACTCCATTTGCAACCAAATGGTTGAGAATTTGAGTCACCAAAGAAGAAAAAAGTAGGAAAACACATTGTTGACCCCTGGGGAATGGGGATTTTGGGGTGGAATCTTCTCGGTCAAAAGAAAAACACATGCACAATCTCTGCACAAGTGTGTCACATAAAAAGAAAAACACACCCACAATATCTGCACAAATGTGACTGATACGAAGACTTGAACTGGCTGCATAAGTGCTACTTACTTTTCTGATTAGAAAATTTTGGTATTGGTGATAAGCAATAAGCTAAAAATCTTTTGTGATACTTTTGTCAATTAAAGATGGACAAATTGTTTCCTTTTTAATAAATTATATCAAATTGGGCATTCGAGCGGAATCATCTCACATGGTAAAATAAGTACTACAATCTCTTGATAAGCTTAGCTGAAGTAGAAAACTTGCCGACAAATGTGCGAGGTACAACTCCAGGGAACTCCAGATGATCGTACTAAGGTTCCGGAACAAAGAATAGAAAAACTCAATGAGTATACTCCATAACATGAAATTCACAAGAAATGTGGGTGATAAAATTTAAGGGGGATATAGGAAAGTAGAAGATCATTACCTTCTCTATCTGATGCCTGTGGTACAAAATATCATGCATAGCCTAATCAAATAAGGAGAAAAACGTTAACACCATTGGGGGGGAGGCTGCGCAACACTTTTCAGTAGAAGAAGGCAAACAAAGTAGGGGAACATGGTCATCAACACTTAGTAAGAAAAGAATAAAATACAGCCTCCAAACCATGCAGTGCTAGGACATGTGATAGTCTTCTGAGTATACTTTGTATCATTATATCTAGAAGCAATCCTTGAAAAGCACCAAAATTCATTGCTCACAAAGGTTGTTCAAAAAGAGAAAGGGAATCCACAATTCAGAGAAGTGTTATAGCTGGTTAAAAACATTGTTGTGGACAGTGAGCTAGCCAGGATTGGTTGCAATTTGGAGTTGTACAGGTTACAATGTCATGAAGTATCATGATTATGGTTTCCCACTTTAAGTAATCTGCTAGCACTACAAAATCATATGTTTAACACCTGAATAATTGAAAGAAAATCCAAATAAAGGATCTGTTAATCGCAACCAAATAAAAAACATATCTACGAATCCTTTAACTCTGAAGTGCTAACCGATTTTAGCTATTTTTGGGTTCTTGACTTCCAATAAAAGAGATGACCACGTCCAATTTACAAAGAATACTGATCGCATCAAGCTAAGTCACAAAACTAAGGACCAGATTTTCCAAGCTCATGCACTTACATCTTTATCCACTTTGTACCAAGGACAATTTCGAAGGTTGAGATGCATAATATTGAACCTTGAAAAGTCCCATTCTCATTTTTCTTCTATACAATTGAAAGAAATCCTTTCACTAATATGCACCAACATAGTGACAAAAATACAAGTCTTTGCCATTGAGTTTCCAAAAAATCCATCTAACATGTAATATAGTAACATTTTTATGAGAAAAGGCAAGTACAAAAAAGAAAAAATTAAACATATAGGAATATTTTCTTTCTACAAAAACTAAAAGTGAAAAAAAGAAAAAAGAAAAAAAACAGCTCTTGATCCTCCATTTTCAGTTTTATTCAGTGTTATCAAAAGCAGAGAGTGCAAAAAAACCTCTAAGGTCCCGTTGGGATATTAAGGGTAAAGCACAAATAATCTTTTAAGAAAAAGGCTCAAAGCAAGAAAAAAGATAAATATATATGTTTTGTTCAATACTAATAGGTATAAGCATGAATAACAACTATATGAACAAAGAAATTGAAAAAGAGTTTTACCATAAAGTGAAATATCAATAGCTTAGCGAAGAGGCTCACTAGAAAGAAAAAGCATGCCTTATAATCTTGATGATGACACCGAGTGCACATCTAATAACATGAAGAGCTCAGCACATTTTGAGCATCACTTCGAGGCTTAAGCCAGCTTTTGACAACAGTAGATTTATCAACTCCATCACACATTCTTTTGTTCTGTAGCTTTTCCCCCCATATTAAAACCATTTTACTACATGATGCATTTTCTAGAGTGCCAAAATCTCTTAATCTTGTGATTTTACAGAGAAACAACAGCAACCCAATCCATCTAAAATAATAAGCACGAATCACCAGTAAAGCAACTGGGTTTTTACTTTACGAAATATCCAAACAAGAAAACAGTGACTTAAAAGGAAAGAATCATTAAAAAAATAAAGGGGGCAAAATCCAGAAAATACAAATTGCACCTTTGGGATCAGAGAAAAGATTGGAAATACAAACAATGGCTGTACCTGAACATTAAAACTTTCTTCTACCTTAGTGTAAGGTACCATGAACACGTAGAATGCAGCAATTGATCCCAATAGTAAATCGTAGCCTACAAAAGATCGTTTCAATAGGCTTAGTACTTGATTTCAAGAACACAACACAAAAGGGAAAAGAGAAAATTTGGGATGGCAACTGAGATAATACCATATAGCTCCATGAGTTTCTCAGACTTGCGCGCCATTGTAGAAAGAAATTGAAGAATTGAAGTCGAAAGTCGCGTAAGAGGAAGGAATAGATGAAAGCTACAACGACGTCGTATAAATCGAGACTTGCTCCTTATTTCAACGACGTCGTATAAATAGATTAAAACTACCTTTCCTTGACCGTTATTTCATGAAGGGAAAAAACTTCAATTTTATCTTTACATTATTTAAAATGGAACAATTTTGTTGTTATTCTGTTTACAAAAAATATTGGGACGAGAGAGAAGAATTGAATGTGAAAAATATAATAAAATAAAAAATATTTAGTGAAAGCACCTCATATTTAAGGGTTAAAAAAGATGACATATAATTTTTTTTCCTCAGATTCCACACATATTAGGTATAGATTATTATTTCGAAGCATGATATTATGTACTTCTTTATACTATATTTAAAAAATAATATGATAAAAAAAATCAATTTCAATTATACCTTGATATGCTTCATTACTTATTTTAACTTTAAGTCATTTCATATTTTAGTCGAGGGTCAGCATAAAATATATTTAGTGAAAAATTAATACCACCTTTATTTTAGATTAAGTAAATTTATGAGGCAATATATACCTACCAAAAATTACATCCAAAAAGACATATTTAAATCATATTTTCTACTATTATCCTTTTGTTTATTCCTAAATAGTGCAATTTACCTCTTAAAAAATACAAAACTTTATTAACGGCTAGGGCAAATATGAAAAAACAAAATTCAAATATTTATCTTTAATTTTGAACAATTCAATTATTTTAAAGAACTAAAAAAAGTTACAAAAATTCACTTAATAGGGAGTAGAGATTGTTGATTACGTATTAGACTTTATATCTCATAAAATTGAAATTGCATAAAGTTGTCATTTAATTAAATCAATCTCATATTCTCTAAAATAAATTTTCATTCAGATGGAACAAGTCCTGAACTTTTAATGGATGACTAAGTTATCTATTTCAAAGGCAAATTGTTCCATTTTTTCTTCCCTTGTAAAAACTGCTAGCAAGAAGGATATTTTTTGACCTTTGAGTCAAAAATATAGCGGCATGAGCATTTTAAAGGCAAAATCTTAACAGGTTAAATTTGACACATTTTAAATAATTGAGAGACTTTTTTTTACCCGTTTCCCTAATTTAAAAATATTCAGTAAGAGTAAAATTTTAGTTTTATGGGGGATGAGGGTAGTTTGTGTAGCTCAAGTGCATTTGATGCAATGAAATGGCAGCAAAAAGTTGATGCCAGTCTCCAACAATCAGTGTTCTAACATCAACAAGAAATTCAATCTATGTTAATAAAGCATTGCAAGCATCACTTGTCCAGGCACAAAAGGCCTAACATACTAGCTATTTCTTAAGTAGTTATAAGTGCAAAGTTTAGTCATATCAGCTTATTGCTAGTTGGAATCCTACTAGGGAAGTCATATATTTTCTTATGCAGATTGGTTGGATGTGGCTGGATCAGCAGTAGTAGAAACGGAGAGGCTTCCCATCCATGCCGGTGGCAACATTCCAGTTTGTTCATGCACAGTCTCAAGTAAAGGCGGCAATGCTTGGTAAATAGAAGCCAACTCTTTGATTCCACCATGTCCACTGCTTGTTCCATCAACTGTTTGCCCACTTATGGCACCATTACTCCAAATGCTGATCTTTGGCTGAAGTCCCTGGAACGCTTCAGCATTGAAATTGGCTATGTCTTTAAACATTCCTCTGTTGATCATCATGTAGTCTCGCAGGGCATTGTAGTTTCCTCCCAAAGCTGACAACAGATTGTGCACATAGATTCCCTCTGCTTCTGCAATGCCCTTTAGTCCTTCAGCCTCTTTCTTTTTAGCATAGAGTGCAGCATCAGCAGCTAGTTGTACAGCATATGTCTGAGCTTCTGCTGCCAATTTCTTAGCCTCTGCAGCTTTTCTATTTTCATAAAGCTCTGCTTCTGCTTCCTTCTGTTTCTTGTACAACACTGAATTGGCTTCTTGCACCTAGAGTAAGTACATGTCAAACTTTGGATGAGTAGTAGCATGGTGCATAAAGATGGATTCATGTGACTGAATAAAGTATAGATTTATGACTGAAAATAGCACGAGTATATATGTTGGGCAAAGTCACACAAGAAAGAATGTAATCGGAAGGAAACACAAGCAAAGTCATGCGGTTGAACATGAAATCATCACATCATACTGATTTTAGAATTCTGCCTTGATTTTTCAATGGAATACAGTACAAATAAGCATAAATTTCAAGGTGAATCCTGCAGCTCTAGATGTAAATGGACTATTAACTGAAAGCCATCTCACATGGAAACTTCTAAACACAAAAATAATATGAAATAATGATAGTTAAAGGCAATCTAAGCTACTATAGATAGATCAGCAAATGAAAAGTCAACTCCATGAACTCACTCAAAGGTACTAAAAGAGAAGTGTTGTGACATGATGGACTATCCTTAATCTCATAGTCAACAGTAGCCTTACTGAGGTGTTGTGCTTTGAGGCTCTCTGTCTTAGTCAATGCATTCTTTCTCTCAACTTCTTGTTGTAGTACAGCCTCCCGAATCGCTACAGCTTTCTGGGCTTCAATCTCAGCCACTTTTGCCTGCTGAGACCACCCAGCCTTCTTGGTTGCCAGAATAGAATTTGCCTCAGCCACCTCAGCTTCTCTCTGATTTTCATATATCTTAACATCGGTCTTCACTTTAACCTCCTCTTTCTTTCCATCACCATCCCTTTGGGTGGATATGATCTTGGTCTCAGCATCAATCTTGGCAGCATTTTGACGTGTGAGACCTTCTCGCTCCTTAGCTCCTATCTCACCCTTCATTTTGGCCTCAGAAACATAAATTTCGCTTGGTTTGCAGCTTCCATTTGTGTTTTCTGCCCCAAGTAAGAAAAGTATTCGTGGCCTTGAACATCGACCAGTTGCCTAATGTTAGCATTGTAAATCAGCAAGCCAAATTGGTTGAGCTCAAGCTGAACCTTGTCAAATACCTCCTTGAATTCTTTCGTGCCTTTAAAGATTTCCTCCATAGTCATGGAAGCAGCCAAGACACGAGTCTCTCCCTCAATGACACCTTGAACAAGGTCCTTCACATCGTGTGAGTCACGTTCATGGTGGGTTAGAAGTTTAGCATATTTCATCAGTCTCTCAAGGTCATCCACACACGGACCTATAGTGAAAACAGCAGGGAGAAGGAAGGGCAGCTTCTCAGCGCTCATAGCATTGACTTCAAAAGTATAGTTCAAAGGAGTAACATCAATGACCCTACATTTCTGCAATGGCCATATTAATGCCTTCTTTGTGATCTTCAGTTCATCAATACCAATCCCAGTGATCACCAGAAATTCAGATGCCCTTGCTACGCGGTACATCATGTTTGCAGTTGCTTGATCTTCCTAACATGACAAGTAGAGGTCGTCAAGACCCACAACACCACAGAAGAACAAGTATAAACTTACATTTTACTCAAACTTAAACAGTGTAAAAACTATCAGAAAATAAACTTAAACAGTGTAAAAACTATCAGAAAATCTCAATCAAGACAGAAACACAGTTTACAACTAGTTTAAATTGTTGCATGTAAAGCTAATTAATAATCTGAAAAAGTTTTGAGTCATTAGGTTGTAAAGCCAGCAAACTTCCAACAGAATTTTTAGACCCTTCTCTCTCAAAGTTGGAATACCTCAAGAAATCTTCCTTCTGCTTCTTATGACAAAACATAAAAGTTCAAAGACATTCCTTGTCTCAAGAACTGTATGCCACCCTGACTAAGGAAATGAAAACATACTACTCTCAACATTAAATTGTTGCAAAGTACATAATTAAACTAGAAAAGTCACCAACAGATTGCCAGTGGAGTCATAAAACTAAACGCCTAAAAGCACATACGACGTTTTAAATCATCATCTTACTTTCTCAAAATGGAAAAGTACAGGAATTGCAAAGAAACAACTGAACAGGACAAGAAATAAATAGGAAATTAATAGATAAAGGACCATAGTGAGAGCAAATTCTTGATACCAGCTGCAATATCTAGCAACATGAAACTATAAGAATCTGGTGCAATCAAACACAGGAACTGAATAAAAAGTAAACTAAAAGCTTAACTAATTCTACAGAGTACCTAGTATCTACTACCTCCCACCAGTAATCAACTCATTTTATTGACCACTAGACCTTTAGGCCACATCTGTGGATATTAACATGAAAACAAAAGTTTTGAGACAATCAATTTGTATAATATTGTCTAATCCAACTATGCTTTTTCCACTTCCAAAATACGAGTAAAGATGTAGAAGAGATCAAACAGACTACAGACGAGACAGCCCAAAAAAGCAAGGGCAGAAATCAAGAGATATTCAAAGTAACAAGTAATCCATCAAACTTCCAATGGATACCGGAGCTAGTTTTTTCACCAAGGGATTCCAAAATATGAAGTAAGCAGAAAAAGAAGCCGAAGGGGTTCAATATCTCTTACATATACATAAAAAATAAACAATATGATTTCGCACCGGAAGAAGCTAGGAAGAACCCCTCAGCACTAACTACTCCACCCCTGCTTCCAACAGACCATACGAAATAAAAAGGCAGCTTCTTGCAGGGTTTTATGAAAAATAATTTTGGATTTCAGGTTTCTCCCTTTGAACTCTCTCTATACAACAAACATACACACCCATAAATCACAAGAACTAAGAGAGAATCGCACAAAAAAATAATCAAAACTTCTAGTCCAAACATTATAGTAAAAAAAAAAAAAACAATGAACCACAGAAACAGAGCAGAATGAAGAACTCATTCGTTCTTCCAAACTAGACACATAAAGCTCTTTCGAAATGAACATGCAAGACTTTTTTACGATTAACCAAAAGGAAACAAAAAACCCCAAGTAAAGGAAAATCAAAAACACCATTGTTGAAATAAAAATTGTAGGAAAAATGCTTTACTTTGTGAATGAAGGTTACCTCTGCAACTCTACAAACGTCTCCAAGCCCCTAAAGAAACAAAAATACTGTGAATGGATGGAAGGAAATTATATAGAGAGAATCTGTCAAAACGCCATTATTACTGTGTGTAACAGACCAATTTCCATTAAGGGATAAAAGGAACGTGCCATGAAGCTGTACCTCTCTGCTATGGGAAAAAAGTTACTGTTTATCCCGAGCCAATAATAATATGACAAGTGGCCTATAAAGTACATTAGCAAATAAATTTAAAATAGAGTACTATTTTTACAAATTACTATTGCTCAATATATGATTTTGTTATGTAAATACTCATAGGGTGGGTGTTTGATTTTTCGAATTGGTGTTATTAAAGTTTGATTCGCTTTTTTGGTGTTTGATTCAAAAAAAGTGTACCATATTTTAAACCAAACTAGATTGGTTTGGATTGATTTTTTCAACTTCAATACGATTTATTTTGGTGTTTTTAAAATATATTTTTCGATTTACGACTTGTCGATTTTACGTAATATAGGTTATACAGCTGTAAGACTGAGAATTGAATGATGAACACAATTGAAGTAGAACATTACAACTTACAAGACTATGATTTGCTACAAAAAGGAATCACTGCAAAATTCTATTCATTTGCATAAAGAATAATTTCATTCAAACAAGTTCTATAAACAGTGCACGTTCGTGCACCAAAATATTGTACAGTCCAAAATATTTGGGTTGACGGCTGGGTTAAAAATCAAATGTTTTGAATCAAAAACTCAAAATTCAAAAATATATTAAGAAATAAGCAACATAATTTAAAATATTATTTTAAATTTATTTAATAAAACTTTGCTTTTTCAGTGCACCATAGTTTCAGGACTCTTGCATCGAACACCGAATTGAATAATCGAAGTTTTCGAAAAAAGAACCGATCGAACCAAAACATCAAAAAATCAAATTAGTTCGACTCGATTCGATTTTTTGATATTTATACTTTGCTATATTTAAATCTTGTCCTAGCAATTCAAATTTCTTGTATTACCATAAATGTATTATTCCAAAATTGAAATTTCACATAATTTCCGTCTTCCATTAAAACATTCCGTATTGATCAAGCTATTCCTAGAGTTTTAAATTCAAAATCAAAACCTAGTGATTTCCATTTAGCGATATTGATAATTTGATATGATCTTTTTCCATATCTAAGTTGTTACTATATTCTTCCCTTTTTTTTTTCAAAAGTAATACAACTGGTTCAGTTTTTCCATAAAGATAATGTTTATAGTAAGGTGTATAAAAATAATAATGTTGAGATAATTTGCTATGCACCTCTGGTTCGATGTATTAAATTATATAATATGCATTGCATATTTTTTTTAAAAAATATTCTTAACAAAATATGATGGAAAGCACGTGAAAAAGATTTTGAGGGACAATTATTATATTTTTATTTTTTTATGAAAATATCTTTTATGAGATATGATAGAAAGGATTTTAAGGGCAATTGTATTTTTAATCATACTAATGCATATATTAAAAACTCTTGCATTAGTAATACAATGATTATCACATACTAGTCACACGTAAAGAACACAAAATAAAGTGTATGACTATTGCTTATACGCAAATTCGAGAAAATGTATCAAACAAAATATTAGTAACGAATACATTATTTTTTCTAATATTTCATCTTACTAAACAGCCCCGAATACTTTACCTATTAACAAAATGGATATTGACATAATCAATTGCGTAGCCGCATATAGTCTAGGATAATTAGATATACTTCGTCGAAAAATTATATTAAGTATATAAAAAATTATATGAAATATAAAAATAAAATTTATTATATATATATACTCCCTCCGTCTCAAATTAATTGAATTTTTTAGACTTTTTTCAAGGTCCAAAATAGTTGAATTTTTCAAAGTTCAAGATGAATGTTTGAAACTTTTTCCATATTTACCCTTCATTTATTGAACTTTTATATTTTCTAGGAAATAAATTACACTATATATTTATGATTTTACAAAGGGCAATAGTGGAAAGTATGATGTAAAGTTTGTCTTTGAATGTTTTTCTTAATATGTGTGCATTACCTTATAAATTCAGTTAATATGAGACAGAGGGAGTATTAAATTTTGGAGACCCTTCATAAAATTTGTAACTTCATCAATACTGAAGTGGAGATAAATACTTTGAGGTGCACAATTAGGAGCAAATCTCGATTAGCCTTTGTATATTGTAGTTTATTCCTTGCTTTTTGTTCTAATATATAAGCGGCAGTTATGGTTTTTTCATTTAATTTATATGCCTTATCTTAGTGTTAAAAAAGTGCTACTAATTATATATAAATAATTAATAATTTAAAATATTTTTAAAAAATTTGTTGTACCTCTTTCGTTGTAATTTATTCATCTTATATTTAGTGTTTAAAAAATACAACTAATCTCGATAATTAAAGCTGTTCAGGGAGACCGCAAGTCAACATGCTTGTTTGCACAGTTTGAGAGTATATTCACACCTTTTTATGATTCTTTCGTTGTAACTTATTTGTCTTATAATTGTGATAGTTAAAGATGCTCAAGCAGACAGCAGGTCGACATGTCTGCTTGATCAGTTTGAAGGTATATTCGTAATTTTTTATGATCCTACCATTGTAATTGCTCAAGTAGACAACAAATCGACATGTAATATTGAATCCATGCTAGAACGGGTATCGACGTCTAGTTCAAATAATACTATAGGGGCATTACTTATGTTTGTGTATTGTGTGTTTATGTTGCTGTTGGTCAACATTTTAGAAAAAACTATATATGGGCACTGAATGCATCAATTGAATTAAATTCTTGTTACTCCATAGAGCTAATTATTTATTTAGAAAATGTTTTTAAATATTTATTTGCCTTTAATTAAAAAAAAGTTATGTTTTTCTGTTCTAAAATATTGTTCACCAAAGTTATATTGCCGTATATATTTTTTGGTATTCCAATGATTGATTTATTCAATTATGCACCGTATTTCGATAAATAGGATTTTTTAAAATTTATAATCTTAAATTTGTCATAATATTTAGTATTTATATGATAATAAGATTTTTAAAATTTATAATCTTAAATATGTCATAATATTTATGGGATTATACAGTGATAGATCTGTTGGTGTCAAGATCAGCATGCTTTAGAATTTTAGTTGACTTCAAGTGCACTTGAATACCCATAATTATCTATTCAAACTCACCTAAATTACCCATGGTTATACAAAATATTTATCTTCTTACCTACTTATCTTTTTTTATTTCATCCTGATACCATACTGATATCATCATAAATACTATGAAATATATTTAGACAATATATATATACCATACTAGTATTATATAAAATGAGCTCAATCATCTGTGATACTCTTGAGGTATGATACCCAATTGGTATCATATAGGATTATGATTTTTTAAGAAACAAATAAAAAATTATTAAACTCTAAATTCGTAGAAAATATATTCGTTGTGATACTCTGTTGGTATATTTATACCATATCAGTATCATGTGATTTTGAGCTTTTTTAAAAATAAATAAATAAAATAATTAAGAGAAAATTATTAAAGTTACAAATTTATTTATTAAATTGTAAATTAGTAGAAAATATATTTTTGTGACACACTATCGGTATCATATAGAATGAGCTTAATCCTCTGTGATACTCTCTTAGTATATGTATACCCTATTGGTATATCATACAAGGTGGGTGTTGACGTCAACATGACGTCAAGGTGGGTGTTGACATCATGCGGATTTTAATATTAAGGGGGTGATTTTAATAGTATGAGAGTATAAAATTTAAAAAGGTATACAGTTGTTTCTAGCCGTTTGGAACTTGTCAGCATGTTTAGTTAAACTTGTAAATTTGAAATTTAAACTTGTTAGCATCTTAAAATGGATTGGATACCAATTCATTTAAAATAAATAAATTTAAATAATCATATAATTTACTCATTTTATCACCCCTGCACTAAAAGTAGAAAGAATTTTTTGATTAACCATTTTTTTTTTCTTTTTAAAAATAACGTGACAAAAGTGAGGCAATTCTCTTGTATAACAAAATACTAAATTGGCGAGACGAGAGAAAGCTTTGCATAAAACAAATATGCAAAATTGGCTAGATGTCCAAAAGCGACATGTACAAACAAGTACTAACATATAAGGTAGTATATTTATTGCAGAAATCATTTTTTAAATATGGCAAAATCTAATTGATATAGAATTGTTAAATATTATATTTTTTATTTATCTTAAATAACAATTTAATTAATTTAAAATAAGTCCATGAAATTCTACCAGTGAAATTTAGATAGGGTAAAATGTACACAGATCTTACCACTACTTCATAGATATAGAGAAGCTATTTCATCATAATAAGATAATGATTAAATAATAATAATAATTTAAGAGAAATAATAAAAAATGATATTGTCTAAAGGATTCTACTAATGAAGAACAAAAGTTTAAACAACATTATTAAGTACCTTCACACTCTTAGAAGTCGTTTGGTTTGAATACAGTTACAATGTGATTAGTTATGATGAGATTATTTCTTTTTGAATGTTTGGTTTGTCGCATTCAAAATAATGTGCATTATATAAATTTTAAGAAAAATTATTTGTTTACAAAAACACACTTTATGAATGTGAAAAGTATGTGCGAAACGAATTTAAAAGAATATCTTTGTTATTTACTTACTTTATTTGAGGATAAGTTATATCGGAATTATTGTACTATCCAAAGAGAATGATAACTTATCTCGATACTTATTATTAATCTCAGAATAAGTTATCCTAGATTTTTCAACCAAACAACAAATTAAGTTACATTATAATTTAATCATAGAACTATTTAATGTTATCCTTCGTATCAAATAATTCTTTAATATAATATAGAAGATAGATAAATATAGATATATGAATTTTTGACGTGAGACAAATTTATAACCTATTTGACCATATATTTTGGAGGTCAATTTTTTTCTTTCAAAAAAGTAGTATTTTAAAAAGTGAAATTGATAACAAAATTTGATTTCACAAGCTAAAAAGAATAATTTTTTCCAAAAAATAATAATTCTACCTAAAAATACTTATTTCAAACTTAATTCAATAATCCCAAGAAATCACTTACCAAACACACCCGTTGGATACATACATGTTTTTCTTCCCAAAAATGTGTTTGGCCTCTAGGGCTCACGGAGACGGGCAACAGCTGGTCTACTTGTCATGGCCAGGATGATTGTGAAGAAATCCGTTCTTGAGTTTTGCTATCTGAGTATCCATTCTACCTCTTTAATCTTCTGGGAAAGGTAATTTGTTGGTTTTTTCTTGTTTTTCAATCTATAATGGAAACATCAACAAGAAAACCCAAGATTTCCGACAGTTCAAGTGAAGGGATTGATAGAATAAGCTCATTGCCAGATGAGGTACTCCACAACATACTCTCGAATCTTGTTATTTTTGATGATATAGTTCAGTTGAGTGTATTGTCGAAAAGATGGAAATATATATGGACTACAATGCCTTACTTGCACTTTGATATTGATCAATTTTGTCGAAAAAGGGGTTTTTATTATGAGCCAAAGAAGGAAAAATTCAAAGACTTTATTCATTGGGTCCTAATTTCCCAAGGGAGACTAAGCTTGTCAGTTTTCTTCTCTGTGTTGATCCCCGTGATATCTTTGATAAGGTGGATATTTTGCGGTGGATTCATGCGGCAACAAGGCGAAATGTTCAAGAAGTTGTGCTAGAAAATATCGTCTTTCTGAGCCATTTGAGTTACCATTTTGTCTCGTAACTTGTGAATCTTTGCAAGTTTTAAAACTAAACCTGCCCGGGGATATACTTAAACTGCCTAATCATTTTGGATTTCGACGGCTGGAAATGCTCCATCTTGAGGATGTTGAGTTATCGGATGAACATTTCTCAAGTTGCTTCTTCTCAAAATGTCATCTCCTTAAAAGTTTGATCTTACATGAATGTAGTTTAGAAGCTATGACACTACTTTTTATCGGTTCCACCTCTCTTATTTCTCTTACTATTCTAGCGGATTATTATCATGCGGATGATTATGTCAAATGTGAACTCAGAATTTCTTGCCCCAATCTCAAGTACTTTAAGTATCAAGCTCCAATGCCAAAGGATATAATCATTGAGAATCGGTTTCCAATAGAAGATGTTAATATCTTCTTTAGCCCTATACTTGCAGACACTGGCATATTTATGCAGAAGATGTTCAAGGGCGTTTCTTCTACATCAGCTTTGGCACTATGCGATGCTTCGAATTTGGTAAAGTTCTCTTTATAAGAGGCAAATAGATATACTTAATAAATATCGAAAGTGTACGTACATTTTTTGAATGCGGAGTACTTTTTTAAACATAAATTCTTAAGTCCTTATAAAAATATATTAACAGTGTAAGTATTTGTTGTTAAAAGAGTACATTAAGTATTTTCTAAGTTGTTTGGAGAGCTTGTTGATAGCTTTTTAATTAGTCTCTTTATTACCAATAACTTTTTTGCTAATTAGTTATAAAAATAAATCTAATAAGTTTCTCACTTATTAGTTAGAAGAAACACTCTCATTTCTTGTATTTTTGTTTGTATAGGGTATGTATAAAGCAATTAGCAAAGGAAGACTTTCCCCCATCTCCTTTTATAAGTTGAAGACCTTAAAACTGTATGTGAAAATTGTTAAAAGATTCCATGCAAGGTATGATATTATTGCTCAAGTATTCTCCTAATCTGGAGGTTCTACAATTGTGCCCTTTTGAGGTAAAACTCTTCATTTTTTTCATGAATTTTGTGTACAAATTCCATTTCTTTTATATGGTAGTCCTATGACTTGTAAGTTTTGTGAAATAAAACTAGAAGTTAATTGACATGGAAGGAATCTTTCAAGAACAGAAGCCGGTGTAATTAGGCTCAAGAACTAATGTCACTAAACTTTCCAAGGAAAGGTTCAATAAAAATTGCAATGTTGTTGCAACGATGCTTAACACGAACCTATATTCGAGAAAAGCAGATCCTGTTAAGCAAAAAAACCACTGACCAAAATGATAGGCGCACCATAGTGAAAGTGTGAGAAGATAAGAGTTTGAGAGAGAACTCAGCTTGATTATTCCCACAAGCTATTGGGGTTTAAATAGCTAAGCTTACATGTACTAAAAGGGAAGAAAAAATCAACACAAATCAATGCCTAATAAAACATGAATAACTCAAGCGACCTACTATATTAACATTTATATGCTATAGAATATTCCTAGGATCTAACACTCCCCATCAGGCCGTGCATACAAATTATATGTACCAAATTTTGTTACATATATAACTCATTTCCGGGACCGGCTAGGGGCTTGGTGAATATGTCTGCAAGCTGATTATTTGATTGCATAAACCTTGTGACAATGTCTCCTTAGAGACCTTTTGTCAGACAAACTCTACGTGTTTGGTCCTCTTGTGAAATACTGAATTCGATGCAATATAAGTGCACCTTTATCATCACATAAAGTTCCATTTCAGTAGTATCTGCAAATTTCAACTTCTTTTGTTGTTGCTTGATCCATGTAAGTTCATATGATATCACTGGCTTAGCCTGATATTCTGCTTCTACACTTGATCTAACAACCACATTTTGTTTCTTACTTTTCTAAGATGCCAAATTTCCCCTATGTAGAACATAATATCCAATGGTGGATCATCTTCTAAGGGTGATCCTTTCTAGTCTGCATCTGAATATCGAAAAATGCGAATAACTGCATTCTGATGATGGTCAGAAGGAGAATTCAAGAATTGACTTACAATACTAACTGGAAAGTTAATATCAGGTCGAGTCATTGTGAGATGATTCTACTTCTCTATCTTTTGGATCGCTTAGAGGCTCCCCGTGGCCTTGTAAGAGCTTAACATTTGAATCCATTGTAGAATTAATAAGCCTACAATCCTTCATCTCCGTCTCTTCAAGAATATCAAGTGCGTACTTCCTTTATGAAATGGCTATCCCTGATTGTGATTGAGCAATCTTAATGCCCAAGAAGTACCTCAATCGACCTATATCTTAGTATGAAAGTGTTGAAAAAAGTGATGTTTCAATTTGGTAATTCCCTCATCATCATTACCTGTGATACTATCTCATCAACATACACTAGTAAGTACGTGCACAAACTAGGAGATGAGTGAAAATAGAACAGAAAATGATTTGCTCCTTTTTGTACCATGCCAAACTTTTGAATTACCATGCTAAACTTCCGAAACCATGCTCGAGGTGATTGCTTTTGGCCATAGAGTGCTCAGAGGAGTCTGCATATCATGTTACTAGACTCCTATTGAGCAAAAATATCAAGTGGTTGCTCCATATATAACTCTTCAAGATCTCCAAGGAAAAAAGGCATTTTTAATATTCAACTGGTAGAGAGGCCAATAATGAACAACTATGGATAAAAAGAGACGGACTGAAGCGATCTTGGCC
>JAPFFP010000001.1:21882534-21898505 GCA_026153255.1 Solanum medicagineum
ACACCCTCTCTACTTCTATGAGGTAGCAGTAAGGTCTGCGTACAATCTACCCTCCCCAGACCCCACTTGTGGGATATCACTGGGTATGTTGGGAAAAAAAGAAGGAAGATTTCCATAGCTATTCAAAAATACCTTAATTATGCTACATAACTATAATTTGGATAATTATATTTCGTAACTATAGTTATATAAACATTTGTATAATTCGCGCAACATTTGTATATGTTTATATAATTCTCTATACAATTCAACATTTTTGTATAATGTTTGTATATTTCGCTATACAATTTATGCATAACGTTTGTACAATTCGCTATACAATTCATAGTGCTTGTATATTTCGCTATAAGATTTGATTCGAGCACACTTTGGTATATTGCGCACAATGTTTGTATAAATCACGCGAATTATACAAAACTCAAAATATACTTACTGTTTGTTGCGAGCCATAATTAATTTAAACTATAATTATGTTAGTTAATTAACTAGTATATATTTACTTATCCATGTAATTTTTTCAAAGAGTAAATACGCAACAATCACATGTTAACATTTGGTTACAAGAGGAATTATAACAATATAGAATGGTGCAAAGTCATGTGTACCGAGTAGGCAGTAAGGGTGACACAATATTGATAATGTATTGGTCATTTGTTGTCACCTTAGTGGAATTAAGAGATTAAGGCCAATGCACAAAAAGACATTGACAATATCTAGCTAATGTGCAACTCCAACTAGTATCCACTTTAGCTATTTAACACGTCTTCTAATATTTGTTTGAAAGTTTGACATTCTTTATAATCAAGCTTGGGTTTTAAAAGATCTAAAATGATTTTTTTTTATCATTAGGTCAGATTGTAAAGTAGTGGTAAGGTTTGCGTACATTTTATTCTCCATAAATTCTACTTGTGAAATTTCACTATATATATTTAGTTGTTGTTGTTAGGTCAGATTGTATCATTTTCAAATAGAGAAAGAGTTTTGGAGGAAAAGAACAAAGGATTCATTGAAGAAGAATTTTGGGGGAAAAGAACAAAGGATATATTGATGCCTTGTCAAATAACAATTTCCTACTATAACATATCAACAACATATTTAACGTTATTCTTAAAATAAGGATTTGGAGGAGTAAGATATACGTAAACCTTATTCTTTTAGAATTTTCAAAATTTAACTATGAAACATCAGATTAAAGAATAAAAATCCCAACCATTTCGTTGCACCCATTAGAAGTCTTTTGATTGGTGGAATAAGAGAGAATTAATAATCCATGTGCAATTACTTTATCCCAAATTTGATAGAACTTTTAAGTCGCAAGATTAACTAGTATTAGTATTTTTTTATCTCACACTCCATGGGCTAATATTTCGGGATTACTAATCTCAAGATAAAAATAACAAATAGTTACATTTTTTTTTTCTGATTTTGAAAATTTTTCTCCCATATTCTTTTAAAAGAGTCAGGATTAAAATCTGGAGTAAGAATTTATCTAGTTTGAACTAAATACGTGTTTTACATTATACATCATATATTTCAATTTATTCACATAACCAAATATCTGCTAGTAATAAAAGTATATTTGCTAATAATCTAGTCATTATTTAATCCTTGTACTACAATCTTTATAAAGTCGAAAGGTTGATATGAGTGGTACACAGGACAATGCCAAAGTGGAATAATTCATTCAACCTCGATATCGACAACCAATCAAGGTATAACTTGTTGAAAAACCAAACAATCCCTTAGTGTGGTTTAAAATGTTCAACAGTTTATCTATTCAACTACTTGCAGAAATTACAAAATGTTTTTTCTTTGTCAAGTTTTCAAGTTATCCAATGAAGATAATGTATTTTCAAAGTAACAATCAAAAAATAGATATTTCTCTACTATGGTCATTACAAGAAAGTGATTGATTTATGATATTTCAACTTAACCAAAAGTAATTTATTTTTCCCTGAAGTTACTTTGAAACCAAATTTCCCTTATATTCATAGAAATTGTACTTTAACTTAAATCATTTTTGAACTTGACTATACACTAATATTACCATACTATGTTTTCGTGATGTCTAAGGAATGAATTTCCAACTTCATTTCTAGTAATAAATTCTACAGCAAGAAAGGAGCACTAGCTAATACATATCCTAATATCTATTTTTTTTTCTCAGGAGGATTTCACAGGAACTGTTCTACCTTTGAGTGCGATTTGAACTATTGTTTTATGTAATTTGAAATAAAAAATTTGGTTTACAATGAAAGCTAGAAATCGATCATTGATCCAATTTGAGTGCCTCTACAGGATAGACTTCTATAGAAAACTGAAGAGTAAGGGCAGCAAGTGATTGAGTTCAGTAGTTTCTCCTTTAACTTTCTGAGAAGGACTTAAGTAGCCAAGTTTCCAAAGGTGAACACTGTACCATCTGTCCTTTATAGTATAGTCGTAAAGGGCTTCTCAGAAAAATAAGGAATAAGGCATTAGAAAGACCGATCACTATCTTATAGGTATTTTGATGGTAAAATGAGCGACTACACAGCTCTATGACTTGTAAGTCATGACCGATAGCAAAACCAAGTCGCCATCTATAGGCGAAGGAAAGAAGCTTCAAAAGGAAAGAAAAGGGAAAAGCTCTATGCTCACTCAACCATGAGAATAATGTTCACATCACTTATCCTTTAACGTGACTCGACCAGTTAAGTCACTCAACTACTAAGACACGCCTCACTTGTCTTGGTATTGTTTTTGTTTTATATTATTCTTCCTACTTACCGTAAAGATATTTAACAATGACCCTGAGTGTATAATATATGCAAAACTAGGCTCTACTTAATCCAACTAATTAACTAGAAGAAGCAAATAATAAATCATTAGAAGAGGGTCCAAGCTAATTAATTACATAAAAAGATTGCTGTAAACATTACTGATTATTTCAACCATAGACATGCATGATAATTAATCATAAATAATGCAACTTTAATATATATAAAAAGAAAATCAGACAATTAAGAAATGTCCACTATTCATCAATATAAATAAATGATGGTCTTGACTACATAATCCACCGTCACAATATATATAACACTCGTTGTTGTTGTTCCTTATAAATTAAACTATAATAATAATAATAATATAGTTACTATTTATATACAGAAATTGGTGGATGTATAATAATAATAATAATAATTCTAGAAAGAGGTGAAACAATCTTGATCAGAAGAGTTAGAATCATCACAAGGAGTATGGTTATGTCTACCTTCATACGTAGTTATTACCATACGACAATCTTCTGATAGTCTTTCAACTCTCTTCTTCACTCTACAATTACTGTGGGTACATCGATAGTAACTCCTACAACAAATAACAAACAAAATATCATTTTTTACTATTATTTATCTACGAAAAAATATTATTCTAATAATATGTCATGATTGGAATCGGATCGTGACTTGTCAGCAGGTGAAATCTAATAGGCACCATCATGATCGGAGTTAGATCATGACATAATATTTATATTTAATCTGAACAAATTAATACTAGAAACAAAGTGTGCCAGGGTGGAAAGGAGACTATCAATGTGGAATGCTACGTATAAAATTTGGTTTTTTCTACTTGCAGCACCAAAAAAGTCATTTTCCTTTTAAAAAAATTGAAATATTGGAAGACATTTTCCTCCTTGGCAAGCATAACCCAAATCAATTTTAAGCAGCAGCAGCTACATCGTACATTCAGAGTTTCGACCTTAGTTGCACGGACTCTTCACTAATTTGATGTTGTGTTCGTATCGAATTCTCCAAAAATATATTATTTTTGGAGCATCCAATAAGCACCCGCTAACATTTTTAAAGAGTCCGAGTATCATAAGTGTAGTCTGTAATTGAGTTTTTTACGGACAAAAGATCGACAGGAAATTAAAGATATAATTAACAAAATAGATTAAGTTAAAATGTTTTTAATTTTTTTCTTATACCATACTTAATATTAAATAACTAAATATTAAAATAGTACTAATCAAATTTAAAGTTTAATTTTAAAGCATTATTAGTATGATTAGGTTAGTAAGTACGCCTCGATATTTAAAAAGATTATGGCAAATCAATATAAATCAAATAAAATGAAGCGGCTAAGAAATACAAAATATTTTTCATGCATTTATACGTTTAGTGTAACATCCCTTGAAAACCTACAATATTAACCATAGTATTAATTATCCTAACGAGTAAAAGAAATAGACAATTTATTAATAAGGAATATATTAATCAAATAATAATACTTATTAATTCTTTTCTTATGAATTGTACAAAATTTTATCCTGACAGCTTAATGGGAACGAGGAAGTATAGTGAAGTACTCCCTACACAACCACATTAGTGTCCCTTTAGCAAAATCCACGTCCATTAACTAATCAATACATACAATGTGAAAGATAAACATTTTTTAAGAAGATTCTGTATAAGGATATAATTGAAAAAATATACTAATTTTGTTTTTTAACACCTAAGGTGCCACTTATTCTTTTTAATGAGATGGTAATACACTTGAATGGAGCATATGTCATCAAAGATATGTAGATGGTCCAATACCAAATGTCTCTGCAGATTGCTAGGCTACTATACTAATAGTTATATAGGAGATATTAAGGTAATTATTAGTACTAGGAAAACAATGAGAAAATACTGGAAACAAATAAAGCCAAAGTAGAAAAATACAAAGCAAAAGGGAATTTGAGCAGAAAAAAGAAAATACTCATCAATGGTTAGAAGATAAATAGATGGTCCACACTCTACTGTCTCTATCCCACTTCTAGATATGGAGTAGAAGTAATAATACCAATTTCTTGTACTTATCAAAACTATTTGAAAGCACCCCATGTCATTTTTCATCGTCTTCGATCTCAAAATTGTGATCTTTTAGGAAAGGGAGGAAAAAAAATTACAAAAACAAAGGAATGAACCATAGTCGGCATGAACAAAACCAAGTGGCTGATCTAAAGAAGGTGCACGCCTAATGAAGGAGAAAGTTTTTGTCGAATCGTTTGTTTGGAAGAAGCTACAAGTAGATAAGGGAGGAACTATTTTTGCTACGTACAGTTTGCCATGTATCATCAGTCAATAGTGACATTATTGATGCAACTATAGTAAACAATCCCACTGATCTCGTATAGATGCATATTAAGTATTATAAAATCTCTTTATTACCAAAAAGAAAGTTCAAGTAAAAATTAACCTTTTTTAATCCTTATATTTATTATTCTTCAAAAATACAAATACCTCAATTATGAGGTAATGTTATGATTATCAAATATCAATAAAAGATAAACTAGTTTTTTTAATATGAACAAGTTTCAAATTTAATATGTGTCCATATTTATTGAAGTCTTAATATAAATGTATTATTAAATAAAAATTATTAAATTCGATTGATCTGGACTTCTATTATTGGCCCTCCTGATTTCAAAAATTTGTGAAACACGTTTTGGGAGAAATTGATGTGTAAAATGATATTTTCACAAATAATTTAAGGGAGAAGGAATTGAAGGCACAAAATTCTCTTAATTACTTTCTAGAAGCTCTGTCTATTTTGAAAACACCTCTTTTGTTTGCCCTAAAAGAATATTGAGGTTGAGGGTGTCAAAATCAGCTCAGAAAATTATAATTCGTGTAATTTATTTATATTTTGAGAAATTAATAATTTACTTTATTTATATGTTAGAATTATTTTAATTTATTTTTTTATTTCATTTAATTAAAACTAGGTTGATATATAATCCAGATTGATTCATAAAATTTTTTTTTGTATCTGATATATTTTTTGTAGTCATAATATAATAAAATAAATATTTTTATTTAGGTACACAAACAATTATAAAAAAAAATTAACTTTCAATTTAAAATTTAATAAGAATTTGATGGATAGTGTTATAATTCAATTACTAGTTATTCAGCCAATTCTCTTCAGCTCGAATAATATTTAAGTGGATTATAATTCACATGTTTACTAATTCAATCTGTTTGACACTCGTAGTACTCCTAAATTTGTTTCGGATAAATGTACTACATTGAACAATCATTTTGTATTTCCAACAGTAGCACATTTTTTTTTGTAGTGAAGCAATATTAAGTATTTATAATATTTCTGTTTTTAACCAACAAACAAACAAAAGAAAAATTCTTACTCCCTTCTCAATTTATATGATTAAGCTCAAATATCAAGAGTTAATTTTTTTTTAATTTAGACCTTACATTTGGACATACAATCTTTAAGGTTTTAAAAAAAACATTTTACATATTTTAAGACTATATAAAAATATTATAATAAGTCATAACAATATACAATTTAAATTATTTAAAGGACGCTGTGGTAGCCTAAATTAATTTTAACAAGAGAAAAATATAAATCGAGTTAAAGATTTTCTCGTTTGACTCTCAAAATCAGAGCTATATCATATAAAGTGGGATGGGGTAAGCAATTTTTAAGATATTTTTTTTTATAACAAGGGAAACCCATAATTGCTATCTTTTGGATGCGCACAGAGTAAACCGAACAGGAGAAACTAGTAGTTATTTATTAGAGGAAAATGTGATTTTAGGTACCTGGGATGAAGGCTATTCTTGACAACTTTCTGACCATATTTTCTCCATTTGTATCCATCATCAAGAACATCAATGTCACTCCTTGTTTGGAAACAAAATCTTGGTTCTCTTAATTTTCTCCTTATCTTCACCTTTCCTTTGTCCGAAGATGAACTCTTCCACCTACATGTTTTGGAAATGAAATAATGTTGCTTCCTAGTAAATAATCACAACACTATAATTTTATACTTGTGCTAGCAAATAAATTAAACAAGTCTTATCATATGTGAGTTGAATTTTATGATGTGGGTACAAATATATATATAGTTGAGCATTATAATATATAGTGGATCTACCTAGCACTTGTCCTTCTCAAAATGCACTACACCCTAGCTCCACACCACATATTATATAGTACAAACCATATACACATTTTGAAATATAGTCATTATTAAAGAGCAAGAAACATGCTGCAAGAATCTTTGTGCATGAATGCCTTGCTAGATCTTTTAAGGTTTTTAATGAAGTGTCTAGAGGTAGTACTAATAAATAGTGGAGTTGAAAATAAAGCAAAGAATTTATTTTCTTTGAGTCTTTTGTCCGAATTACCCGTAGGTCTGATTAATTCAGATACACGAGGTGATAACCTCATAAGTACGACAATTTCCAATTCACCTGGTATAAAAGCACACTGTAAAAGTTGTCTATATTACGACGAAAAATTCTTTCCCAAGACTTTGAACTCTAATTAAGAGCGAAGAAATCTATGTCATCTATTCCTCCGCACTTGTTACTGTTAAAGTCTCCATTAATCCTTGGATTCTGATGGAATGAATTAAGCATAAAATAGCTCTCTTCTAGTGCATGAATATCATTTTTAATTTAGCCACATGATCTTTTGAAGAAGAAGAAGTATGCATGAATATTTGTGAAGAGAGTAAATGGATGATGATCCAAATCTCCAATATCCTTCTTTCCTTAGCTTCCCCTTTTGTGAAAACCAAGATAAATCAAATGTTAGAAGAAAATAAGATATTTCACTTCTATATGATGGATAAAACTATGAGCCGCAATTCATAGCACGACAATCGATACAACATTTTGGAAATGAATTAAATTTCGAAGATATGTAATACCATGAATTGTTACCCTCGCTGGCATTACCGCTGCAATTTTCGTCATTAATAGCCTTGGGATCTAGTGTTTCCACCTATATAAAATTGATTCATAAAATAAACAAACACAAATTAAACAAAAAACGAAAAGATTACAGATATTACTAAGTAAATTAAGAATAAATAGAGAAACCCTAAAAAGAAATCCTTTTATTTTAAGATTAGTACTATGTCACAAAGAGATAAGTAAGAAGTTTGTTTCTTGCTACCTTTCACCAACACAAATATTGAGTAAATGAGAAGATAATTTTTTAAGACGTCCGAAATTACCTGGTCGTTGTTGCTCCAAGAAGGTCTATTGACGAGTAATTCATTGTGGCTAAACCCTAGACCACCGCCGGTGGTGTTGATGGCGGCGGGTGGCGTAACGCTTACGCTTGCGGCGGCGGCTCGAAGATTCTGAGAAGATTGTGATGAAGGAGCTAAAAAGCTCAAGTTATGATCAGCGAAGTGTACAAATCCCAATTCATGAATATTATTTGCTGGTGAGGATGATGAGAAAGATACTTGTAAATTGTAATTGTTTAACTGATTTCTTTCTTCACCCCTTTCCATTAATTCCTCTCACTTTAATTCTTTTTCTGTAAAATATTTCAAAGTACTTTTCTTGATAGTTCTTTTGAACAATTTCTTGCTTTCTTTCTCCCTTTGCTTAGCTACTTGTTGTTGTTGTGGTGGTGATGGTGAATTAATTATTGAGGGTTGTATTTTGTCAATTTGCATGTATTCGTACGCCGTGTGGGGCTTCAAGTAGAATGATGGTTTTTTTATTTCACAAACATGTATGGGAATATAATATATAGATATATATAAAATATTTAGACTTCTCTTCTGGTCAACTGGTAAACGCTAAACAAGGAATGTAGACCATAATATATATATATATATATTATAAACATTTATTCATTGTATAGGATAAATTCGGCAAAAGGTGCGGAATTAGAATTTTAATTGTTTGTATTCTGAACTTTATAACGGTTAGTAGCTGAGTTTTTAAATTTAATATTAGTATGTATTAAATATATATTTTTAATATAAATATATTATTTAAGTAAAAATATTGAATTCGGTTAATTCTGAATCAGATTTCTAGTATCATCTCTGCTCCATGAGTGAACTTTTGAAGTTAAATTAAACTTAGTTTCCTTTTTTATTTTATTTTAATGTTGTGTGTGTATATATAATTTAGAATTTAAAAAATTAATTAGTTTCTATCGTTATCTCAAATAAATATATAGGAATAAATAATTTAGTTCACATATTTAAATTTTTACAATATTTAATGAATTATTTTAGTGCATATTTAAGATCTCGAGGAAAATTACTGAATTTATATGGATATGTAATTTATAAGTTAGCTCAAAATTCAAATGTATGATAAGAAATATCAAGTCCCGACTCAATAAGAATCTCCTTATATGATATCGTCAATCCATCTATATGAGCTCATTAGTAAGGATATGATCTTTAGAAAATACGATGATAAAAGAAGTTGTAGGGAGATGAATGTGTTAATTGAAAGAAAGTGAAAGAACTCATTGAACTTTCAATTAAGATTTTCTTACAAGCCGATTTCTAAGATGACTTTTTTATAATTTCGATCCAACTCTGTTGAAGGAAAAAAAATTGTTGGCACATTATTTGTGAGATCCGTTCTAATGACATAAGTAGAACTTTAATTTCTTGATGCTCTTTGAAGAGAGTCTTCTATTTCTATTAAGTTGATTTAAAATATTGATACAATAAAAACTTTCACCCATGATTTAGTACATCGATTGTTAAAAAGGAGGTTTGGCTTACAGAGACAGTAAGATTCTTGAAAACCATTTAGGGCGAGACAAAATGTGAGGACATGGACAATCTGGTGTCAAAATTTTTTTTCAATTCAACGAAAGAGATTTTTATATTCCCACTATTAATTAATAAGATCAATATACTAAAACATGTTATGTAATATACTCCCCCTATTCCATGAACTTTTGAGGCTTTTTTCGTTGTTCAAAATAATTGAATTGTTCAAAATTTAAGATGAAAGTTTGAAATTTTTTTATATTTACCCTTTCATTTATTGAAGTTTATATTTGTAGGAAATAAATTACACTACTTACAAAGTTATATTTATGATTTCACAAACAGCAATACTGAATTAAAATAATAATTCAAATTATGGCCCTGTATATATATTTTTAACATGTATGTGTTGTCTAATGAATTTTAATTAATATGAAATAGGGGAAGTATTAGTTACAATTTTATCATGTTATCTTCTTATTATTTTAGTATTATATATTTATATGATATATAGAGATTGACTATTTTTTGGCTTTGGAGTATGATGGAATAAAGCAAAATGGCTCTTTAAGCTGTATGCGCTTCTTTCATTTGTGAAGTAGCAGTTAGTCAATGCAACTTTTGACGCTCCTCATGGGTCATCTGGAAACAACCGCTTTATGTTTTTAAACATAGGGGTTAGGCTGCGTACATCCGACCCCCCTCACCCTGCAATGAGCGGGAGCCTTTTGAGGTACTGGGGTATGTTGATGATGATGATGTCTTATAAATAACCTGATAGTGCAGATACTTTTTATACATCAGTATTTTATACGTATAATTATTTACCCTAACTAATTATCACCCTCTTAAAGAGTACAACTCATATTTGAATTTTTTATATCAAAACATATGTATAAAATGTACTTCTCAATATATATGTCTCACTTAATTGTAAATTGTCATTGAGAAATACACATTCCCAATTTATTAAATCACTTAATCAAGATAAATTGATATAATTTGATGTAAATATTAAACACAGAAAAATATTTATAATATAAACTTATCTACTTCAAATATTTGTAGAACATCATATTAATCTACCATACAGTAATCAAATGATAAATTGTTATGAGAATATATATTAATTTATTATAATTTTTCTACTCCGATCTTCCTCTTTGTATAATTTGTATGGTACATTTTTCTTTTTAATTTATTTCAAAAAGATTAATATCGCAACTCTATAACACGAATATTTAAAGCGCGATCTTAAAACTAGAAACTCTAATTTATAAGGATACAGGTGAATTTCGTATAAGGAACTAAATTATCTCAAATACATTTTGATGGATCCTATTTATTGTCATTCTAATAATAGTACTAATAGTACTCTATCCATGTGTAATCATAAATCATAGAGAAAATTGAAAAGTAGAACCAAATTGTTAGGCTCTGGGTGGAGTTTGATAACAACAATTACTTTGAGACTAAGTATATTTAATTAAAATAATCATTCTTTTTGACTTATTATGCACTATAAACGAGTTTTCAAGCAATAAATCTGGAGTTTAAGTTACAAGAAACTTTATAAACACGAATTGTTTCATGTCATCTTTGACAATTGTAACAAAGATAATCGTCCAATTTGACCGAAATATTGTGATGCTTACCTTATTGTAATTTTTTCGTTTCGTTTAATACACAAGCAAAAGATATTATCTAGAAAGCATTTGTATATAATCTAGACAAATACTATAAATAGTTTCAATGTGTGGGTTATCCTACGTCAGTGGCTAGAAGTCATCCTTACGGTCATGTAAGATCAAGTCCATAAAGTCTAAATAATTGAACGAAGTGTATTTATATATATACACGCAAATACTAATATCATAAATATATATATGAATCCACTTCGATTTAATTATATATTTAAATAATTTGAACTTGGGCTACATAGGCTTTCTAACCGTAATTTATTTGAACAGTTTTGTTTATTTAAAATTTGACTTTAATATTTACTTTTTAATTAAACAAATAATCGCATTCTGAAAAATCTCATTATAAGATTCTCCTAAAGTAGCACATTCAATTTATATGATTTTAGACTTTATTGCATCCAGATAGAGAATTGCTTATAATTCATACAATATATAGATACAAGCAATAACTCTTAAAAGTTTGTGATATTTCACAGCTCAAAACCTTACTTATAGTCTCTAATTTCTCCAAGGAAGTTTATTTTTCACATTTTTAAGAATATTTTCTTTAAAATATATATTTTTAAAAAATTTTGACAGATCAAATAGTAAAAAGTAAATATTTTCCTCCATACCAAACAGCCTGAACCAAAATGTTGTTTGTGTGTTAACATTTTTTTATTTTTTTTGGTGGCAGTGTGTTAACATTAATACTTCATAGTATGACAGTTATGATAAAAAATAAATAATTCACTGTTTAACAACGAGCTTAACTCGGCCACTATGGTTTATCTAGAAATGAATATACATTAATGATTTAATTTCCTAATCATTTTCTTGAGGAAAAAGAAAGGTGGTAGGTATATTTAAACTTCTCGACAACAACGTCTTTTGTCTAAATACTATTTGACAGTTATAACGAGATGAAATTATAAAGAGCATATAATATATTATTTAATACAATATAAAAAGTTAATTCAAAAAAAAAACTTCATTGTTATTATAGAGCATGATTGTTATAGAAGATCTTGTACTAATTACTCAAAAGTAGAAATAAAAGGCATTTTAATTATTTTAAAGTGATTTTTTTTAACATGTTCAATAATATTTCTCCTAAAAAAATTTCTGTAAATTTGAAAAAGAAAAATAGTATAATGTTTTTATTTTGGCCTAATAATATTGAAACATAGAAATTGAAAGTTCATGTTTAACTATATATATCAAATATCTAATTAAATCCTGAGTCATATTAGGGTGTTTTGCTTAATAAAACATTTGTCTGTTACAACACGTAACTTTTGTATAACAATTATAACGTCGATGACTAATAGACTCTTCTTTTAATTTGCTCTTTCTTATTCACTTTTGATTAGGATAGGTCCATAAGGAATATTGCACAAAATCAAAAGGCTAAGATTGCAATCTTAAGATAATCTCGTTTATAAGATATCTATTTTTAGCAAGGACGACAAATATTTTAAGATAGGAGAAAGTATAAGTTTTTCTTTAGGGTTGTGTTCAATATGAAGGAAAATATTCCACAAAAAATATTTTCCTCGAAAATGATTTTCAGCAGAATTAGTGGGTCTCATACATTTTCTTTTTAAAAAAATGTATAAAAAAATTATCTTAAAATATTTATCTATAATCTAGACAAATACTATCATTGATGGAGGTGGCAATGGGCGTTATGAGATATACTGTTGGAGGCTGAGGAGGACACAATCAATGTGAAATGTCGCTAATCGCTTCTCCAACTTAGTTTTCCTGCTTCTACGGTCCACCAAAGAAGTCATTTTCCTCAATTTTAAAAAAGTTATTTTTAGAGAGAAATTTTTTTATCAAAAGAGTAATAAAAAGATTGAAAAATAATTCCTGAAAAGTGATTTACTCCGTATCAAACACACTCTAGATCTCTTATTATTAATCTCCATATATGGGAAGCTAGGTGTTAATTTAGTTTAATTTTAGTGACAAAGATTAAAATCCTAACAAGTTTAGGGTTGAGGTACAACTAATTCAATTTTATATATGATTGATCCTAAATGCAACAAAAGGTATAAATGGATTTAATGTCTCGTGGAATTTTAAAAATGTTTTCTTGTTGTATTATAAGAGTGATGATTACTAACAGACTAATTAGTCATAATTTTATTCTTTGGAGGGTTGATTTATCTTCTCATCCAGCCTGAGATTGACTATATCAATTTTCGTTTTATTTATTTATAAAAATTATCAAAGAATCATGTATGAAAAGACTTAAAGTGAATAATGCAGAACCAAATTTGTTGATTTTTAAATACAAAAGTATCAAATGGATTAATAAGTGATAGTTTAGGTGTTAAACTTATACTTTTAATATTTTAGATATGGAACTCAAAAAAAGAGAATACTTCAGATATGTTTTTGACAATTATCTCTTATTTTAACTAGGAAAAAACACTGAGAGGCCAATAATACAACAATTTAGCAATAAACAATGGCCTCCCACCCCAACAAACTAAAAAGAGAAAATTAATTAAAATGTGACTTGACCTAAATTTTATTTTGGTACCTCCTGCCTCCAGGTGACTTGAAATGGTGAAATAGAATTCAATATTTTCCATTTCCATGATTGGATTTCATTGTCTCCTCTCTAACAAATACAATGCCTAAATGGTTGGTTCATATGTAAAGTTTCTAACATAATTTATATCAAACATCATTACAAAAATCAAATTAATATACCATTTCCCCCCTTAATTACTTCTTATTTTTATGCCAAAGATAAATGTCTCTCACTAATTAGGAAGATTTTCTTTTTTCTTCTTATATTGAATTGTTCAATATTGAACTTGTAATTAAGAACTACTAGAAGAGATATAAATGCAATAGTTGTTCCATACATTGTCGTGCAATTCTCCCTCTAACCAATAATAGTTGTTTAATATTAATTTAGCATAGGGAAAACAAGTAAATGATAGTAGTAATTTTATCAAATCACCTTTTGAATATCATAAATATAATGTCTTAAAAAATGTAATAAGAAAATGACTTTAAGGGTAAATGAGGAATTAATGGTAACATTATTTCTTAATTTCATAAAATAAATAATTATTGTTCGATATTTATTTTTAGTATAATAGATAACTATTTTCAGACAAAAAGTTATAGTTATTATTTTATAAAGTTATATTATTTTTCTTAGAAAAATCAACCCTAACTTAGAGATGGGCATAGATTTAATTAAACCTAATTGGCTTTTCATCACAAATTCATAACAAGATCTATACAGCAATGCTATACTAATATCATAACATGAAGTGATGCAGTTTTGACACAAAAAACAAATACACCTTCAGTCTCATTTTTACGTGGCATTTTCCTTTTTAGTTCGTCCTAAATAATTTATAATCAAATAATTAAGCTCATAATCAAAAAGAAGAATAGGAAATATCTTTCTCCATGTTACTAATAGCACGTGAATGGGAACCAAGCTTGGATGACATAGTGGTTAGCTCACTAGATCGCTTAAATAAGTGTCAGAGGTTTGATTCCCGTCTTGTGTATGCAACAACAAATTAACCAACAACAAATCCTTAAATAAAGCTCAGATCCATGAATAATTAGTCTTTTTCCTATCGAGTCAGAATACCTCGGGAAACAAAAAAAATTTATATGTGAATGGGTGTGGCTATGTGTCAAACCAAAAGAAAACGAAAATTCTTGAAAGCAATGAGTGGTAGGTATGGTCCATTAGAATTTTCTTACATGTCAAAAGATTGTCGAATGAGTATTAGACAGTGGAAAAGGAATGAATGAAAGATGATAAGCCTTCCTATCTAATCCTGCCAAATTTGATTCCATTAAAATGAATGCCAGTTTTCTACCTGAGCGTTAAAATTTCCTACATCATCATCAAATTATACTTCCTCCGTCACATTTTATATGACATTTTTGACTTAACACAATATTTAAAAAAAAAAAAAAGAGTTTAAAAATTTGTGATCTAAAATCTGAGATATTTATATGGTTGAAAATCATTTCATTAAAGATAAAAGTGAAATTTTAAGGTTAAATATTTTCAATTAAAGTAAAGTTACATTTTTTTTTAACGGACTAAAAAAAAAGGACAGAGAAAGAGTATTACTCAAAGCTCTTTTCTGCTCAACACACACTCTTAGGAGAAAATTTTATTTATATTTTTAATTTTTATGTCAAATCAATATCTAAGAATCAAATTAAAAAGGAGAAAATAATTTGAGTATGTAAAGATATTATGTCATATTTTAACTATGTCGGTGTACTCATGGAAGAAGAGCAAAACAAGGGATACTAATAAATTGTGATACATTCTTTTTCATCCTTTAATTTAAGTCATATATCGTCTTTATTATAGATAAAAAATTAAAATATATTATAAGAAAAATTAAATTTCCATCGAAGAGGAGAGGAGTAAGTAAAAGACTTTTCTAAAAATTCTCATAGAATTAAAAATAAAATTTTCATTTCAGACATATCAAATTATTTTTATAATTAACAATAAGCAATTAAAATTATTTTATCAAATATCCTATATTTGGTGAAATATTTATTTTGAAATCACTCTTTATTACTTTACCCATGTGAAACTTTTTTTGGATGAGATCATTCAAATCCAATCAAATTTCTAAATATCAAACTTTCTTTTTTTTTAAAAAAAAAAAAGGGAGCTAGGATAGCTAGAAAGGAAGCTAATAGATTAGCCACTTTTCGCTTTTGTTTTGCCTTCTCTCTCG
>JAPFFP010000001.1:21904782-21919413 GCA_026153255.1 Solanum medicagineum
AAAACTAAATATAAATTTTATTGATGAATGAAAGAACAACATTCTTCTCATTTCTACCATGTTTTAATTAGAGGGGGGAAAAAAATTATGTCACGAACAATTAATATTTATTTACCATATACTATGACTTTTCGAAAAATTATATATGTATCCTTTATAAACGGAAGGGTTGACGAACTTCAACCACAATGACATTATAAATATATTGATCTGAAACATCGCAATAAATCTTTTGTCCAACTACGAGTAAAAGCTTAGGTTAATTTCATATGGATAATGAATTAACTTTTACTTTATATTGTAAAAATTAATTAACTCACTAAACTATTCTTTTAGTTTCATATAACTTTATATGTGAGCTCAAAAGGGTTAACGATAGTAAAGATGATCATTGAAATATCAAAAGTACAAGTCAATGATTAAAGTATACAAAACCAAAGAAATTGTAGAATAATGCTTCTACAATATTCTTATGATGATTATTCAATTTGGAGGATATAGTTTCATCTTTGTCCATGATTATTATTAAAAGAAAAAAAAAAAGAATAGTAGCTCCAACTTTTGGTCTTCCCAAATCTATTATCACTTGGTCAAAGTCCTTTATTGTTTCAAAAATCATCATGAATTTTTTTCTGAAAAAAAAATGCAGTTTAGAGGCTCATCATGAGATAAAATCTTGTACATCATATATAGTTCAGAAACTATATACTACTTTCTTGATCGTCGATCCACTGCGATAGCAGTCAAAGAAAGTTGAATATATAATATATATATTAAGATAATTTTTATATATTCGAATTATAACTGGTCATCAGAACAAATGATACAACATGATAGATTATGTTGTTCATTATATTGGGAACTTAAAGGGAAGAACAAGCAGACATCAAATGATTTATTTTGATTTTTTGTTATCGTGGAATTCGTTATCAAGATGGATTATCCGTATGTGGTCAACGAATTCATACTAATGCTAGGACTTATCGCAAGCTAATTTGAAAAATAAAAAAAATCTACTGAAAACCCTTGATACTTGTCTGATCAATCACGTTAATAGCTTTAATAGTTCATGTCACGACTTTTTTCATCTAATTTGGCAAAGATTGATTCCAGGAACATGTATATGTTCAGTATAGTTCTTTGACCTAAATATTCTAGAAATTTTTGTAGACTCAAATCTTGTGGCTGTAATATATAACAGTCTCAATTACTTTTTTTTTTTTTTGTTTTATCAAAAAAAAGAATAATTGACAGTGTTAATATATTACAATGTCTTCGTACATATTATAAAGATTTTAAAGTTCTATTACGTGTTTTTGTGCTACCCCCTCAGATTATCTTTTCATATTTTCATTAAAAAAATAAATTTGAGATTTTTTTTTTTGCTAATAAAAAATAATTTTGACATTAATTGCATGACATTGCATGGAATAATCTCCTCAGATCAACCCCATCCATCCAGTGGCGGAGTTGGCATTTTCATCGAGAATGTTCATACTTTTAAAATATGAATGAGTGATTTTTATATCAAGGGTGTTCAACAATTGATATATATATCAAAATATATATTTATTAACCTATATATTCAAAAAAGTTTACCGATGAAAGGTGTTCATCTGACCACCCTTAAGTGTATGTAGCTCCGTTCCTGCATCCACCTAACTAAAAAATAAAATAAACATTGAATACCTTTTTGTGATGGCTAAACATAGTATTATTGGTCATATTTTCTCCCCAATTGATTTTTATCCTTTTTTTTTGTTGACCTTTTAATTTGCACGTTTATTCTAATGTGGAATTGTTGTTTGCACTGAGAATCACAAGGGGAGACATGCCCACCACTTTCAGAACTTGATAGAGTAGCTTTTATTTATGTTTGAGACACCACCTACTTATTTTATAGGGTAGCTTATATTTTGATATCAAATATATATTTTAGTGTTTGAATCTTAATTATTCATATTTCAGTTATTAAATATAATTGATTTGTAGATATGAATTTTAGTTATCCGGTTCTTATAAATTAAGTGTGTATATCTTTTTTTAGGGGTAACTACTTAAATGAGTCTGAATATATTCAAATGATTAAAACCTATAACTAAGTGTTAAGAACATTAAGATGTTATTTATATTGTTCAAGAATTTCTGCAAAAATATATATGAGCTTTCACTATTGATTTCTCTGTCCACTTCCACCATTAACCACGACCATCGATGTCATATAGCCTATCATTATCAACTATTATTATTATCATCGTCGCCCTTATTATAAACTACCACCACCACCCATAAACCACCAACCTCGGGTATTTAGCCATATATACTCACCTCCGTTCGTCGTCTACCACTACATTTATTTGTCATCATCATGTATCATTATTACTATCAAAGGCGATTCTAAGATTTTTCGAATATAGATGCACCACAAAAAAAAAAGAAGAAAAAATTGACAATTAAGTGAAAATTGATCACTAGTACTCTTAGGTACATTTAACAAATATATATATATATATAATCTGGTATTACTGAGAGACCGCAAGTTCATCATGCACCCCATGTTTTTTGAATATAACCACATAATCGTTAATCACTATCAAACATCATCATCATTAGCCAGTAATTTATTATATTTTGAAAATTAAATATCATTATCAGTTATCACCACTACAGTTAGCTATTATTATCCACCACAATTATCAACAACTGCCGCCACCACCCACCACCCTTAATGAGCCACCCATAACTACCACCAAACACTATATATTTTTTAAAAAAAATATTTTCATTGATTATGGTATTATATAAATGAGTATTGTATTTAAATTTTATATTTATTAACTTTTATATAAAATTCGATGCATTCAAATATTGAGAAAACAAACTGTATTAATTATGTATTTAGTATTCATACCTTGATACAACTCCTTAATATTCATATGTGTATTCATATGATGACATCTTAATCTTAATAGATATTTTAATATTCAAATTTGTATTCAAATAAAAAAATCAAATAATGACTTAATTAAGTTATATGTGCTGATAATTTAAAATATATTTACATGATCATATATATCACTTAAAATGTTAATATGGACAATTTTATGTAATAAATGTTTGATAAGTGTTTGTCATATCAAATTTAACTGATAATATAAAGTATAATTTTATATATATACACACTTCTTCTATCTCATTTTTTGTAACATCTTTTTTTTGTCCATTCCAAAAAGAATGTCTTCTTACTCTAATTAGAAACAATTTTTACTTTAGAATTCCACTTTTATCCTTAATGAAATGATTCTTAGCCACACAAGTATCTAAAAATAATTTTACGCCATAAGTTTTAAAAGTCTTCTTTTTTTTCTTCAATACCGTGTCAAGTCAAAAAGTGTCACATAAAATGAAACAACAGTGTCAATATATATGTGTTAAATTTTGAGAAATGAAACAAGTTGGAGGGAATAGTAAGATTTGAAAAGGGAAAGTTTTAGCTTTGGATCCGACAATCTCATGATTTCTCAGAAAAAATTCAAGGTAGTAATGGATTGTGTCCTTCACAAATTGAAAGATTTCCACCAAAGGGCAAAGGGGGCAGGCATCATATGCTGAATTCCATGCAACCATAATGGCCATTTCAATCAGTGGGTTTAAAGTCTTGTATAATTCATCATCAGAGATATATTTGGTGGGGTCTCTTTTTTCTTTTTTGTTCTCTTCTCTTTGTTTCTTTACCTTTGAGGTACATCTGGTTTTCAAACTTTGACACTTTCTTTTTAAAGTTTGACACTCTCAATGCATTGTTTCTTTAATTTCTTGGCTTGTGAGACTTAAACATTCATTCAACCACTTAAGTCAATTAAACTAATAGCAAAAACTACAAGTGGTCTTACATGTGATGTGATTCATGATTTAAAGTTGATAAGTTCAATCTTGACATTACTTCATGTTGAGCTCATTGTATTTTTAAAGGAGGAATTTTCGCATATAGTTATTCAAAAATATCTTAATAGTTTGAGTAATTACATTTCATAACAATAGCTATGACCGTGTTTATATATTCTGCTATACAATTTGCGCGTACCGTTTGTATAATTTGTTATACAATTCATGGCATTTGTATATGTTGCTATACAATTCGGGTAATATTTGTATAATTCATAGTTTTTGTATAGCGTTTGTATATTTCGCTATTCAATTCGCGCACAACGTTCATATAATTCGTTGTACGTACAATTCGCAATGCTCGTATGTTTTGCTGTACAATTGGCTAAGTGTTTGTATAATTCACTATACAATTCGTAGTGCTTGTGTGTTTGATGCAGTTCTCTATACAAATTCAAACTCTAACTACACAAAAATATTAGTCTCGAACCGTAATTATTTCAAACTATAGCTATATTCGCTAATTAACTAGCTTATCGACGTCATTTTTCCTTGTTAAAATTATGGATTTAAAACACTTGGTTTGACCGAATCCATTAAAATAAGCTCCATCAGCCTTTGCACACACCTCAAGTTTTTCACCTAGTACATGTTATTTCCTACCAACACAAGTAACAGGTAAATTTGTTGCATAAAACTTGAGCGAATAAAAAGAGATCACTTATTAAAGCTTATGTTTGCACCTTGCTTTACTATGGCTCTCATGAGTTAGAAGAGCCCTAATACTTTTTCTCATTAATGATTCTTAATCATAACACCTGATTGCTATTGAGATGTAACGCAAACTTCAATCATATTTTGTTGTGATCATTGTTCAATAACTCTGAACTATTTCATTTTTCTTTGACTTCTTAAATTTTTTATAGACTTATAAGCTTCTAGAAAATAAATACTTTTCTTTAATTTACACTAAGCTTAGGGTTTCTATTTTTCTTGGAAAAATCATAGTCTATTATATTCAAAATTTTACTTATAATTTGTTCTTTAGGCCCACTAAATATCTACCTTAGAAAGTTCACTTGCCACTTATTAGGATGAAAGAGCCTTTGATAATTGGGCCTAAACTATTGCATTGGATCTCATGTTGGGATTTCCCCTTTTTACTCGGTCAATCAAAATAATTATATTCGCTAGTTAAATATATTACAATTCTATATCAAGAATTTGTATTGTTGGCTATTATTTTGATGGACGGTCACGTAGTGTAGTTTTCCCTTCATTTTACTAATTTGTTTTCGAGAAATCAACATGTGTAAATCACTAAACCATAATCGTCAACTAGTGAAACAAAATAGACCACCAGTCATCTTCCTCCTTCCTCAATTATCGACACTTCTTTGAACTATTATTTGAAAAATCTTTGAAACCATAATCGTGATATTTGTATACTTAAAAACGTGAATATAACCATGAGTACTGTTTTCAAGCTACGTTGAAGGACCTAAAGCAGTGTTGGAAACAATTTGAGTTGATATTCAAATTAAAAACTCGGTATTGAAGAACACTTTGTATATATGTATGTATATCTCATGTACAATATGTATATCCATGAAAGTATTGTATATCATGTATATTTGTGTATATTCGTGAAAATTTGGCTATGATATACACGTGATATCTATTATTGAAGTAATGTTTTTCAAGTGAATTCAATTGTGACGGTGTTTTCGAAACACACCCACTGAAGAAAACTATTAAGAAGATTCAGAATTGAGTTTTGTGTTGATTTCTTCAAGTTACATTTGCTAAGTCTAATTTTGGCTAAAACTATGGTAGTAGTTATTGGGTGTTGTATATCCCTATCAAATTCTCCTTCTTTTAAGGATCTTTTTTTTTTTAACCACTGGGATTATGAAAATTTATCATTCCCTCCTGTAAGAATTTCTCTCGTGTATTATTAGACTTTTTATTTCTATTTTATTATTATAGATAATTAAATAAGGAGAAATAATTTAACTTTAGATCCTCACATTGTAAACTTCAATTCAAGAATTGTTCGAATACTAAGGCATTGGTAAAAGATATTTGGGCCAGAAGTTGCTTTTGGGCTCAGGAGAAATGTCAAGGAAAAAATTATGTAACTAAAAGACAAACATATGATATGTATTTATATTATACTGCTATAGTTTAAAAAAATAATTTATTTTTTAAAAAAATAATTTTTTAGAAAGCATTTTTCACTACAATATTCTCTTCATACCAAACACATTAGTGGAATCCTTGTTCACTTGTTTAGACCTAATATAAACTATGAATGATGAGTGAATTTTGATCTTAGTATATGTCAAAGATTTAAATTACGGATCTCTCTCAAAACATCTTTGTAAGTATTATATTTTTCCTGTTCAAATTAGAAAGAGTCATTTGACATTTTTTTCCTATTATTTTTTGGACCAGTTGACAACCTACTTTTATTGCTTTACGTTATGTTAAATTTTTATATATTCAATCAAATTTTCAAAAATAATATTCTCTTCGTTCGTTTAAATAAGAATGACTTTATTTTTTTAGTTTGTTTAAAAGAAAATGACCCATTTTCTTTTTTGGCAATATTTGATTTTTAGCTTTTCATATGGTATGTTTAATGCGATAAAATTAAAGAATATTTTAGTACATTTAGCATAAATTTAATTTTAAAAAACTACGCAATTAAAAAATCTTCTTTATTTTCTTAAACTTCTTACAAAATCAAATCAGATCATTTTTTTTGAAAGAGAAGAAGTAACAAATTTATTTTGCAAGTCATTCAAAATATATTCTATAATATAGAACTGTTAATGAAAAAAATGATATCTTCTTCTCGTTTCTATGTTCCAGCTAGGGATGTTCACGGTTTGGATAAAAATCAATCCAAACTGATTTTATTTTGGTTTGGTTTTAATTTTTGTAAAATCGATAGTATTTGATTTGAGTTTTGATTTGTTCAAAAAAATCGAAGAAATAATCGAACCGAACTGACAAAATTATATTTATATATTTTATAATTATACATACATAATACATCATAAAAATAATTTTTATTTTTAATCTACTATGAAAGTATAAATGCTCAAAACGAGAACATTTATCTTATTAATTTCATGTATATGAATGTCTAGAACAATTCTTGGAAAGACTAGAAAAGTCACTAGCTTTTTCTTCTTGTCCAAAATGGTAAATTTTAAAACTTTTTCATAGTAAATTTAGTAATTGAAAGTTCTATGATATCAGTAGTTCTAACTATTTTTTGTTTTGAATGGATTGTTATCCATTTTTCTCCATAAAATTTTAAATGTATCGTTGTTTTTATTTTTATGTATGGTTAATAACCAAATAACCGGACCAAATCGAACCAAAATCGATAACAATCAAAGCGATAAATATATATTATAATTGAATTGATTTAATTTTAAAAATTTAAAAATCAAATTAAGTTGATTTGATTTTGATTTTAATCAATAGCCGACCCAAACCAACCCGCGAACACTCCTTTCCAGCTTACAATTTACATTTTCCTTTTCCTTATATTAAATTTTTGTACGTTCAATCAATTTTTTTCCTAAAATGCTGATTTTTTTTTTGTGTCAACTCATCAATTGACGAAAAACAAAAAAACAATTATTCAAATAACAAGTAATTTTTATTTATGAGTTCAAAATAAATATTTATGTTTCTGTTACACGGCTCTTAATGTTCTAACCAACGTGCGTTTATTGCTACATGGTTTTCCCATCGGGTTAAAAAAAGAAAAAAGGGAGAATATCCCATAGGAGCCATTAGGGTTTGCTGTCTACATAGCCACCGACCCGTTGCCATATAAATAATCCCATCTCCGCCTCTTCCTCAGAGTGCCGCGTGCTGCTATTTGCTAATCGTCAGACCTCACTTCCAGCAAGCATCAAACAAGCGAAAATGGAGCAGACTTTCATCATGATCAAGCCCGATGGTGTCCAACGTGGACTGGTGCGTTCGTCTTTCCTAGATCGTTTTTCTTTTCTCTACGCATGTATATATCTTATAGATCTATCAATTAGATCCTGTTAAACATTATCAATTTTGTTTTATGTGTTCCCTTTTATCTTTCTCCTAAATACTTGAATGTTATGCTTCAGGTTGGTGAGATTATCGGCAGATTTGAGAAGAAAGGTTTCACTTTGAAAGGTAAATTTTTGCCCTCTTTTAATCAGTTATTACAGTTATGATTAATTAGTGATATACCCCTTGTAAGAAGGGCGAAGCTATGATGCCTCTTTTGATTAATCGATTTAATTAGTTCGTGATAATTTCAGTTGAGATCAATCTATTGTCATTCCTTTGCAAAAAAGACTTTTTGGAACTGGATTATCTCTCTAATATGTTTTCGTTTTGTTTATAGTGTAGGATTGTTACTGTTTTTTTAAAAAAAATCTTGTTTATAGTTGTATTATAATCGAACTTGTTTTGCTTTATTTTTGGATTTTTGTATTTCACTGTAATTATTGATCTGGGTTGTGAATTGTTCTTTGCATTTATATAGGCTTGAAGCTCATTACTGTGGACCGTGCATTTGCTGAGAAGCATTACGCTGACTTGTCTGCTAAGCCTTTCTTTAATGGGCTTGTTGAGTATATTGTTTCCGGACCTGTTGTTGCTATGGTCTGGGAGGGTAAGGGTGTAGTTTCCACTGGCAGGAAGATCATTGGAGCAACCAACCCCTTGGAGTCAGCCGCTGGTACCATCCGCGGTGATTTTGCTATTGACATTGGCAGGTAAAACATCGGCATCTATAAGAAACTATAGTAGTTGAAGCTCTAATACTTGTTAAAGGCCTTACCAAAATGCATTGTTTATAGATGGTGGCATTTGTGTACATTTATGTATTTGTTTTTGTAAAAAGTGAACGTATTTTGTGGAAATGGTGTTTGTTAACATTAGCTTTCTCAAAAAAAAAAAGATGTTTGTTATGAAGTTGAATTTTTAGAAGTTGAGAATTCTTTCTGATGATGAACAAGGGGGAAGATCTTTATGTTACTGAGGAACTCTTCCATAGTTCCACTGTCAAAACTACTAAACGAGTCTTCAAAAAGATTACAGCTATCCAAACACATTTTCAACTTTCACAAACTTTTCCAAATTGTTATGCAGAAGACTTCAGTGATTTTCTGTAGACTTATCATGTGACATAATTTTTCCGGAATGAATCCTGTATGCTGACTCTGATCTGCAGTTGCACTTTTCCACTCTGGATTACTTGATTTCTCTTCTGTAGATTAGAAGCCTGGTGGTGTTACTATTTTCAGTTTAATGCTGTTTGAATACAGGAATGTTATTCATGGAAGTGATGCTGTTGAGAGTGCAAGGAAGGAGATTGCTCTTTGGTTCCCTGAAGGAGTTGCAGAGTGGCAGAGCAGCCTTCACTCTTGGATCTACGAGTAGAGAAGTTTGATGAATTTAGAACTCTCTTCATGGTCTGCCTATTTGGTCTTAATTTATCAATTTTGTATGTCACTTGAGTCCAGAAGTTTGGTATTTGAGACTTGATGATGTTATGTCACTTGAGTCCAGAAGTTTGGTATTTGAGACTTGATGATGTTCTGTATTTCAAGCATATTTTAGATATAATATTTAATCTTCTGTTTTTGGTGTGCTGCCGTTTCAAGAAAGTGAGCTTTTTCATCATTAGTTTGCTTCACATTTTTCTTGATTCTTTAAAAAAGAAAAAAGAGCTTCACGTTTGAACAGTGTTCCTTAACTATGTGCTGTTGCTACCAATAGTAGAAGGCTACGTGTTATTCGTGTGCAATTTGTTCTCGACTTTTCAACTCTAGTGCATATGAATGTGGGGATTTCTTGGTCCAAATGAGCTCAGGTTTTTTGAGCTTGGCCTCTGCCGGAATAAAAATCAGTGTGAACTTTGGCCTATTTATATCCATCATTATTAGTTGTAAAGTGAAAACAGCTAACAAAAAAAAAAAAAAGGAATAACTGTCTCAGTTGAATTCCTGCAACTGAAGATATAGTCGTGGAGCACAGTTCGTCCATAGTTCAGCCTGTAGATACACTTGTGCTCACTGCCTTTGGGCTGTCAAATAGCCATCAACTTGTTTATGCTAGAAGGGGGTGGTGATGTCCCTGCAGGTTGCCGGTACTGACCAAATTTGGCATTGAATAGCGCCGGCTAATTTGGTGCACGACGCCAAAGACAACAGGGTTATTCAATAGTGCCGGCTATATTAAGGTGACTGTTCGAGTAGGTTATTGAAAGTGGACACTAAAAACTCTTTTGCTCAAAAGGGAACACTCTCTCTTGGGCAAGTTTGACGGATTCTCCTTTTGAACGACTTGAGTAGGCAACCATAGGAGCCGTTCCAATTAATCAAATGATAAGTGGTATATTTAATTATATTCCAACGGGTACTCATGATATAAGATCAATCCACACATTGATATCCCAATCTCTTTCAAGGATCTGCCAGTTTACAAAGTTTCGACGGTTATAGCCAATTAATTGATGGATACCACCCTACGAGTTAATTAGAGAGAGGTAGTCTGAGACCAATCATCAGGTGTGACCCTTACCAAATTCAAGAAACGAGGGAACTAACATTGACATTGTACTTGCTCTAAAACATTACCCAAGTTCAGACACTGGTTAATCCCTATTTCCGTCTTCGCTGACTTCTATGAAGTAACATCCACCATCGAAAGCTACTATGTAACAACACCACCAATAAATGCCACAAAACATGCATATGGAAACCATTCTCTTTTTCTTAAAAGTCGTGCCCTACAACACTACCGACTAAGAAGGCTGTACGAGGGTAAATCTTCTAGCCGTGTTATGTCTTCTTGCAGAAGTTCCTCTTCTAGTTGACGACGAGTAGCCTTCATGACCGCCTGCAAGAACACAGCATTACTTAAATCAGAAATGCAGAAAGCGCACTCATATCCATAGTGAATTTTCTCCGATTGAACCCAATGGCTGAAATACTACACTTTAAAGAGTAAAAAGCGAAACTGCAGCCTGCTGTATTGCCAAAAGAATTTTACCTCTTTGATATTGCAATGCTTAGCCAAAGTGAAACAATTAAGAAAAACATTTAAGTGAAGAGGAATGAAAACTTTTTAAATGCAAAAGAACTGATTAGGCAGCAGAAATTTGATCATTTCATATACATAACTAATTATCAGTAAGCCGAAAACACATACATTGAAGTCCATATATGATGCGCGCATGGCAAGCCACTGATTATCCATCAGCTTAAATGTGATGCAATATAGCAGATCAAACGCTGATTCATTTTCTGTAGAAGGAAACAACTTGCTTAGAAGAGCAAAGGAAAAATGCAGGTGGAAGAACTTCACATTTGTGAAGGACCAAATGGAGATTCACTGACGTGTCATTTTTAACACACAAGATAAGTAGAAGCAACACAATGGCACATCTACACACAGTAATGAATGCATCAAAATGAAAAAGCAGTTTACGAAAACCTGAAAGTAGAGACAGGAAAAAATGTACCTGCAAGAAACTTCAAGAAAGTAGCTCCCACTAGATTTCTGGGTTTTACTGCAGAAATAAAAGCACAATAACTAATGTGAATCAAAACAAGTTTCCAGAAAGAATTAAACATCTTTGGTTGGACTATATACTTTGCATGAGAGACTCTGCATTGATTGTTAGAAAACCAAATCTCATTTTTCACTAGGTCGACCTAGCCTATGCACTGGAATATTTGTCAAGACTTCACAACTTTGAGTATATAAAAGAGTGTAGATGGTACACGTACAAGCTTCCAGATCAAGCATCTGGATAAGCATAAATGTGATATTGACCCCAGCAACAGCAAATGGGTATTCCCAAATTGCTCTATCACCTTCCTGCTTGCGGAGAAGATCCTGGAAAGATTTCTGCAAATAAAATTATGAAAAAAGAAAAAATAAATGAATTTAGAACTTTACACAGCTTCTACATCACATAAGCACTATAATTGGTTAACTGAATCTTACTTCTGAACAGTCCGTCTCATTCACAGATTTCCACTTACTTCACATAAAATCAAGATGTTGATGTGCTCTTCTTTAGATAATTGTTGGTGTGGTAAAAACAGAGATTATTGAATTTTTATTCATGGATGCTAGATTTAAAGGATTTTAAAGCAACAGTATGCTCTCATGAATCTTTCTCCAAGCTGAGCAACAGAAAGCCCTTTGTTTTGCTAATAGTACACACTCAAATATTTCACATATTATGACAAGATACACAGTGGTACAGCCTACAAGTTTAAGGCCTCATTATCCAGCTGAGCAAGTTATTCAAAGTGAATAAAAGTTGCAATTTAGCAGAATTTTCAGAAATTTGTCGAACATTGAGCTTACTGTGCGTGGTTCAATCTTTTCTGACAAGTATTTGATAGATCTATTAATATTCATTATGTGGGCTTATCCTAGCATGCCCATCATCCAATCAGTGATCATCTTCAAGACTTACCATGGAGCAAAATAATTCATTAACACTTAATTTTAGTATGCCTACCATAACACATCCACTGCCCTCCAACTACCAACTACCACAATTTCCTGGTTTGAGCAAGCAAATAAACAACCACATGTTTCTATGCATAGGGGAAAGAAAAGGCTTGCAGCAGACGTAGTGAAGTAATTCAGGCGTAATATAACAATTTAAATAGCTATGATCTCAGGATGCAAATTCCCAATACCTGCTTAGAAAAAAAGAACCTAGAACTGTCAGGTTTCCTATCACCACAAAATAAGAGCCAATTTTGACACAAAGTTATCTTTTCCAAGTAATGTTTTCACTGTTACCAGTATGGGTACATGTGCTTAGAAGGTTTTACATATCATTCTCCATAAGAAGAGTGAGGAAAGAGGACATACCGGGAAATTCCTTGCAAAATATAACAAGTTCTCCAGTGATATAAATCCACCACCCCTATAGAATCAATCAAACAACTTAAAACCGACATTAGATTGCAATAGGCAGAAAGGGAAATTAATCAGAAAGATGTTAATAAGCCTGAGAGTAATCCTCCTTTTTCTTAATTTAAATTTTGGGAAAAGTAAGGTGGTGATGTACCTAAAGTCAGTAGATGGATCTTTTCCTTGCCAGCCCATTTCCTTCCACTGCTCAGATATCAAACCATGAAGTTCTTCCTCAGGAAAAGCAGCTTGCCACAAAGCTTTCAAAGCTTCCTTTAGTCAAAAACAACACAAAAAAAAATATTGAGGAACAAGAATCTCATAAGCAACATGAATGAAATGAGATAATTAACTTATTGCAAACAACTAAGATGTCTTGCACAGAAGGTACCTGATGTTCAGGGATTAAACTATCATATGCAACATCTATACGATTTTGTAACCTTAGCAAACATTCCTCCTGAAATTAACAAAGGATGGAAAAAACATCATTAGCGTCCAATATGTAACAGCCTTTCCATACTTCCTTACCATGCTCAGCTAATTCTTGTGCATGACATTCAAAAAGAAAAAAAGCAAGAAAGTTTGAAAAAGTGGGGAACCACCAACTAGAGAGTTATGGGCAAATCTCATTCCAATGGAAAGTTAAAAAGACAAATCACTTGTGCCTAAGACATGGCACAACTAGAAATTAAAATCACAACACGTCCAGACGCCACATGAGCACATTTGTCCAACTCAACAAGAAAAGTAAGAACAAAATTGAATAATACAAGCTAGTACCGCACACAAAAAGACTTCTGTGATGTTGATAAGAGAGAACTAGTATGAGATCAATCCAAGAAATCCAAAAAGTTCACCAGGAAGGGAGCAAGCAAGCCTGAAATGCATACTACTACATTGTGTTCTATGACATTCTCAGCATTCACCAAGCATAAAAATAAACTTCATATATCCTCCACAAACATATTACCTGGGATGGAGTTAAATCAAACGATGGACGAGCATCACTCTCCCTCCTTTGAACACAAACACATGAAAGGCCTCTGCCAAGCCATGCTGCTGATCCTGCCACAACCTCCGCTGTAACAAAATAAAGTGATTGGCAAAAACATAATGGAAATCCTGGATTTTCAAGTGATGAAATGCCTCTCTATTCTAAGTGAGACTGGAATGCAGATGCCAGCTAAAGAAGCACTTCTTTATAGAAGCACATTCAGATCTGATAAGAAAAGTTAGATCATTTTTGGGTGTAATACTGTCAACACTCAACAATGTGACGAGTATGAGTTCAGTTACATTATCAGGAAACTATGATACACATAAACTACAGCACATGACATGAAAATGGAAATAAACATAAAATGTGTTCTTATGATACAACCTAAACATCATGGGCTGTAGCAATCAACAGATATTGTGAAGGACACTTCCTGCTTGGCTTAGTGTCTTAAAGACCAAGTATCCTTAAGCAGATCTGATTTAGTCAATAATCATGATAGAGTTAGAAAGAAATGCATTCTATATGGGTTTAATCAAGGCTAAATTAGCAGACTGTTTCCTGCAAATATACGGGGCAAATAATATTTTCAAATGTTTTTTCAAAAAATCTAGTTGTACAATTTGATGAAGCTACATTGAAAATCTACTATCCATCAATCTTGGATGAAGCCAAAGATTCACTATTTTTTGGCTTTGGGTATGATGGAATAAAGCAAAATGGCTTTTTAAACTATCTGTGCTTCTTTCAATTGTGAAGTAGCAGTCAGTCAATGTAACTTTCGATGC
>JAPFFP010000001.1:21923561-21934725 GCA_026153255.1 Solanum medicagineum
AATTAACCTTAAAAATTAATTAAATTCATTTTAAAATGTACAATATGACAACTAAGAAAAAAGTAATTTTTTATTTTTTTAAGTGACCCTTATCCCGACACTCCTAATTTTCCTAATATTAGGTCAATAGGCCTAAATTGAACTTGCATTTTGACTTAATTTAAAAGTAGAGATGTTTTTAGATTTTTTAAAAATTGCTCGGACTTTTTGGGACTTACAGATCACATCTTTTATTAAAATTCTCTCTTAGATCCTTTCAAAGCCTTTATTAATGACAAAAAAATTATCACTTTTAGTATTTTTATGTAATTTTATTTATAGAGTAAGTTTATTAAAATAATTAAAGAATTGAGCAAATTGAAATCGAAAATTACTTTCTTAACCATCAAAAGATATGATTCACTTGATAAAGCTGTTCTTTCTTTAATCAGAGGTTTCAGGTTTGAACTTTAGGTATAGAAAAATGATTGTAAAAAGTGCTTCCGATCCTCCAAATGGGATCCTACACAACATGAATTTTGAATAGTCGAACTTTCATTTGAGTACCGGATGAAAAACCAAATAGAGAAAATTACTCCTTAATTTGACTTGTCTTTGAAACTTTCATTCTTTTAGGAATGTGAAGGTTTTATTAAAGTCTTGATAATCCGCGAAGAACGTTTTATGTAAAACTCTTTTTTTTTTTTTCGATCTTTCCTTTATTAACTATATAGTATCTCCTATTATGTAGTAGCCGAATATTTTAAATTTGCATTACATAAAATACATTTACAAAAGGTAAAAATTATTCCTTTATCATGAGTTTTCCGTGTTTCACAAGATTTGAAGCTAAAATACGTGCTCAAGAAAAGATCCACCACGCGTCTGCCAACCATTAATTTCACTAATTACCATTTGAGAAGTAATACAATAATTTAAAGGTACCTATTGGAGAATCTAGCAGAGGACCAGTGCTTTGAAGACTAATAAACAGATAAATTGCATGAGCATGAGACATGAGGGACTGGAAAAATAAAATAAATAGGTTCACATGGGATGTTGGTGGAGAGGGATCCTAAACTTGATACAGAATACTTCATTTAAATCACTTTTGACCCAACTATATAATCTGTACTTGTGGGTTACACATATATTTTGTGATGAATGATTAATACATCCAAATCAAATCAATGCTATATATGGCCTACAATATGCATGGGTTCTTCAAACTTTGTTGGTGAGATTTGATTGCTTTGCAACTATATAGTATGCATTATTAAAGATTATACATACACTAAAGTAGTATTTTATCGACAAATTTATCAATTTGCTTTAACAAGTTTATTAAGTGTTAAAATGAGTAACAGAATACATGAGAGTGTATTAATTGATAATGTAAAAATTTTAGTACTATCAGTATATAAAACTTAACTCGCATTGAAATGAATTAAGAAAAGCAAAGGAATTAAGAAAATGAATTAATTTTTCAAATGCATAACATAACATATGGTAGGAAATTATATATCTTTTGGTTTGGAGGTTTCATGATTTTTCATGTGCCAAGCATATGTTGTGGTCCAAATAGCATCTTTTCTAGTCCTTCTGTTTTCTTTTCTTTTCTTTTCCCACCGCTTCTCAAGTCCTCATCACTTTTGCATTCATTCTTAAATTATTTTTTTTTTAAAAAAAGCTTAACTCAATAAATTTATTAATTTAAGGATTTATGTCTCTCAAAAAGAAGATAAAGAGGGCTGAGGGAATCCAACTAAGTGTACTTTGAGAAATGCCTTTTAGTTGTTCAATTATTAAGAATTGAAATAGATGTAGGATGTGTTTGGTACACAAAGAAAATATTTTCATAAGAAATTAAGTGATTAATCCATCATAATTTTTAGCAAATAAATTGAAAATATAATTTAGAGAAAAATTACATGTAATCTATCAAAATATTATAAGGTGACATAATGAAATGGCAAGTAAGGGAGTGGATTTTGGGGAGATGGGGGTGTTGGGAGGTGCGGAAGAGATAATTGGTATGAAATTAGGTTTCTTTCGGCAACTAAACAATTCATATACTTGTTTAACAAAGAATTTTTTTTTGGGAGGAGATATTTTGATGACTCAAATATGGAACTCTATATTAACACACTTGTAACTTGTAAGGTTCTCAAAGGCGATTAATATAATCAAATCGATGGAGTAAGAGATAAATTTAACGCAAAACTTAACTTTTAAGGACAACTGAAGTCCCAATAGATAAAAAACGATAAATTTAAATTATTTTTAATACTTGGAAGTAGGGGTGTTCATGGACCGGGTTGATTCAGATTTTTTAAATATCAACTAAACCCCTACTCGGGAGGTGTTTTTGATTTATTTTTTTTTTTCATTTTAATTCAATCTAATATCCTACTTATTAATATAGTAGCCTTGAATAAACCACCACTTCAAGATATAAGACCAACTAATTAGTTCTCAAGTGAGCAACTTATGTACCAAATAGAAATGGTTAATGTATGGCCCTATTTATATTGTGTCATATTCCATTTGGTGTACATATATAGCTGCTTTAGCTTGGACTTTTGTGTCACTGGGGCTACTATATTTAATTAATGTCAATGAGAGATCTGGTGAAAGTTACAAAGCCATACAACACTATTTAAAGCTTCAAATTTCAACATCATTGTGTTGGATAAAACATGGTAATTTACTCGCATTAGGGCCACTTTTTTCCCCTTTGTTGGTAAGACCATGAGATCATCATCATATTGTTAAAAATCTTTTATATTTGGAGGATAAATGTGGGCTCCAATTGATGTAAAAGCTAATGTGCAAATGCTGGTAAAATGCAAACATATTATGGACACTGCAAATAAAAGAAATCTAGGTGTACATGTAGAAGGTAAAAAGTAGATATTTGAGAAAGTGCATGTTTGACTAATTTTTTGGACTCACAATTCATCACATCCTAAGTTCTGATTTTCAAATTGATTTGCCAAACGTAAACTATTTTAAAAATATACTCATGATAAAAATACAATACATTTTAAAACTTGACCTAACTGGCTATAAATATCTTTTCACCAAAAGAAATTAATATTGTTTCTGTTGATCTTTTTTTCACTATATTAAAAATTTCTATCCGCTTTTACTTGTTTAATATGAAAAATCAAGAAATGAATCATCAAATACCTATTTTACTCTTATTATGAAGTAATTATTTAGAACTGAGATGATTTATAATACTTCCTCTGTCCACTTTATATGACTCAGTTCCAAAAAAGAATGATATGTTTTCATATTTAGTAATAACTTAATTTTAGAATATCTCTTGTATCCTTAATGAAATAATTTGCATCCACATAAAGCCTTATCACTTATTTTAAATCATACATTTCAAAAGTATTTTATTTCTTTCTTAAATTCTGTGTCAAGCCAAACTAACTCATACAAAATAAAACGAAGAAAGTAATTAAAAGGATACAATAAAGTTATCATTTTATCTATTGATTTTTAAGAAGTGTGTCAAACTGATCAATCATACTCAAGTAAACATGAATGGAGAGATTAATTCCTAATTGGTTACAATTAGGTACGGAAGAAGTATGAATATAGTCTATAGAGCATTTAAGAGTTGTACAAAACATATATAAAACAAAATATTACTAGTCCCTTTATTCTATTTTATGTGACATTTTTTCTTTTTTGACCCGTCTAAAAAAAGATGTCACCTTATTCTAATTAAAAATAATTTGGCTTTAAGATTTCTTTTTTATCCTTAATAAATTGAATCTCAGCCACACAAATTTCTTAGAATGATTTTATACCACAAGTTTCAAAAGTCTTACTTTTTTTCTTAAACACCATGTCAAATCAAATAATGTCACATAAAATGAGACGGAATGAGTATTTCTCCTTTTAGCAACTAGCTGGCCAACTGAAAATGTCACAAACAATTACAAAAAAGGCCAACTGGCAGATGAAGGAGTGGTAGTATTCAGACCTTTCAAACAAAAAAAAAAAAAGAAAGGGGCTAGCTATGTACATGCTACCAACTCTTAATTGTGAAATATTCCTAATTCATAGCGAAAAATAAGGGCTAGGGGCTACTACTTAATCGAAAAAATATTATTGATTTATTGTTAATAGGTTAATGTTTTTAATGATTTTTCTTTAAAAAAATCATTGGATTATTGGTTCGATTTTTAGTATTTGGGTAAATGGGTAAATTGATAATCCATTAAGGCTATAATAATTTCACTACTTTATACTTTCATAAATATTAAATATTAATAATTTAACATCACCTGATACTAAATCGATACTCATAAGTCATGTATGTGTTTGGTTTACGATGTATAACCCTTCAGTTGGAAAGTAAATTATAATATGAGGTCAAATATATATATTACTAAGTTTAGATGTTCAATTAATATGTTTGTTGTATTGTATCTCATTGTATTGTGTCAAATTGTTAGAGAAGTCATATCTTTATTTTATGAATATTTTCTTATTGGGTAAATCAAAAATTAAACTGTTGAGGATCAAAAATCGAAAATCAATAAAAAAATTATTATTAATTTAACATATTTAAAAATCCAAAAACTCAATAATCTGCCGTTTGTTTTATGGCTGTTAAATCGACCTCAACCTAAACTTAATTAATGTCAACTTAATTTGATTTGTTAGATCAACAGCCTCTACTAGAAATAGTTTTACTTTTATTTAGAAGAAACTGAAAAGGCTATCCAAATTAAAAAAAAAATAATTGTTTCTTTTGTGAAAATAAAATCGAGACATATCCAAACAACTAGGAATATATGAGTATTACTCCCTCTGTCTCATATTAATTGAATTTATTCTATATTAATTTAATTTGTGAGGTAATACATACATATTAAGAAAAATATTCAAAGACAAACTTTACACCCTACTTTCCACTATTACTCTTTATTAAATCATAAATTTATAGTGTAATTTATTTCCTAGAAAATGTAAAAGTTTAATAAATGAAGGACAAATATGGAAAAAGTTTCAAACATTCATCTTGAATTTTGAAAGATTCAACTATTTTGAACCTTGAAAAAAGGCTCAAAAATTCAATTAATTTGAGATAGAGAGAGTATTATTTATTTACCCTATGATTAGAATATACTAATAAGAAATAAATAATTGCGGCATAGATATTAAATGAAAGAATCCTTGGGATTCTTTTGATGTAGTACTATATATATTTTTATTAAAAAATGAGTGGCACAAAGTTTTGATTGTCCTTGGTACTTGACATTTAGCTAGGCATAAGTCTTGAGATCCAAAACTATATTAGGTCAATTTTAGATGTGCCTGCCATGTACTACTTCTTGCTAATAACTAAATTTGTTTTTATTTATTTTGAATTTTTCTTTTCTTGGGAAAAGAAAATTTACATTTGATGACTCATTATGTTGAAGTTAATGAAGTATCAAGGGTGTGTAATATTTGTATTAAATCAAAAAAGTTAGTTGAATCTATTTTATTTTATTTTTGTTATTTTGGTTCATTCTTCATTGGTTTAGGTGAAAGATGACTTTTTAAATTGATTTCTTGATTTTGGAATTTAAAAATCAAAATTAACAATTGAAAAATGATATTTATATGTACTACGTAATATTTTGTTTTGATTATGATATTAAGTGTGCGAGTTTATTAGTTTGTTTGGAGCCAGAATTTTAATTAAAGAGGTTTAAAATTCAACTATATTTTTAATTTAATTAAAATTTTCAATTAGCTTAATTAATACTCCATTCGTCTCATTTTATGTGGCACCGTTTGACTTGACACTGTGTTTAAGAAAAAAAGTATGACTTTTGGAACTTATGATGTAAAATCAAGAAATTTGTGTGGTTGAGATTCATTTCATTAAGGGTAAAAGAGAAATTTTAAAGCCAAATTGTTTCCAATTAGAGTAAGGTGACATTCTTTTTGGGACGGACCAAAAAAGAAAGAATGCCACATAAAATGGAACAAAGAGAGTATATGAAAAAGATCTAATATACCCTTAAAATATACCTATTAAATTGAATAAACACATGTAAAAATTACGCGGATAGACAAATATATACTAATTAATTAACTAACGAATTAATTACGGTTTGCGGCGAACATCTGCTGTAACTATAGTTTGCGTTTTGTATAATTCGCATATTTTGTACAAATATTGTGTGCGATCACTACAAAATTTATGTGTCAATCAAATTGTATAGCTGAATATACAAATGTTATGAATTATATAGCGAATATATACAAAAAACTATGCAAAAATTATATGGCAAAATATATAAACGTTATGTAAAAACAGTGAATGGTATAACAAATTATACAAATACTATGCGAATTATATAAATATTGTTATAACTATTATTATAAAATGTAATTATTCAAATTATAACTATAAATCATAAATAAGATATTTTTGACTGGTTATATGAAAAAAATTCTATTTTCATTTTGATGGGCGTGGTCCTTTGCTTTTTGGGATGTCCAACACAAAGCACTAGCATTGTGTATGGGGAAAATAGAATGAAATAGAATGGTTAAAACTATTGGCTAAGACAATAACACGTGGTCCAAACAAAGAGAAGATTAGACATTCAATGTATGAAGGATTCAAAGAATCTCTAAATTATTAAAAAGAAATTTAATTAAATATGTATATTCTAATTTTATTTCATTCTTCCAAATCTCAAATGTTTTTGTAAAGTATAACGAAATGATATACAGGTAGTAAATATCTTTCTTAACCTATTCATTTATTAACTGTTGTATTTTAGCCTATCCCAATCCAAGTAATATTTGAGCGAGTCAATAATCAGTTCATTTATCAATTCAGTTTCATTTTGATATCTCTGCTCGAAGATATGTATTAACATCTCAAGCAATTTGTATATGTAAGCACGTATTGTACGAGAAAAACTAATCTACTTTTGTTATTTTAACAAAGAGTGCCGGCATTTATGTGCATGCATCATGGCCACTTTTTAACTTTTGGCGGAGAAAAGAAGAGGTCCCCAAAGAACTTCAGCTTTTTAGGTAACACACACTCATGAAAAGGAAATGGGGATAGCAAACACCTTTGACCTTTAACAGATTGAAATATGAAGCTTCATTCAAAAGTTAGGATTTTTAAGAACCAAACCAACTTTCTAACTCATGATAAGATTATTGCTATGGAATTTATGCCTTTTTCCCCCTTTACAAAAGAAAAAGAATTATAGATAGAGATGTTACTGCAGTGGCGGAATCACCTTTCTTCAATTGACAGGAAACAGTATATTGTATATTGAATCTCCTTGACTTATTCGTGCATTTACTTTTTATATATTTTGATTCTCAAAATTCTATTTATATCTATTTGATATAAGGGAGAGAATCACTTTCCAAGGGTAACCAGTTAGTGCCCTTTGTCTGTGCTTAATTGTCATTGGTCAATTTTGAGTCTCATGAAATTAGGTACATGGGCCAACTTATAACATCCTGGCTTCCTCTTCACAAATTAGCTCAATGTATGGTTCGAGAAAGCTTTAAGTGGAAGAATAATTGCCCGCATAACTACTTCCTAGGAAGGTTTTACCTTTTTATTCTAATTTATAGTGAATGTATGGAAGTCATCTTCGCTTGCTTCATAATCAAAGAAAGGAATTATTCGTTACCCTTCACTTTACTAAACTTAACTTGCCCGTCAAATGGATGTCATAATTCATTCTTTTAGGGTGTGTTTGGTATGGAGGAAAACATTTAAGCCCTGCCGTTGGCCCTTTCACATTGTGTTTAGGGTCCTTAGTGAAAAAATAAATAAAGCTTCAATTCTATGTTCATATGGACCCCTTGTCGTTGGTCCTCTCACAGCTTTGAAGAGCCCAAGTAACAGGAAATAATCATTTTATTCTTTCAATTTTTGGCCTAGAAATCACACTTATGTCTAGCAAGTCATAACTTGCGGATATTATAAGACAAAAATATAAAAACTTATGTATGGTGAAAAAGTTATTTCCCCTGAGTGTCAAAAATTACACACCAGCACAAAATAGGGACAGAAGTACAAATGACCAAAATATGACTGGGTAGGCCTGGCGTCCACTTGGGCTAAACAAATTAATATAGAGTGAACTATGGAATGAATTCATATCAAGAAGCACTATTTGCCAAGAAATTCATAAGCACATTGTTTCAGAGTAGTATTCATCAATTCAATCAGTAAAACGCAACAGTACATCATTTACAGTTTTTCCCATCATTAACGTGTCAATGTTTTTTCTGTTTGTAGCGCTCGATCAATTGCTGCAGCCATGCGTAGCGGAGCATAATGGCCCATGATAGCTGGTAAATGGAACAAGTGGGTGAATGCCCGGTTGACAAAATCCACGTCTCCGAAACGAGCATCATACATCACCTCTTTGCTATATATACCACAATGTACCCCATGTAACATGCAAGCATAACCCATACCTATGGGATGAGACAAAGGCAAACTCAGAGCTAGAGGAAGATAATATGTATACATTTTAAGTCTTTTCTGTTATGTGCATACATAGTTTGTGTTAACTATAGTAGTCAGTTACAAGCTACTATGGTTAATGAAGTTAGTTACAAGTTTGTTAGAGTGGTTAGAAGATAGTTGAGCCTCCTAGTCTATAAAAATAGATGTCATGCTTAGTGTGTGAGGAATACACAACAATGTAAATGCTTTCTTCTTCTTCAAGTCAATACAAGTTTTCCTTTTCTTCTCTCTTAGCTAACTGTTCAATGCTTCCATTTGTGAAGTTATCAGTTTGTGTCATAAGTAATGAGTTCAAAGAAGAGCCAAACATGTACTTCAAGAATTGTTCATAGATAATGTTGGCTTACCAGTAGTATCCAAGCAAAGTGGCCGCCAAAGATGTGAGAAGCAATGAAAAGCCAGACGAATATCAGGATATCAGAGACAAGCAGGCAACGGATATACAGGCTCCTTTCACTTGTCAACATGGCTCCCACCCAGAAAGTACCAAAAAGTGTTATACCTGCTAATTAGCTGAAAACAAAGCTGCCGAAAAAAATACTTATGATTAGGAAGAACATTCTTCAAATACGGAATTGAGATTTGATAGCAGCAATAGGCAAAACAATGTAGGAAACTAACAGCGCAAAGCAGCAGAATTTGGTTGTATTTCTTAATTTCTGTCATTCATAAGCCATACTTGGCACAAATGTTAAACTCAAAGTGATCAAAGAAATAATGCACAGCTCTAAATCAGGCTTCAGATTTCCAAAGATGCACACACTTATGAGATACGTTTTGCTCTTTGTTAGAAGAGAACAGATTGATTTCTATCATGCTAATCCATCCGGTCCAATCCCCTAATTTCATGAAAGAAAGAAGCATGGAGTGTTATAAGTCATTTATTTAGAATTTATACACTGACCATTGAAAAGTACAAGACAATAGTTTATAGCCTATTAGCAAACTAAGATACTAACACACAAGTCATCTAATTCAGAATTTCTACATATTCATATATATAAGGTAAGCAATATGACCAACTAGTCATATTGCTCAACTTCTCGTGAATTCATTAGGCAAGCAAAGTGGGAATGTCTGATAACTATGTCATCGTGCAAAAAAATAAACAGAATGTTAAGAAGAATGGCACCATCTTATATCATCAGTTCATCCGATTCTAATGCTCTTGTCTTGTACTAGAGCAGCAGGCATATTCAGGTAGGAAAATCTTACAAGTCCGGATATCAGAATTTTCACATATATTGTCACCTCCTTACGAGATTCACACTCAACATGGAAAAAACATAGTTTAAATTTCAGCTAATAACTAACCAATTTCTCCATTTTGGATTTAAGAATAGCACTACTGATTATTGTAACTAAGGATAATAAAATTACAGGTAACCACTCAATAAAAAGCCCAACTCTGTACTCAATCACAAAGTACATGAAATTCTGGTTCCTCACAACAATAGAAATCTGAACAATGTCTAGCATCTTTTGAGTCTTACCCCAAAGAGATATTTGGTCAGAAGGCCAAAAGAAGCCCCTATGAAATAGGCAGCAGTCATCAACCATAAGAGCCTCATCCTCTGCAGAGTTAGAAGATTCGATATCACAAGCAGCAACTTTAACAATAATCCATCAATTTAACTTAAATCTGCAGTGATCATGTACACTGCTAATGGCGATGTAGTGAAAAGGAAGATAATACTCCCCAGCCGCAGTAAGGACAGTGACCAAGCCCCCCACGTCCCAGATCAAATGGAAGTAGGATCCAATAGTAGAGTTCAACAGGGCACAGAAGAGGGTAAGATACATCTGTATTATTATCAAAAGATAATCAATCGGTGTAGAAGCAAAAACAAATGTTTTTCAGCTAACTAGGTTCACAAATTAGAAAGCAAAGATCAGACATATATAGGAAACAAATTAATCCCTATTTATTTCAAAATATTTGACACCATTCAAGCTTTCAACAACTCAAATTCGTTAAACTAGCCTAATTTTAACGTACTATAACTTTCATATTCTTTTTTCCCAATTAATATCTTAAATTCACATCAGCCAAATACTCTCAGAGAAATTCTACAACATTGAAGTGAATAGGGTCATAGGGAGCAAAAACTCAAACGCTGAGATTAGTAGAACAACTGAACAAATACAAAAAATAACAACATCATATATTGGGCAATCTTCTGAGATTCAGAATCAATATTTGCGATTTCGCATTATGAATGCCATATAATGTACCTTGTTCAAGCATTTGTGAGCGTATGAGGGAATTTTCCCCCTATTTGTTAGGTCTTCTCTTCTCCAATCCCTTTTGAAGTACGCTTTCACAGCATTCATGGCCTCGAGTTTCATCTCTGACAAACTCATATTCATTTTTATTCTTGCAGAGAGAAAAATGGAATCGAAAACGTTTACATAGAACATTTTTATTCTCATTTGATCATTAGGTCATTTTAACTAATAGTTATTATCTCGTAAAAGTCATATTTTGGTGATTTTAATTTTCTTCAACAAAGAAAGTGATTTTTTCGAGATAATAACTATTAGTTGAGCTAATATCTACTAATCAACTCTGCATCAATTATAACCTTAAATGAATTATAAGTAAAGTGAATAATAATAATGTAGATAAATAAATGAACTTACATAAAT
>JAPFFP010000001.1:21956872-21971986 GCA_026153255.1 Solanum medicagineum
TGATCCTTGTCTATGGAGAAGACACATTTTTCAGACTTCGAAACATACCTACCTTTATAGAAGTGACCACCATGGTGGAAAATAGTTATAAGATGACTCATATCAGTAGAAAAAAAGTGAGATTACAACAACAAACTTCAAAAACGTCTACCAAAAATTAAACTTAAAAATGAAAAAAATCTAACATACTTGACTAAATCGAAGGATGACAACAACAAAAAATGCAAAATTTGGTAATTTTCTGCAATGAATCTTCACTGATTTCGTCTCTTCTAGTAGGAATAGCCGTGTAAATTAGGGTTTTGTGTTAACTTAAAAGGGGCAAATTGAAGGATACACGTGTTTTGCCCCTTTTATATTATTATTTTTTTATTTTTTAAAGTATAATACGTTTAAATTCGGCTATGACGTGTAAAAGTTATGTTTGCGTGCACGAATGTGGCATCGCAGCATTGGACAGAAAAAACACGTCATCTCGATTATAATTCACGCGTTTAGGCAGTTTGGACCTTGTGTTTAAATGTTCAGGAATGGGCAAATTGAAGTGCCTATTTGTGCACTTTGAAAGTTTTAGTTTCAACTTAAAATTTCGCTCCAAGTTTAGGATCAAATTTGTGTATTGTGCCTAATATATAATATAATATGAATGAATACCCCTTGTGACTAAATATCACTCAATATTAGGAAATTGCGGCGGCCTATATATATGTCAAAAGAGTCAATTCTATTTTAGGCCCAAATCCATGTTCGTCGGCAATTCAGACCCACTTCACTGTCTGCTCCGGTGGCTGGCTATGTCTTCGTTTCTTGGTTTTCCGGCGTGGTTTCATGGGGCTATTCAGGTGATTCTACTCAAATTCTTTTCCTGGTATGATTATATTTTCACTACAAGTTCTACTAGAACCGATTCGATACTCCCAGATGAAATCATATCAGAGACTCTCTTAAGGCTTCCCACCAAATCTCTATCGAAATGTATGTGCGTTTCGAAATCATGGCATCAACTAATTTCTAGCCCTCATTTTGTGAAGGCCCATCTCAAATTTAACAGAAATTGTCGTAGGGTTCTTTTTCCAGGCATCAATGGAAACTTCAAGTTTTGTTCTCTCCCACACGTCTTTAATAACAAACAACAACAAGTCACTGTTCACATCGATCCTCCTGCTTTATCGGCTTTCGCTGTGGGTTCTGCGAATGGGCTGATTTGTCTGTGCAATCACTCAGGGGAGACGCATATATGGAACCCAACTATTAGGAAGTCAAAGGAATTAGTTGATCCGAAATGGGGTGAATCTTTCTATACCAAGTATGGTTTTGGATACGATGACTTACATGACGATTATAAAGCTATATTTGTCGATTTTTGTTGCAAGTCTTATGGTGATGATGATAATGTGAGGACTCTGGTCAATATTTACAGTTTGAGGACTGATTCCTGGAAAACAGTACATGACCAGCTTCAGGGCATCTATCTAGTAAATCTTTATGGTAAATTTGTCAACGGGAAGCTTTATTGGGTTGCATCTAATGGTATTCATGATTACAGTGTGCGCAACATCGTTTCTTTTGATGTAGCCGACGAGACATGGGGTAGCTTGGAGCTCCCGGTTTCTGGAGAAGTCAGTTGTAATCTCAAATTGGGAGTAGTGGGAAGTGACCTTTCTCTGTTATATACTTGTCATATAGGTGATACTACTTCTGATGTCTGGATTTTGAAGGATTGCAGAGTTTGGACAAAATTGTTCACCATTGAATTTCCTCAAAGTGCTGGGCTATATATCTTTTCTCCACCAATTTTAACATTCTGTATGCATATTCGCCAGTCAAACAAGGGCGACATTTTACTTTTGCTTCCGGGATTTGTCATGATATTTGATGGTTCAACCAAAAAACTAGAGCACACTGCTCGTGTTGGGGGATGCAATCCTCCAGAAATCTACGAAGAAAGCATTGTTAATCCCCTAACTATATCTTGTAAGAATTCTGCTTAGTTTAGCTGGTATACTCTTTTGCACTTATATTTCTGTCAATATAGGACTAGACAATGAATATTTGTGACTCCATACATCATATTTGTTTGTAGTTCTTGTAAGCATTCCCCTTTTTATTATACTAGTTTCTAGTCGCGTGCATTGCACCTAGTCTTATTGTTAATAATTACATGACCTTTCACCAATTTTTTGTGAGTGCATGTATATGGTCCTTCCATTATGAACAAACTATGCAGTAATTCTAACTTGTATGTAGCATCATTGAACACGGAGTTACTCATCTTCTAAAAAACTAAATACAATATGCACCAACTATGCAATAATTCTATGGCCCAGGTGCCAACCACAATATGCAACAAACTTAATACTCCTTATCGACAAGGCTTATACGTAAGAGAAGAGACTGCCTAGTTTTTAAAACAGATTTGAACCGTGGTGTTATTTTAACAATTAAATTATTACTTAGTAATTTGCAATTTTCTCTCTCCTTCCAGAAGAATGTGGTGTGATGGGTCTACCTTGAAGTATGAAAAGTTCTGTTTTCATTTTATTTTCTGATCTGGAAGATTTTCGTTCTTTTCTATATATGGTTGGGCTAATTTGGTGTTGATAGTGTTGAGTTAGATTTCCAATATAGTGCTGCTAAGAGTTCCATTGATAACATCCTTTTACATTGAGAAATGATGATTCGCTCGCATGTATGCTGTCGTTTCTGCTTAAATTAGGTGGCGGTTTTTGCAGTTCTTGTACGAAAATTTTGAGAGATGCAACCTTAACTTGTTTTGTACTATTGAATTTCAGGAAGTGGAAGCCAATGTTGAACAATCCGTATTTTCTGCTGACTGCATGGATCAAAATGATGAAGCCTTGTAATGAATGATCTGTTTTCTTTCTCCACCTAGTCTGTTGTACTAATTAGTATCAGACTAGTAGTTCTTGTATAATCAGATATTTGAATGTAAAGAGAACAGGATGTTGTTGACAATCAGAATGAAACAGGTCCCAATGAAGCAAAAATGGATATTGCCGATTCATATAACTGATTCAGACTTCTATACAGAGAATGTTAAGAGAAAATCTTGTGGATTGTTCCCCAGCTTTCATGTTGGAGTCTCAAGTTCGAAACTCTTTGCCAGCAAAAGCAAGGGGTTTGCCATGTAGGTCGAGCTAGCCTGGTGCGAGTTACCTCTCTTATGTAGTTTGTGAGCTATTGCATAGGAATGGGGGTTTACCCTTGTGCACACTCAAAGGGTAGCTAAATGGATATTGAGGATTCATATAACTAATCTTTGACTAATTTGTACATATTAGAGAAAACTTGTGTACTCAAAACCATACATCAGATTTTTAAGAAATGAGCAGAGGTTTCCTGGTCGCTTTTCCCCTGCTTTTCCTATAGACTGATTTGGTAGACACGCCAATGGATAGAATACCCAAACGCCTTACCCATCTGCTGATTGTCAACTCTAGAGCTAATATTGGATTATCTCCGTCAATCTTTGGATTGAATTGAGGATACTCTATAGCTCTCAATTTCAGAATCATATATCAGTAGATTCACAACAATCAGAATCCCCCTCCCTCTACAGCTGCTATTTTTCTCTTTACTTCAACACTCAGAAGCTCGCTTTCATCCATAATGCTCTCTTCTTTTGGACCCTACTTGACCTGATCTTGGAAGCATGAGGGCTGTTCACAGTCCTTTCTTCTGTAGTCTTCAATTATGCATAGAGAGAGGCCTTTTTGACAAATTTTCACCCATCACCAAGCTCGATAGCTTGAGGTACTCCATTTTTGTGCTCATGTGTCCATCTGCTTGCATACTCATCTGAAGGCTCAATGCTTTTACTTACACTAGAGATGTCAAACAGTTGCTAGCCTGCTAGAGTGGCCTAACAGGATGTTAGTAATTCCTGTTTGTGTTCGCGTGAATAGCCTTCTGCACACCAGACCTGTTGTAGTAAATTTCTGCATACTTACCGTATTGTTTTCCTTGTTTTCTTTTTCTATCTGGTCATTGTACTTCAAAGGACAATCCACAACAGCAGAAACCATAGAGATTTGTGGGAATTGTTCTCTGTAAGCAGTCGAATAAAAGATGAATACTTATTTTCATCACAAGTCTTTTGAGTAGAAATTTTGTTGGCAAGTGGTGGCCTCGTAGGTGCAGCACCTTCCTCAATTTGTTGTCTGAGAACAAATGTTCATCACATGTTTGCAGTTAATTGTGCAATTTTGCTGTTGTTGAGTGCAATAGTATGTTATGTGCATTTGGAGCAGTGACTATTTTGTGAATAGCCGATGAAGAAATTGGCTATAATTCTTGTTTTGAAGCTAACTTTGAATTCACGATCTAAGAAGAGAAAAGAAAGATTGAGGAAGAAGAAGTTCTTCCTAGAGAGAATGGCAGAGAAAATTTGTGAAGAGAGAAAGTTGCTTTCGTGATAACGCTCAATGTTGCCGTGGAGTTTACCTAATGGGTAAATTCCACGGCGATAGAATATATATTAATGATATCCGGACAATTACACCAAATACATTTATACACGGAGATTAATTGGGGGAATGCTTGGATTTCTGGATGCCTAACAAATGAAATGACCCTCCTATTTATACAACTTCCTAAGGGCACTAGCCGTTGCTACAGTGCCCTTTCTAGCCGTTGCTACAGTGCCATTTCTAGCTGTTGCTACAGTGCCCTGACCGTTGCTATAGTACCAGAGATTTTGGAGCCTTCCGGGGTGCGTCGAACATGTTTCTAAGCACAGTACATAGATATAATCATCAGGCTCCACAACCTAACAATTCTCCCACTTGGAGACTGATCTACTCGGCCTCCAAAACAATAAATGTATTCCAAAAAAAAATTCCTCTATCATCAATATCTTCACCCCATCCCAACACTTTCTTCTGTACAACCTACAGAAGACCAACCGAGGTTTTGCACAACCATATTTTTTCAACACCAACACACTTGTTCAATATCTCTACTGGATTCTTTGCACCCTCTATCTTCTCCAAACACATGTCACCATCTTCCACTGACCTCCGAGTGAAATGGTACCGTCTTCGGATGTGCTTCGTCTTGAATGATATCCTGGATTTTTCACCAATTGTATGGCACTCTGGCTATCTGTATAAAGAATTTTCTCGCGTTACTTCCAGCCTAATTCTTCCAAATAATCCACCAGCCATATCATTTCTTCAGCTATTGCTATGTACTCAGCTTCAGTCGACGAAAGGGCAATACACTTTTGAAGCTTAGACATCCAACTAACTGTTGTTCCATCTATAGTGTAGATGTACCTGGATGTGCTCTTGCACGAATCCACATCTCCACTCAGATCAGCATAATCGATACATTTTCATTGTGAATATCCCTTAACCACCAATCGGGCCTTGAACCTCCTCTTTCCATCTGAGTCAGCTTTGATTCTAAACACCCATTTGTTCAACAAAGCTCTCTTCCTTGCAGGCAGCTCAGTCAACACCGACGTGTTGTTCTTCTCAAGTGAAGTCATCTCATCATCCATAGATTGCTCCCACTTGATCGAATTCTCCATCTGCAGGGCCTTATCAAAAGATTCTGGTTCTCCTTCATCAGTCAGCAACAAATAATATAATGAAGGCGAATACCTATCTGGTGCCCTGATGGTTCTGTATGATCTCCTCAACGTCTGCTCTGGTGTTACTTGTTCCACCTCAGGTTCTTCAGCAATCATCTCTGGAGTTTCTTGAGTTTCAGTGGCAACACTGCTAGGCGAACTCCTCTGCAACTCAACTTCAACTCCCACTTGCTTTGCATTCTCTGAACCTGACATATCATTGTCCTTCCCTCCAGCAATTATCGTTTCGGATCTACCACCATCTTGTACCCGCAACAACCTGCGGGACACGCCGCCCGACCATTCTGTCGGGAAGACTTTCGAAATAAGTCATTACCGTAGACCTCCACATCGCTAGGTTACACCATCTGATCCCGACATATCCTTGTCCTTCCCTCCAGCCACTCCTTCCTCAAGTGCCCTCAGCTTCGCACTCATAGCCTCCATGGTGTTGCCTATGGTCTTCATGGTGGCGCTCATGGCCTCCATCTTGCTAAATGCCTCCATAAGCCGGCACTCTAAGGAAGTGATGGTCTCCCTCATCTCGAGTTCCGCTGCCTGGCAACCGTCCAACCTTTTTCGAATGTTGTTGTTCTCCTCAAGGGTGGACTCCTCCAAGGTCTAAAACTTGCCATTGACCTGGTTCAAGTGATGGCCTAAGAACTCTACTGCTCGTCGGGCATTATCCACCCTCTCGACCAATCCTTTGCCAAGCGAGACGTCAGAGGGATCTTCGCCTCGTTCATCATCGCTCAACTCCGCAGTCGAAAGTGAGTGAGTTGTTATGGCCTCACTTGGTGACGGTCCGACCGACACCTCCTCAACCTTCTTGGAGCCTTTCTTTGCCCTGCGTTTCTTACCAACATACAGATCGTAGTTATTCCTGCCCCACGGTGAGCGCCAATTGTTAGGAAATACGATCTGAAGATCTAAGAAGAAAAAAGAAAGATTGAGGAAGAAGTTCTTCCTAGAGAGAAGGCAGAGAAAATTTGTGAAGAGAGAGAGTTGCTTTTGTGGTAACGCCAAATGTTGCCATGGAGTTTACCTAATGGGTAAACTCCACGGGGATAGGATATATATATTAATGATATCCGGACAATTACACCGAATACATTTATACACGGAGATTAATTGGGGGAATGCTTGGATTTCTGGATGCCTGACAAATGAAATGACTCTCCTATTTATACAACTTTCTAAGGGCCCTAGCCGTTGCTACAGTGCCCTTTCTAGCTGTTGCTACAGTGCCCTGACCGTTGCTACAATGGCAGAGAGTTGTAGAGCCTTCCGGGGTGCGTCAGACATGTTTCTGAGCACAGTACATAGATATAATCATCAGGCTTCACAACCTAACATAATTCATCCTTTATCCATTTAAAATATGGATCGAGTCGAAGATTTTATCCTTTTCCAATCAGCTCATATTTGACTCAACACTCTCATTTGTCCCTCATAGTTCCATTCAAAATCTTAATCACAAAGTATCAACAATATTTCCCAAGAATATTCAAAGAACTTCTCTTCAGACTAACGAATTTCAAATTCAACGAGTAAAATGTAGCCACAAAGGCGTACTTTTCATCATTTACAGTTCCACATCTGCCATTAACTCTCTATTTATTCTGTAACTCCGCATCTGCCATTAACTCTCTATTTATTCTATAACTCCCAGTGTATCAGCACTAATTCTGTCCGTGTTGCTCAATTTCTTTGCCCAGGTATAGTCTTGCAGCATGGACCACTATAGCCGGTAAATGGAAGAAGACAGTGAGTGTGCAATTGACAACGTCAATATCTCCAAAGCGAGCATTGTACAGTATCTCTTGGCTATATACCACAAGGTACCCCACGAACAATGCATTTGCGATGTATACCTGCCACAAGCAGTACTGATCATCAGTCTTATTATTCATTGATTAGACGGAAGTAATGATTTGTTAACATGGGAACTGTGTAATAGGATGAGTGTGATCACATTGCTAACCTTTAACATCCATTGAGCTGAATGACTGTCAAGGATATCTAAACAATAAACAGAAATGCTGAAGAACATTATAGCACCAGAATAAAGCAGAGAACCCAAGTAGATTTCTGTCCTTTCCCTAGTTAACAAGGCTGCAAACCAGAAAATTCCAATGCCAACTGTTGAACCTACCAAAAGGCTGACAGCGAGGCTGGAAAGCAAGCAAGGAATGCTTTAGATATTGTTCAAAATATTCTTCAAATAAGGAACAGAGAACAACAACGGCTAATCAACTACACATATAGGAGCAGAGTAACTGCTATTGAATTCATTGAGACACAATATAATGTAGGAACTGACACAGCAAACCAATGTCTTTGCCAAATGTTAAATGCAATATAATGTAGGAATTTAAGTGCGCTCTTCATGATATGGTCAGGTATAGGAATCTTAAATACAAGTCATCAGTTCATAACATTCCAGCATTCTAACACCCAATGTGTTTCTGATTCATATGCTAAGCTTAAGGCAAAATCTGAATTTTCATAGAGAAATCGGTCATTCCATTTGAAGATGGAAAACAATAGTTTCTACATGGGTACCATTTTTCCTGTTAGGATTTCGACTTTCGAGTAGATATAATGATTATTAAGGCTGATGGGATTACAAGTATACATCAATCCGCAACAAGCCTTTACCTGTACACAATTGAAGACTACAAAACCAGGTTCCTGGTGATTGATATGACAAGAAAGCAGTAAAAGCAACCATATCAAACTTCAACAGGAGATATCTTTTGAGCCTTACGCTTGATCGATTATGAAGAGATACTTGTTTAGAAGGCCAAAAGAAGCACCCAAGTTAAAGACTGCATACATCAAGAGTAAGACCCTCTTCCTCTGCACAGACAGAAGAACTACGTTTTAAGAAGTGCCTTGGAGATTAGTTCAACAACTTGGAAGAAAATCTACAAGTCATAGATCACGTACCACTCTCCATGGATCACTTCTGTAAATCCAGAGCAAACTTGCTACTGAAGAAAGGACTGTGAACAGCCCTCCCGCTTCGCAGATCAAGTGCAAGAAGGACCCAAAAGTAAAGCTCAACATGGCACAGAAGAAAGTAAGATACACCTATAATCACAAGAATAAAAGGGAATCCAATATTTAAAAGTATAAAATGCATCTTTTCCAGCTAACACAATATACTGAAATCTTATTCAAAAAACGACTTTCAAGACTGAATAAGGAGCAAGACTTCACTACCAAACCCGACTCAAAATGCTGAAGAAAAGCTGCATGTTACTCCACTCGTTTTATCAGATTATCTCTAACGGCATTATCAAGTACAAAAGAACAGTAAATATTACGGTAATACTTTCAAAATCTTCTAAGAATCAAATTTTGTCAATCCTGAAGAATTAAGTAAAATGTTGCGTTATTTCTGACTGAACTACAAGAAACTGTAAGCTAAATATCATTATGATATTCTCTCTATTAAAAGTAGATCTCTGATACAGCGTTATTACGTATATACAAAAACCTCTATTCCTCAAACATTTCAATCAGAACACTAATTTTTAGGTTTGTGATCAAATAGAAGGAAAAGAAATAACATCATGCAGAAGAGTAAGGATGAACATATGTAATTTCATTATCACTAACGGCATAATCAAGTCAAAACAATAGTAAAATATTCTAAGAAACGAAATTCATTAATCCTGAAGAATTTAGTGCCTTACTTCTGACTGAACTACAAGAAATTTTACAATAAACGGACTATCATTATCGACATTCTCTCGATTACAAGTAGATCTTCTGATACATCATTACGTGAATAGAAAAACCTCCATTCCTAGATCTCTCGATTACAATTAGATCTCCTGATACAGCAATATTCCGTAACTAGAAAAACCTCGATTCCTCAGTCGCTCGATTACAATTTCTTAAATTACAACATTTTTATTAATCAGAACACTAATTCTTAAGTTTGTGATCGAATAGAAGAGTAAGGATGAATGAATTTACCTTCTTCAAGCTTGTGTAAGCATGCTCGGGCATTTTTCCAGAATTCATCATGTCTTGTCTTCTCCAGTTCCTACTGAAGTAAGCTTTCACAGCATTTTTCATCACTGAAAATTTCATTTTTTTTTTTGCAGAGAGAAAAAAGAATCGAAAACTGATGAAGAAATGTGAAGAACGAGAGCTGTGCGCTGTTCATGAAAACTGATAAAAGAGTTCGTTACGAACAACTACCCTCCCCGTTACTCTTCTGTAGAATATTTACACTTTTACCTTTCAGTTATGGGCGGAGTTTCGGGAATAAAGCAGGGGTATTTTAGTCAAAGTAGAAAAGAAAAAGAGTTCAGATCGTTGGCGGGAAAGGGAAATGTATTGTGGCATATTTACATCGTCACGTAAAGTAATAATATAAGATGTTTAGTACAATTTTTTTAAAATTAATTATGTTGATACTGATTAAAAATATTTTAATTATTTCTGCTGAGATAATATTAATAGTAGTAAAATAAATCTTGATACCTTTTTTGGTAATTTATCATTCAAAAGCTTATTTTAGAAAAATCAGTCAAACACAATCTAGTAATCAAATAGTAAAAGAATGCACTCCTGAGATTAATTGGTCAAACACAAATTAGTAGTTTTACTTGATGAAAGTAAGATCAACCACAAAGTGTTACTCATTCTTTACGAAGTCAATTTATTATTTATGCACACATCTGAATTTATTGGTGAAATGAATCATTTGTGATGTCATCATTTCAAGTTCGACTCTTGCATTCAAGTATTAAATAGTATTCTCTATGTTCCATTTTATATGATATTATTTGACTTGACACAGTGTTTAAAACTTAAATTTTAGGTTAAACAATTGTTTGACTTGCATTCAACTCTAACACTTTTGACTTGACACATTATTTTAATTGTTAGTTTAAAACTTGGATTTTAGGTGAAACAATTGTCCAAATGCAAGCACCTATTGTTTTTCCAATGGAAATACTTAAGTTCTTAAATCATCACATAATTATAAACGTATACAATTCATCAATTTCTTATTTCCTTCCGTGATTTCCTCTTCATTAACACATTATAAATAGTCTAAACACAAAGTTGCATCAATTTAAAATAGGTTTTGTGATGGGTGAGTTATGGATGGATCAGTTTTCTTGGGTGTCGAGTCAGAATTATATGTGGACCCAACAAATAAAGATTTTGTGTTTATTTGAAATTTAATTAAATATCATAGTAATTGATTCCAACTTTTGGACTTTGGTTGATTTTAGCTTATAAAGGAAGAACAATGATGTGTAAGGTAATCGACAATTAGTATTGGTATTCAAGAATTTCTTAATCCAAAAGTATATCTGTGTGCTAAGGTAATCGGCAATCAGCATTTGCCTAGACATAGTCAAACCACTTGGCTATTCCAAACTCAATGGGTAAAATATAGCCACAAAAAGATACTTTTTCATCATTTACAGTTCCCCATCTGCATTCTGTTCTACTTATTCGACTCCCCAAGAAATCCTGTTTCTGGTTTCCTCAGCTTTTGCACCAAAAGGTAAGGTATACTCTTGCAGCATGGAGAACTATAGCCGGTAAATTGAAGAAGACAGTGAGTGCGCGATTGACAAAGTCTATATCTCCAAAGCGAGCATCGTATATTATCTCTTGGCTATATAGCACAAAGTACCCCATGAAGAATATCAGCACAGCAGTTACCTACCATAGGCAGTATTCATCAAGTCAGTCATATTATTCATTCATTAAACAGAGGCAAGTTCAGAACTAGAATCAGTGAGTTTAAAATGACTGATCATATAGTAAGGATGCATATTAAGTTCGAGGCAAAAGCAATGATTTATTAGCATGAGAACTGAGTTATAGGATGAGTGTGGTCGCATTTGTATGCATACAACTGCTTACCTTTAACATCGCTTGGACTGTGTAGCTGTCAAGGCTAAAACAGACATTCATGAACAAGTTTACGAACATCAGAATACAACAATAAAGCAGGCAACCAAGGTAGATGTCGCTCCTATGCCTTGTTATCAGGGCTCCAAACGAGAAAATTGCAATGCCAATTGTTGTACCTGCGAAAAAGCTGGCAATATAGCTGGAGAGCAAGCATGGAATGCTTTCTGAAGTTAGATATTGTTCAAAATAAGGAACAAGAGAACAACAAAGGCTATCAACTATGCAACTAAGGGAGCAAAGTAACACCTATTGAATTCATTAAGATGCAATATAATGTAGGAATTAACAGAGCAAGCAAACGTCTTAATCATATCAGGGGTAAATTATCTGAAGTGCACTCTTTGTAATTAGTGCAAATGCAGAACTCTTTCACATTCTGGTCATCATATTGCTCAACTTCTCACATTCATAAGCCAAACATAGTTCAAAATGTGAAACTATATGTCCTATAACATATACTAGTAGACAAGAATGCAGAGGCGTTATAACTGTTCAGGATTCCAAAGAAGCACATAATTGTGAGATACATTTTTCTAACTTTAATTCCAGTCAAGTCCCCTAATCCATGAAGGATACAAGTAATTTCAGGGGTATAGGAATCTTAATTACAAGCCATCAATTTAGAAGTCCAAACAATAGTTTATAACCTAACAACAGACCAACATTCTAGCACCCAATGCTAGTCATATTCCTCAATGTTTTTCATCATAAGCTAAGCATAATGAGAATTCTGAGTTGAGAAAGCGTAGGTAATCGATCATGCCATTATTGCACAAATTAATATTCAGGCATTCTTGGTTGTCCAAAACCTACTGGTCCTTGGAGCCACTTTTAGCTAACTGCGTGCAAGAATGATACATGTCAAATTCCTCCCTTGTTCTCACAAGCCCTTACACTACAGAATCTTACAGAGTAGTCATTCTAATTGAAGATGAAAAACAACACGAATCTCTACAAGGATACAAAGATTTCCAGTGAGGATTTTGAGTACATCTAATTATTATTGAGGATCAAGAGATCACAAGTAGATATGCTAATCAGCAACAAGCCTTTCTCTGTACACAATTGAAGACTACAAAAGTCAGATTCCTGATAATATGATATGGCAAAGAAAGCAGTAAAAGCAACCATACAAAACTTCAAAAGCAGAAATGAACAATGTTTAGCATCATTTGAGTCTTACTTTTGATGCATTTCGAAGAGATATTTGGTAATAAGGCCAACAGAAGAACCATAGGAAAAGGCAGCAATCATCAACAGTGAGACCCTTAGATTCTGCATAGTCAGAAGATTTATGAAATAAGAAGCGACTTGAAGAATAATTCAACAACTTGGAAGAAATTTATGAGTCATTGATCAGATACCACTCTGGATGGTGCAGTAAAGTAAAGACCGAGTGAACTTGCTACCAAACAGAGCACTGTGAACAGCCCTCCCACTTCCCAGAACAAGTGCAAGTAGGATCCAACAGTAGAGCTCAACATAACATTGAAGAAAGTAAAATACACCTATATTATCAGTAAAAACAAATCAATCACAGGAAAAGGGCCCTTCATAGTGTTGGAATCAGAATATGAAATCTGAGAATGCATGTTTTCCAGCTAATTAGGTTATGTAAAGAAAGAAAAGATCAAACAATAGAGGCTGAAATCTGAAATTGCATGAAACAACTTCCAGTTGTTTTATCATGCTCGATTCAAAATTTTACTCCAGCTGTTTATCAGATTATCAGTAACAGCTTAAGCAAATGCAAAAGAACAGCAAAATACGGCAATACTTTAAAATCCTGAAGATTCAAGCCGCAAGTAGAACGTTTCCTTATATCTTACTGTTATAAAACAAACCGACTATGATTACCGGCAATATTCCGAGAACTGAAATTCATCAACAGTGAAGCTATAAGAAATGAGGATTTAGCATCATCTTCTGATCAGCTATTAGAAAATAACTAAAATCTCGATTTCTCAATCTCTGTATATAACAATTTCTTAAACTACAACATTATTTTGATCGATCAGAACACTAATTCTTAAGGTTTAGGATGAATGTACCCCCTTCAAGCTTCTGTGAGAGCGCTTGCTAACTTTTCCAGAATTCATCAGGTCTTGTCTTCTCCAATTCCTATTGAAGTACGATTTCACAGCATTCATCGCCTGGAGTTTCATATCTGAGAACTTCATCCTTTTTTTTCTTTTTTGCAGAGAGAAAATGGAAATGGGAAAGTGATGAAGAAGAAAGAATGAGGGAACCGTGAACTGTTTTTATAGTTTTGCAGAGAAGAGCTCATTACCAACAAATGCCCTTGCCATTACTCTATTTGAGATATTTACGGTTTTACCTTTAGTTATGGGCTGAGCTTTGGGAATAAGACAGGTTAATTTCGTCAAACAATAATAATAAAAAGAATCTCTAGACTCAGATCGTTGGCGGGAAGATTTTCCTTTTCCTCATTTGTTTGTCATTTTAAATTACTCCTCTGGAAACAATTGTACTATTTCTTACACGTCCTATGAAAAAAGAGTCTTTCACTGCTCAAAAGCACAAGCAATGGCTAATGATAATTTTCATATCAAAGTCTCACAACGTCAAAACTAAATATAACCTTATAAGTTGTGATGAAGATTTCCTCTAATCTATTGGTTTCATGTATTACTATACCGTTGGAATCGAGAACGTTAGAAGATATTTGCTTGAAGTGCTAGTTTATTGTGCATTATGTAGACTCGATTTTTTTCTCTTTCTTCATTTATTAGCAATACTAATATATGTAAGTTCAAATTTGTTAGAAAGCAACAACGAAGACATAACGGAAGCGCAATAAAATCTTTTCCCCAAATAAATAAAATAAATGACAAATGTACAATGAACTCTAAAAAAATTTCCAGCAGCAAACAGATTAGTGAAAAATAGTGCAAATAAAGTAGAGAACACACAATTTACGTGGAAACCCCAAATCGGGGAGAAAACCACGGGACCGTTCAACAACGATCCGAAAACTTTCACTAATCACTAAAACCAAGTGGGTACAACAATTTCTCCTCTCTAGTAAAAACTAGAGGCAAATACAATCATCAAGAAACAATCTTGGCAAGACAACAATCAACAACTTCACCAAAATAGAATATAAGTTCAAAAATCGCAGGTCTGAAAAATATAGTCAGAAAACGACCTTCTGGGCATCAAAACGAAAAACTGTTTCTTGGGGTTGAAGAGGAGAGTGTCAGGTACAACATACTAAAATTTAAGGACGAACGGACTCCGTTTGGCCCTGATCCGGAAGGAAAACTAGCTGCCTGCACAGTGGACGAAAAATGGTTTTCTCTGCTGCTTTTCTGTTTTCTGCTTTCTGATTTTGCTGCTTTCCTACTGACTGCTACTAATCTGATTTTATGTTTCTTTCTTTTATTTTCCATACAAACAAATGAAATGGGCCAAGATAATTTTGGGCTCTTCCAAATACATTTGGGCTTCCAAATACATTTAACATTTGGGCTTCCAAATATCCCTCCATGTAGGAGGGATATTTCCTAACAAATCTCCCCCTCACTCCTACATGGAGT
>JAPFFP010000001.1:21998677-22015021 GCA_026153255.1 Solanum medicagineum
CCATCAAAAATAATTTTTCTATCTCATAAAAATAGGAGTAAAATCTGGATAAACTCTACTCTTCCAAGATTTATCTATCAAAACAGTTTTTCCACCTCATAAAAGTAAGGGTAAGACTATTTACACTCCATCCTTTAGGGATGACAATGGGACGGAGCAAGCCAAGCATAGAGCGAGTTTAGAGCTATGCGGGGTAAAGCGGAACGGGTTTAAATCATGCATGGTGGGACAGGTGCGGGATGGTTAATCAATCGCCAAAAGATTTCTATGAAAATCTTCGCCAAAGTCGCCTCTCAAAGCTTAAAATATTGAGAAAAATTATGATTCTACTGATAAATTGAGACGAGATCTTGAGAATTAAGATAATCTGGATATTATTGTGATGATTTGAGACTTGTGATATTATTTGGAGAGTTTTGTGATAAAATTGATGATAATTGTGATATATTAGAGGTTTGTGTGTATATTATGGGACCTGTGGAGTATGGTTTCATTGACATCCTAATTATTGATGAGAGAGAGGTAATATAAGACATATTGATGGCATTGTGGTATAACTGATGCACTTGACATAGCCTTTTTTATGGTAAGGCTATTGTACACATCATTTATCATTCATATTACTATTATATATAATTGACTTGCTGCATTGGCATGCACATATCTCGTACTTGAATTGTTGTATTGGTATGCACATATCTCATACTTGAATGGTTGCATTGGTATGCACACATCTTATAGCATCTGTATCACCTGAGATATATAATACATTGAGACATTACAGTATAAGGCTTGCGACGCCTTGAGATACTTCTATATGTGGCCTGCGATGCCTCGAGATACTACAGTTTATGGTCTGCGACGCCTTGAGATATTTGAGTATATGGCCTGTGACACCCCCGAGTTCTATCTGGTAGCTTTGACTAGACAGATGTGTACATCGGTCGAACTCATACATGGTTTGCGACGTCATTGCATTCATACATTTCATATGTATTGCGTCATTATATATCTGTATATATATATTGTATATTAACTTTGTGATGCAGGTGATAGAGACTCTTAGTTATTACATGCTTATTCAATTTCTCTTACCCAGTCGGTTGAACCTACTAGATGCATTTCGGTGTGCTCACCCCTACTTTGTTTCTCCCTGCAGATCGAGCACAAGGACCCCCACAGGGTAGTTGATTCTATTCGATTAGATACCTTCTGCATTACCAGATTCAGTGGTGAGGCTCAATGTAATGACTCAAATGTTATACGACTTCATTGGAACTTGAGGATTTAATTTTTGGACAAAATTTGGACCTAGTATCGTCTCAAAGGAGACTACACAGCCCATGTGAGGTCACGCAGACTATGTGGCCTCCAGTGGTACTACACTTGGCCTTAAATTTTGGGAGTGTGGCCTTAGTATGGAGTTTCGAGCTAAGGCACGTCACACTTAGACCCCGTACGGACCGTGTGACATTTTACGGAACGTGTGGAGGACCATGTGAATGGTCTTAAGATTGAAATGACTATTTTTGTCCTAAATGTAGTCAGACGGCAGTCACATGGCTCGTGTGACTTGATACGGGCCATATGGCTCCGTGGAGTTGATTTCGTAAAATTTTTCTAAGTATGGGATCTTCAAGCTCAAGCTAGGTTCACCTTCAAGCCTTCAATTCAAGCTCATTTATGTTGTTTAAGGCCATCATGGGTCTCCTACATCATGTCAAGTTCAAAGAAATTTCATCGACTAAGTTTTTCATAAGTACCGATTGAAGGGTCAACTTTAAATGTGCATATCTCTTAGCACAAAATGAACTTTGTGGCTTACGACCTATTAATTAAAACTCTTTGAATTAGTTTTCCAATGTAATTGGTCTCACCTTATTTCGAGTTCGGAGCAAGAAGTTATGACCTTTTTCGTAAAATCTGTCTGGGCTAGATGGGAGACTTCACGACCTGTGAAGTGCTTCATGACCCATGAAACTAGGCGTGAGATGTTGCGGGTTAAATTTAGAAGAGTGTTTTATTGAGGTTTTTTTAATTATATTTTGAGCTATCCCTAAGGCTTTTTAAGGCCATTAAACCCCCCTTTATATTCCTATACCTCTCCCACAGTAATTCACAAACCCTTATTCAAGACTAATTCACTCAAGCCACTCTAGAATCTATTCCAAAGAACTCTTGAAGATTTTCAACTTCAGAGCAAGAGGACTCAATTCATCTTCAAATTCTTTTGGGTTTCTTCATCTTAGTGAAGATATGTGGATTTAATCCTTGATTTCTTCCAATCAAGGAGACCCAAATCTTTTCAATCAAATTTCATGAATTTAAGCTCTCTTTGAATATGGGTTTCATTATTTGGATTAATTAGATTAAATTGATGTATGGGTTGTATATATTTGATGATTTTAAGTTACTTTAAGCCTTATTATGATGATTTACGTCGAATTTAAAAGATTATGAATATGCATGTCCCTTTTTAAGACTTGTTTATGCATGGATGATTATATTATGATTTTAAATGTGGATTTAATTATGTTTTCACTTGAATTTCATATTATATTGTTGATTTTATATTGAATCTTAATTACCCATGCTATTTTCATATCATTCAAGGCACTTGCATTCATGACATTGGATTTCTATGGAAATTATAAATGGGTTAAGCCTAATTATATATTATGATATGATTTTGGATAAGATATTGATTGTGACAAGAATGTGATCACATACATATCTATAATTATGACTCTTGGAGCATTTTGGGTGCTTGCACCATCTTGTAGATGAATGGGCTATTCCTATGCATGAGTATTATGACTATGAATATGATTTTGGCATTTGAGCCTAAGTATGAATTATTATGAAGAAGTGTTTGATTTTTTTAAGACTAAGAATGCATTGAAAGGATTTTGAAAATGATTATTGCCTTTTTTGAAAGCATGTACATATACATATATGTATTCTTGTGAGATGACGACTTAACACTGATGGATTGGGGGTGTTAGAGCTATCCCCAAGGGTTCTCTCTCTTTTCTTGAACTATATGTCAGCATAGGAATGGTAGTCATCACCGAAATGATCGAGTCGTAAGGAATGACTATTCATTTATGCTATGATATGTTTTAATATGAAAATCCTTCCGAAATGACCAGGTCGTAAGGAAGGTGGCCACCACATACGAAATGATCGGGTCGTAAGGTGGGGTATAGATTATCTTTGGCAAGTAATCTTTGCTCACCCGATGGGAGGTCAACATCAGGCAAATTCAAGTAATAGCTCGCATGGGTTTGAGATGTCGGTTATTGTCACATCCCCTCTATATATAAGCATCATTTGCATTTCATGCATCATGAATTTCATAGCATCTTATTATACTATATTCCTTATTATATATATCTCTTTCTATATTATGTGCCTTTGTCATCAGGTTTTGATAAGTTACATGCATTACACCCCCCATACTTAGTACATCCAAATGTACTAACGCATATTTTTGCTTACATAATCTCACCATGTAGGGACCGAGGAATACGATCATCCACTATACGACGTTAGCTGGGATCTCAAGTTTTGGATTGTTGTGGTGAGTCCTATCTTCCAAGGACAAACCACCTTTCCTCTGTCTTATATAGCTTTTGCTTATGCTATCTTTACTTGAGGGTGAGCCCAGACAGACGGGACATGTCTTGGCCCCCGTCCCATCTTGTAACTAGAGGTATTGTTGGACATCTTGTAGACTCTTGTCAGATCTATGTGTTATGTGTCGTATTTGAAGCTTATGATTATGGATATATTTTGGATATGACTATTATGGATTTGTTATGAGGATTATGATATTTATGTATGTTTGATGTGGAAATGTGGAAGATCCTAAGTCCCGAATTGCCCCCATAGAGTGAGTCGTCTTACCCGCCCCTTAGTCTTTATGTGCTACATGTTATGTGAATCCATGTTAATCCCTTTTCCTATGATATCCGCAAAGAGTGAGTCCTACTTTCCCATCCCGTAGAACTATGTGTTTACTTTTTGAATACGCTTCTGAATCGATGATGTGAATTTTGGATACTTTGAGACTTGTTTGGGGACTCTCAGGTTTTCATTTGCCATGTCACTCCTACACCCTAGGTCCGGCTCGTAACACTCAGACTTCGAGTCGATGTTGTTTTTTTGAGTTTCCTTTGTTGACTTTTGTATAGATTATGTATTTCCTTTTCAGACAGTGTTGTCTATTCATTTGAGACAGTTGTATTTACTCATTTGTACTACTTTAGATGCTCTTGTACTTAAAACACCAGGTTTTGGGATTTCGTATTATATGTTGTGATTGTTTTTGCTTTACTTTACTCTCTTTAGTTGCGATCCGATTTTGGGTCCTGACAAGTTGACTGCAGATTTAAGGTACCAAATTGAAATCGAGAAAAAAATTAAATCTTTGTAATTAATAAACATCAAATATATAATTTTTTATATTAAACTTTAGTTTTAATTTCTTTTTAGAATTTTGAACCAAACGTGTCTAGTAAACTGTTAGTTGTTGAAAAGTTAATTAGAAATAGTTAAGTGATGATTAAGAAATAATTATTGAAATATTAACTAAAAACAGTTGATTAGTTGTTGAGATGTTAATTCATGAAAAATGCAAAAAAAAAAAAAGGTTATGAATTTTATTTTTATGTTAAATTCAACAAAAAAAGAAAAGAACTTAAAATTTTATGCAGGGTGGGGAGATTCAAAATGGAAAATATGAGAGAATACTTCTTATTCCACTTGAAAAATATTCAGATGTATCTCACAATGAAGGAAAACCCATTTATTCATAATTTGGTCCCTAAGTTAATGTTTCTAACTTAATCACTATAACACAAATATGTTTATAACACAAAAAATTATCAAGTAGGACAGAATAAGACGATTTAAAAAATTTGTGGATTAAATTCAAGTCGTCTTGCACCTCCTTCCCACTCTTCCCACACTGCTCCATTACCATTCCAATCATCTTTCCAAAATCTTATTTTTTTAAACTACATGGGATGCGTCGTTATAAAAATTAAATAAACAGATGAACTAATTATTACAATCTATCAAAAATTTTCTTAATGAGAAGTTTTCTTTGTAATGCCTCGTAATTATTACTTTTCATCAATCTAACAAACAAATTTACATTCGTATACATACGTCTACATATATCTATAGTATATTAAAAGTGTGAAGGTCATTAAAAATATATTTAAACTTTGTGTGTCTTTCATAATACTTCCTTTTAGACAAAATCGTCTTTTTATCATTTTTAAATGTTTTAAGTATTTACTCTTTTATTTATTTAGTTTCAAGATTCACATTAAAATTTCTTTATATTTAGAATTCACTCTTGATTTAGTAGACTGTGAAGGAAAGGAAAAATATTACTATTATTTTGTTTAACATTTAAGACTTTGAATTTAATTAAAATTTAATTTATCAAATATTTTGTTAATAAAAGTACGTAATATAATAAATTTAAAAAAGAAAAAGAGTAATCAAAATTATGTTGGAAACATTAAACTACTCCTTTATATTTATGAGTCTTTTTTAAATTTAAATTGTAATCAAATTAATTATTTAACTCCTTCCTATTCAACTCCAAATTATTACTTTATATATTCACAAACTATGAACATATCTATATTATGAGTAGTTCAATTGATTTTATCATTTTTACCTGTACATAATAGAATAAACAACTGCATCAAATTAATTGTATTTATTTAATTTTATTAACATAAATATTAATTTATTAAAGTATTTATTTAATTTTATTAACATAAATATTAATTTATTTTAATGACAAATATTATGTATATATAATTTTTAAATTGACACGACACATCTAAACTAGTATCTTTATAAAAGGCTCCTTTCATCAAATATTGACTCCAGGTTTTTACAAGAGAAAAGTATTAAATGAGCTTCTAAACTTGACACGAATTATTAATTTCATCCTCGAACTATTGATAGTGTTAAAACATCCTTCTACTTGATTAAGTGAACTTAAATATACTCCTGATCTTATAATAAGAGTGAAATACACCCCTAAATTCTTACCATGTTAAAGGTGTTTGTAACGTTTGTGATAGTTCAGGAGCGTATTTTAGTTAAGTTAGTAAAATAAAAGAGTTAAGACTGTCAATAGTTTAGGCATGAAATTAATAACTTGCGTCAAGTTCAAGAGTGTTTTTAATGGTTTTCTCCTTTTACAGACCAAATTTTAATAATAATTAGAAAAAGGTAAACAAATGTTAGTCTAACTTTTACTCCCTTTGTTCTCTTTTATATGTCATCTTTACTATAAATATTTGTTTCTTAATATATGTCATTTCACAATATCAATGCATAAATTACACTCTTCTTTCTATTTTGTCCTTGATAATTAGTGACTTTGAAAATATATATTCTTTTACCAAAGAACTAAAAAGATAATTAAAGGATAAAATGATAAACTCACCTTTTTTTTAATACAAGTGTCATTTTAAAAAATGACATATAAAAAGAAATCAAAAAATGACATATAAAAAGAAACGGATGGAGTAATAACTAGAAATTGCCGCCTCATAGTTAGGAAAAACGCCAATGGTAAGTTAAGGGGAGAAAAGAACATTGTACCAAATCCAGAGTACCTAGTACCCACACGTGTAAATTAGACCACCATTCTCTCTAAAGGCGCGTCGACTCACTCACACTTGAATCTGAACATTGGTTACGTTACGATTCAACTATTACAACCGACAATTACCAAGCCTAAAATGTTTCACTCATTAATTGACTGTTCAAGTAAAATAATGACTATATATTCTATAATTCTCCATGGGTTATAGTCATGGTATCATCATACTATACGTACATTCATTACATTACATATATAACTCGATAAATAATTTAAAGCTCCAACCATATCTTCACAATCTCCTGCTTATAAATAGGGAGTTAAAAGACATCAACATAACACACAGAAAAATGAGAGAAAGTTTAGCTTCACCAAATGGTTCATTTACTAGTGCCATGACACTTACTGAAGAGGGACTAACCTATGTTCCCAAGTGTTACGTTCTTCCACCATCCCTACGCCCCGATGGAACCCTGTGTAATACATGCTTACCAATTGTGGATCTATCCTATCTGCAGCACCCTCTTCTTCGGTCTCAGATAATCCACCAAGTACACATGGCTTGCAAGGAATTTGGTTTCTTTCAGGTACGACTTGTCGTGAAGCGTCCATGTCACCTGCAATCGTGCACAAGCTAGAATAAGTTACTTATTTACTTCTTCAGTATACATAAAGGTCCTAGCGATAGGGATTCAAATAAGAAAAATATGCATGCACCTAGTAACAAAAAAGATGTCGTCACATCATCCGCATATAGAAAAAACATTTAGAAATCAAGAAGAAATAACTTTTTGTCATACACATGGTACAATAAGAATTCTAAGCTTCCTCTCATCTCTTCCTTTTATTTTCAGTTGATCAGTTAAAATAAACATCCTAGAATTTGAAATACGTCGTCTAGCAGGAGATAAAAAATGACAATCTTCACAAACTCACCCTGAACGTAAAATAACAACATGCATGCAACAAATGACTTTGCAGGTAATTAACCATGGAATCCCATTGTCAATCATGCACGACGCCATGGATGCGGCAAGTGAATTCTTCAATTTACCAACTCAAGATAAAAGGCATCTTTTGTCTTCAAATGTTCATGACCCCGTAAGATATGGTACTAGTCTAAATCATGTCAAAGAGAAAGTGCATTTTTGGAGAGACTTCCTCAAGCACTATGCTAATCCAATCTCAACTTGGATTGACTTGTGGCCATCAAATCCCACATGTTACAAGTAAGTATTTCATTGTCTTTGCTGAATATATTTAGCAGATAAGTTTGTCTTTATAGAAGAATACTTTTACTGTTCAAGAAAGATATAATTTCTTCAAGATCCTGATCTTCATGCAGGAAGAAAATGGGAAACTACACCAAGGCAGCACAAAAGTTGCAAGAAGAGCTTATGGAAGTGATATTTGAGAGCTTAGGACTAAACCAAAATTACTTACATGAAGACATTGCTGAAGGTTCCCAGGTCATGGCAATTAATTGCTATCCAGCATGTCCTGAGCCACATCTTACACTAGGATTGCCACCACACACGGATTATGGTATGACATCCATCATTCTACAAAATCATCAAGGCTTGCAAATCATGGACCGAGATGAGAAGTGGCATTCAGTTCCACTCATTGAAGGAGCTCTCACTGTTATGCTGGGAGATCACATGGAAGTATTGAGCAATGGGATATACAAAGGCGTCGTCCACCGAGCAACAGTAAACGCGGAGAAAAAGCGCATTTCAATTGTCAGCCTTCATAGTCTAGCTTTAGGTAAAAAAGTTGGACCTGCGTTAGCGCTTGTTAACAAACAAAATATCTTGTCCTACAAAGAAGGAAGTTTCAATGATTTCCTTGACTTCATTTCAATAATGTTCTCATTTTTACACTCTTCAAACTCCATTTTGGACCATCCACGTTTATGCTTGTTAAAATGAAAAGGCTTTGTTCGAACATTACTGGTGAGAAGCTCTTCCTTATTTTTTATTTTTCTTAATTATATTTTTTTAGAAAAACAATAAGAGCTCTTCTTTCTTCATGCTAGGAGGCCTCACTGTAAATAATAAATTTTGAACAACTTTATCAGTCATTCCATCTTATCTAGGATTTTTTCTAAAGGCCATTATTATAAGGATCAATAATTTTTTGCACCACCAGCAAAATAAAATGCATCATCAGAATTTTCAATAGACCTAATTATTTATCTCACTTAGCCAACATCGCAACTTGGCAGATAGCAGCCAAAACTGGAAACTTCAAATGATGTCCAAACTGGAAACAAGTTCTAAGTATTCACCACATCAAGTCCAATTTATGCCAAATGTTGGTCATACCACAAGTTTAGTACTCGAACCGCGTTCATCACTGGTAGACGCATTTATGGGAGCATGTGCTCTCACAAAAGGTAAATTTTTATTTGTAAATTGACACAAAAATTAGTTATGACCTTAAACTAATTAGATTAGCAAAGAACATTGTACTAATTTACAAGCACAACCATATACAGTCAAAATCACATTTAACCAATACATTCAGACAATATAGCACAGGAATAGCCAGCATAACAACTGTTGTGACATTAACATTATTATTTTTGTGTTCTCTCTAGTTTTCTGTGTAGAAATCCTTTGTAAGCTGACAGGGAAGCAGGCTTCAAAACTCAAGTTCCATAACTCAGGTAATGCTCACATATGAACTTGGCATCCAGCTAATGTTCAGACGCCTGTGCTGTTTTCGCTCCAATACTATCTACTCATTTCAAACCTTCGCCAAACTAACTTCAAATCATCGCTAGGAATGGCAATAGGACAGGCACAGGTGGGGTGGGGGCAGGGCACAGCAGGTCAGAGTACATTTTTGAAAAATTACAAACGGAGCAGGATAAGTGGTAGGACAAGGAGTTTCATATGCAAATTGAAAATTTCTCAAACATATTTCAGTGTTGACAATGGAATTTTTGTTGACAACATTTAAAATAAGATTCCCTATTAACGAAATATCAATTGTTGGCAATATTTAAAATATGATTTCATATTAATGAAATATCAATTGTTGGCAACGTTTTAAATTAGATTTCATACTAAAGGAATATCAATAAATACATTTTTATTTAAATAGTTTAATATGGCTAAGTGTCGTACTACTGCTTAAATCATAGTATTTCAATAACAAAAAGATAACTCATCTGTATCAGATATTTGGCTCATTCTCATCTATGCAAGCTTTAGAAATAAAAGTAGTGCAAATTATTTTCTGCTACTAATTCCAAAAGTAAACACTGCAAAAAGCCAAACAACATAGAAACTAGATTTGTGTTGTATCATTTTAAATTTGGAAGACCAAAAAGTGTATATCTCTTATTCACACTTAATTGTCTAAGGGTTGCCCTGCCCTGCCCTATTGACATTCCTAATTATCGCAAACAAGGAAGGCAGATGCATCTCAATTTCTTTAAGTTGGTTATTTTACATAGAATTGATTTCTTATTGCACCAAATGGCTACAATCTGTCACCTTTGTTAATCAGATAACTTGGGAGACTTGCCATGTTATCCACCTCCTAAAAAGTTATCTCCATGTATCATAAGAATCGGAATTAGTAGTCATTTAACGACTATTAAACAAAATTATCCAACTGATTTCTAGTTTCTTCAGCATAAGAAGCCATATATCTTAGAAATTTAGTTTAGGCTTTAAGAATTTTACTATTAAACAAATTTATCCCAACAAATGAAGCCATATATCTTAGAAATTCAGTTTAGGCTTTAATATCCCCACTTATCTCTAATTTATTGAGCAACTGAAGACAAATTTCTCAGAATTCAGCCAGCCACAATTTTAAGTATTTAACGACTATTAAGCAAAATTATCCAACTTTTTCTAATTTCTTCAGCAATTGAAGCCACATTTCTCAGAACTTCTGTTTATGGCACAATTTTAAGTATATAATAATTATTAAACATAAGTATCCTAACTTATTTCTAATTTCTTCAGCAATTGAAGCCATATTTCTTATGAATTTCAGTTTATAGCGCAACTTTTAAGTACTTTCAGTAAGTATTACTAAATGAAAATCAGCTACTTTGAGAATTGTAGATTTACATGATTCTCAAACTAACTAGTAAAAACTTTATTTACACATTAAAAAATCATTAAAATGGAGAAAAAATCAACAGATTTGAGGCAAAAACACTTACGAAGGAAAGTGATAAATTGATTCAGAAAACTATACTCTGCCTTTTCTTTTACGTCTCTGCTCTTCTCTGTCCCTACTGCCTATGCATCTTCTCCGTGAGAGTTTTTGATTTTCAATTTTCAGTGAGAAGAGGCTCCGCGGATTTACCGTATTCGTTTCAACTCGGTCCTATACTGAGCCACGTGTCTATATTCGACGGCTCACAATTTATAGGCTTTGGAGTAGTTTTTGAGCCTTTTTTTTTCACTCTGATCCGCTCATATATTTAAAAATAGATATTTCTAATATTTGGATAAAAAATATATTTTGAATACTTATTTTAAAATTATAATAATAAAAGTAAATCTATAATTATATAAATTCACTCAAACAGACTCTTATGCTTTTCAATTTTCACCCGAAAATGCAAAATTTCATTAACATATTGTATTGTACTATACTGTATTATATTGTACTGTATTATACTGTATTGTTTTAATAAAAAATAGTATTTGAATCGATTGTATCATCTTCATTGTTAGATTGTTACATAATACAACACATCCATAAGTTGAATGATAAACTTACAAAAAAAAAGTAAAATATGGAGTAGAGCTAATATAAAAAATTAAATATAATTATTAAATAATAAATAAAAATGACATGGAAAGAAAATATTTAGGTAACAACCGATCAGCGAATTGATTGCTACACAAAATGAGCCTTTTTCGTCATTATTGAGTGATGTAATACAATAAAATTTAAATAACAATCAAAATAAAATATTCTATTTAAACATATAATACAATACAATAGGTAACAACCATCTGAACGGGGGCACTTACTTGTCATTCACACTCAAATATGTCCAATAAACAAATAAGAACATTAAATTTGTTATACACACAATTTCAAATCATAAGTATATAATAATATGAAACACAAATCAATGCAAGAAAAATAATTTAATTATCAATATTTGATCCGCTAATAAGTTCCTGGGCAAGCCTGATGCAATAAATACATAGATATTTAGAGCCACACATATCATATATTTTTATACACATCACAATGTGATTCACTAGTTAAAGCATATATATCAACAAATCAATTAACATATAAAATACACTTAGAAGCTAATTAAAAAGAAAAATAAAATAGCACAATTTTCAATTTATTTATGTTGACCGTTTTTAAATTTAAATGGATATATGTAACTGAAAAAAAAAATTCTTCATAGTAGTATAGACTTTCCTATTTATTAAGTAGAAATTAATATTCTATATTTCTTTCAAGTGCAATAATCTTTTCCAGTTCTCCTATTGGCTAATCAAGCGTCTTTTGATTCCCCGGTATATTATATTTTCTATTTCGTCGCTCGAGTTATTTAAAAAAAAATTACATATACTATAAAGAAAAAGGATTTCTTTTTTTTTTTTGGTTAATTATCTCCCTGATCAACTACAAAGATTAACCTAAACTAGATGCTTCAAGATATGATTTTTCTCACATATATGAGAATAAATTCATGTTAAAACTGTTGAGAGTAATTAAGTAGTTAGTAGGAGGTTAGTTTGTTGAATATCTCATTAATAGTTAGTTTTGTAATTAGGAGTTAAGGTAGTTAACAAAATTAATTACTCCTTGTTGTATAAATAGAGTAACAGTACAGTACAGATGTAAACTCTGCTTCTCCTTTTTCAATGAGAATCAGACTGTAAAAGTTCTCCCTTTCTCTGAGCTTCTTCCATAGCCTCTTTCATAGTTTCTTTACTTCTTTATAGCTAGAATTTCATCATGGTATCAGAGCAGGTTGATGAAATCGAATGCATTGCGTTTCCTTGAACACTGTAGAGTCGTCGATTGAAGCTAGGTCAAGGCGAGTTCATCAGCAATGGCGGAAATCGAAGAAGACAGTGCTAGAAGGTCCACTAGGATGAACACAACGATTGATGCGAATCATCCCCTATTCCTACAAGCATGCGACACACCAGATAGTTCTCTCATCTCCTTTCAACTGTCTGGTCCAGAAAATTATGCCTTATGGAGTAGATTTATGAGAATCGGACTAGTAGGGAAAAGTAAAATGGGGTTTGTTGACGGGAGACATACGAAGGACAAATTTGATCCTTCACTTCACGATTTATGGGAGAAAGTGAATGCCATAGTACTGTCATGGATTATGAGTTCTGTAAGTAAAGATTTGATTAGTTGTGTAGCATATTCTTCTAGTGCATATACAGTTTGGAATGATCTGAAGGAGAGATTTGACAAGGAAAATGGTTCTAGAGTTTTCCAATTGCATAAGGAGATTGCAACATTTATATAGGGAACATCATCTATCTCAAGTTATTTCACCAAATTGAAGGATTTGTGGGTGGAGTTTGACTCGTTAGTGCCATATCCTGGTTGTGAATGTGCAGGATCAAAGAAATATATTGAACATTATCAGTATCAACGTCTGTTACAGTTTTTGACAGGGTTAAATGAGACTTATTCACAAGCGAAAAGCCAAATTCTAATGATGATGCCTGTCCCTAATATCAATAACGCATATGCAATGTTGATATCTGAAGAAAGCCAAAGAAATTTGGGTAAATCAACTGAAGATTCAGGTGGCATGGCTTTGTTCAGCAACAAAGTAGGACAGAATCAGTATAGTTCTAGTGGATCTGGTTATTCAGTAAAAGGAAATCAGGGTAGTTCATCTGGGCTTGCTGGTTCAGGGTATTATGATAGAGGAAATTATAAAGGAAAGAGTGCACATTTGTTCTGTGAATACTGCAAATAAAGAGGCCATACAAAACAAACATGTTACAAGATTCATGGCTACCCAACAGATCACAAGCCTAAGAAGAAGAATGCATATTCATCACAATACACAGCCAATGCAGTAACAAACTCAACTGGACATGATCATTTCCAGTGTAGAAACTTACCACAGGTAGAATCTTCTTAGTCTACATATAGCTCAAGTCAAGGAGGTGGTATGATGTTCACTCAGGAACAATATGATCAGATTTTGAAGATGCTCCACAAGGAAATCCCATCTGACTCAGGTAAGACAGGTATGAATCAAGTTTTCTTGGCTACCAACAGTGCAGCTTTTAGGAAGTGGATAATAGACTCTGCAGCTTCCAATCATATGGTTCATAATAAGGAGTTGTTGGATGGAATTAGCCAGATTACTAAAGCAAATATTAAGAGAGTATATTTGTCAGATAGTAATGCACTAGACATAGCATGTGTGGGAAAATGCAAGTTAGATAATGGAGATACCATCACAAATGTACTGTGCATTCCTGAGTTTAAACACAACTTACTATCAGTATCCAAACTAACCAGAGACTTGAAGTGTGCTATCACTTTTTTCCCTGATCTCTCTGTTATGCAGGATCTGTTCAGTGGAGTAGTGAAGGGGATTGGTAGAGAAGTTGATGGTTTGTACAACATTCAATTGCCAATAAAGAAGGAAGGAAGTGTCAAAACAATAAGTGCCAACTTGATCAACAATACATTGTAGATAAGGCTGGAGATGTGGAAATATAGCAGAAGACTTGGACATACTCCCATCAAAGTATTACACCAAATCCCTATACTGAAGATCAAGGAAGACTGTCGTGACATTCAAAATTGTAATATCTGCCCACTGGCTAGGCAAACTAGGCTGCCATTTCCTAGCAATTCTAGTAGAAGCAATGACATCTTTTCTATCATACATGGAGATGTTTGGGGTCCATATAGAGTTTCTAGTCATGGTAGCTGCAGATTTTTTTCTTACTCTGGTAGATGATTGTAGTAGAATGACATGGGTGTATATGTTAAGGATGAAGAGTGATGTTATTGTCATCCTTAGACAATTTTTTACATTGATAAAGACTCAGTTTGGTGCACAAGTGAAGATTTTTAGAAGTGACAATGGTACTGAATTTTTCAATTCTAATTGCACTGATCTGTTTAATTCCCTTAGTATTATTCATCAGAGTTCTTGTGTATACACACCTCAACAGAATAGATTGGTTGAGAGAAAACATAAGCACATTTTGGAGATTGCTAGAGCCATTCGTTTACATGGTTTCTTGCCACTAAAGTTCTGGAATGAATGTGTCCTCAATGTTGTCTATGTGATTAACAAGTTACCTCTGCAGGTTCTGTCTGGTAAATCTCCTTTTGAGATAGTATATGGTAGAGCTCCATCATTACATCACATGAAAGTTATATGTTGTTTATGTTTTGTAACTAATCTTCATAATGGAGATAAAATTCTATCCAAGGTCTGTTGCAACTGTGTTGATGGGATATTCTTCCACACAAAAGGGTTACAAGCTTTTCAACATGCTCACAAACACCTTTTTTGTCAGCAGAGATATGGTTCTCAAGTAGCACGTATTTCCCTTTCAGATGATCAAAGACAAGAAATTGCATTTGTTTCCAAATGGAGTCATCACAACACCTAGCATAGAACCCTTAATCATTCTAACATCCACATCACCCAATCCTCCCATGCCTGCTGATCCTTCAACCCCTTCTCCTCTCATTTCTGCTGATCCTTCAACCCTTTCTCCTCACATGCCCATACCTCCATCACCTGGAATTACTCCTTTACCAACCCCTATTGCTCCCAGAAGATCAAGTAGGTCCAGTACTGTTCTTACTTGGTTACATGACTATGTATATGGCAAGTCAAATTCAGCCACTACATCCACTTGTCTTTATCCTATACAGTCCTACATATCTCATACCAATCTTAGTCCTCATTATCAAGCTTACTTGTCCAAAATTACCCCTAACAAAGAACCTCAGTCATATGATGAAGCAGTGACAGACCCCTTATGGGTGGATGCTATGACTTGGAACTAGCTGCTTTACAGGATAATCATACTTGGTCCATGGTTGATCTTACCTCTGGTAAGACTCCTATAAGACGCAAATGGGTGTTCAAAGTGAAGTATAAAGCTAATGGTGAAGTTGAAAGGTACAAAGCCAGACTGGTAGTAAAGGGATATAGCCAACAGGAAGGTCTAGATTATCAAGAAACCTTCTCTCCTGTTGTCAATATGGTTACTGTCAGGTTGGTTCTTTCTTTGGCTGCTTCAAATCAGTGGTGTTTACACCAAATGGATATTTACAATGCATTCCTTCATGGTGACCTAGTAGAAGAGGTCTACATGGTTCCATCACCAGGCTTTGGCAATCAAGGAGGGAATAGACAAGTATGTAGACTGCAGAAATCCCTGTATGGACTCAAGCAAGCATCAAGACAGTGGAACTTGAAGCTTGTTGAGGTTTTGACCAACTCAGGGTTCACACAGAGTCATTTTGACTACTCTTTGTTCACAAGAAAGAAGGAAGATAGCATAGTGATCATCCTAGTCTATGTTGATGATATGCTAGTTACAGGCAATGATCATATAATGATTCAGGAAGCCAAGGCAGCCTTGCAGGAGAAGTTTAAGATCGACTTGGGTGAGATGAAGTACTTTCTTGGAATTGAGATAGCAAGATCAAAGGAAGGAATTCTCATGAACCAAAGGAAG
>JAPFFP010000001.1:22015121-22044758 GCA_026153255.1 Solanum medicagineum
ACAGAGAATTTTATACTATTATTGTTCTTGAACTTGTTTTTAGGTAAAATCAACAAGCTAGTTTCACTATGGATAATTTAAAGGACTAAATTAGTCGAGGATATATTTAAGGGACTATCTTAGACATATCCTAAACATTAGGTACTATTTGCGTCATCTTCTCCATTTACGTGTCTTCGTTGCAATTTGCAGGGACGCTCTCTCTCCCACAGGCCACAACCTCTTTGTTTTTGCATCTGAATTCTGCCGTGAAGCATCAGATTGCGCCCAATTCTCGCCGGCGAATCCCTCATATTCCGGAGAATTTCGTTTAGAAGTAATCGCAATGAATACAGAATAGTAAGTTCCGTTGTCATATTACTTATTATTTTGCAATATTTCCACATTGCACTATCAGAATGAATACAGAATAGTAAGGCTGAACTATCCATTCAGATTAGTTTTTGTTATTCAATTTCCTTATCTCAATTTTTTTGCCTTTTGATATACATTCGTTTAATTGTGAATTTATTGAAAATATCCTTATTTTATCGCATTTGTTGATTTCACTTATGAACCCTAAGTCTTTAAATTCTGCAATCAAATGTCGTTTGAGAAAACTGATTACATTCTATACGTGAAAACTTAATGAAAATACCCGGAGGATCGCTTATATACTAGGTTCTCCCTCCTAATGATAGCTGGGAGGAGGATGAAAATGCTTAACTATGGCAGTATTAATTTGTGCATTGTCTTACTATCCTGAAAAAATGTTCCCTTTTATCCTTTGTGTCCTTTTTCTATTTCAATGGTCAGAAAAGGTAGTCAAGAAATGGTGAAGTTCAGAAGAGTTTCGGTAGTCACATAAATTTGTAGAAGGTGGAAAGGAGGGAGCATCAGCTGTCTGATGAACTTCATTCCAGAATACATCTGGAAGATCTTCTTCTATTTTCAAGCTATTACCTGTTTCTCTATTTAAATATATCAGATTCACTGTAAATGAGTCATCGAATTTTTGTATATAGAGTTCTTTTTTGCTGTATTGTTAAAGACGAGCCTGAAGCACACTTAAACCTTGAAAATATTTGTTGTGCTGGTTCGGTGCTTTGTGTCACATAAGACACTAAAGCTTGCATCATAGTGCTCATGAAGTCTATCTTAAAGAGGACAACACTAAACAATAAATTTAGTTCCCAAAGCAATATATTCATTTCTAAAGGCATTTTTGTACATACGAATAAGTTTTTTAATTTTTTTTTTAAGTTATGAATGAAATTAGAAATTTTGTAGATGAAAATTACCAATTAAATTAGAAACTTAAGATTGTATTTTTTATATTTGAATTAGAAATTTAAAATGGGTTTGAACTTGATAAAGAGAGGATTTTACTTCATGGATTTTACTCAATTGCAGTTTTCTGTAAGTTAATCCATATAATTGTTGTGTGTGTTGCCGATTAACATTTACAACAAATTTTTTCTTGCATTACATATACTATATGCAACTCTCTTCAATAAAGTACTCCCTTCAGTTGTGTTTTGCTTTTAAGTCCCTGTTGGCATTTGGTGCCTTCCTATTCTTTTTGTGTTTGACAACATTGCTTTCATAATTACCTCTAGATCAGTTGAAACGGTTGGTATGATCTTTTTTCACATGCTTTCATAAGGCCCAATTAGTAACATCTAAGTCATTTTTATTGAATTCTCTAAGATGGTTTAAGTGGGAATCAGGTTGATAAATGTTTGTATTCCTTTGTAGTAGAGCTGCTAGATAACTAGGATTATGTGTCTCCTGATGTACATTTAATCGTATCAAGTGCAACCTAGAGAACAATCTCCAAAATGTAATTTATATTCGAATTTGTAGGCTTTGTCTGATTATCAATGACAGCATATGGTAGGACAATTATCCTATCAATGTCTGTCTCTTTAACCTATCAAATAGAGTACAATCCTTAGAAAATCTCCTTCTCAGATTCTATCATAAGGATCAATATGACCATACTATAACACCGCATCATGTAAGTATGTAAGAGTGTGTGGTGATTCTATAATGTATAGACTACTTTTTCTTGGGTTATTGATGAATTTGTGGAATAACGTTTACTAAAAAGCAAAGTAAATCTGAACATCTAGTGAATGAGACATGAAATTTAGAACTTCGGTAATTTCATATAATTATAGTCAAATTGAGTAGGAGGATCAAATTTAATACCAAAGTGTCCAGCAGATGTTGCTAAATTATGCATATATAGAAAGACAACAAACTTTTCTACGTTGTGTTGATATAATAATTGAGTTTTCTTAATTGGTACATTTCTGTTCTTCATTTTAATGTTAGTGCTTGCTTCTGCTAGTGATTTAGCTTTGTCATCTAGGATAGTGGTTAAGCGCAACTTTTAACATCTGCAAGCCATTGGATCTATTTATAATTAACTTTGTTGTGATTTTCGTGCAGTGATTACCTGTTCAAACTTTTGCTTATCGGCGATTCTGGTGTTGGGAAGTCATGTCTCCTTTTGAGGTTTGCTGTGAGTTTTCTGATCTTGGATTTGTCTGTACTGCCTTTTTACTCTAGTACTGCTTTTATCTTTCTTTGTGTAACATACCGACTGAACTCCTGATTGACTAAACAAATGGAGGATTTTTGGAGCATCATGGTCATATGCACTGGCCACTGGATTCTCCATGTCTTCGTTTTCTGTTCCATTCTGCCCTTGGAGTGAATCAGTTATCTGAGCTCATACTGACCCTTCCCTAATTTTTCATTTTTATTCTAAATTTGGGGAAATTTTTCTTTCATATGTCTTTAATCCAGTAGGATCTTTTTGGTGGTTCTGTGTTGTGCTTTTATTTTAGCATTCAATGTCCAATCAACCTCGAAGAACCTAATCCACCTTCGATTTCCCTGTCTCGCAAAAACCATTAGCTGTCCATAGGTACTTTGCCAAATTTCCATATTCAGAAGACCAAAATGTAAAAACAAATGACCAGTATGAATAAGAGATTGATATTTCCGTAAAGCTTAATTGCAAATTCATTGGAGTTGCATTTACCTTCTGTGGTATGTACTGAAAAAAGGGAATGGAAAAAACTGAACTGAAGATTGGAAGGAAACAGAAAAGTAGTTTGAATTCAGTTCAAGCACACAATGGTATAATGTGCAGCAATCAACAGTAGCCTTCTTGAAATCATATCTATCCAAGTTCGTACTTCTTCACCAATTCTAGTCACATTTCATTGTTGCTGGTCGCATCTTTGGTCATTGGACTTTGGTTACCCCATTTCTTGCATTAGAAGTTGCACAAAAAGCGCTATAAGTTGCAATTTTAAACTTCAAATGAATAAATTATGACATAACATATCCATATACTTTGGTCAAAGATGGCCTCTTTGACCCTAGTTGAAGTGAGCATCAACAATTATGGGACAGAGAAAGTACCATATGACATAGATTGTTCTCTGCACGACAGTAATGAAGCCAACTAAATAATATGTCTTGGTTTAAGGATTTGTTCTCAGTGTTTGGCAAAGGCGCAGTTAAGCCTGAAGCTCAAAGAAGCGTAAGGGAGGCGCTTTCCTCACTTAGGATGTGCTTTAGTGTAGGCAAGGCACTAAGACGTGCTCCTCATTACCATGAGTTCTATCTTGAATAAAGGGGTAATTGTGAAGGAAATCATTATGAATGATATTGTTATTTCTTTCCTGCAATACATATATACATATTTTTTTCTTCATTGTGCCTTTTTTAACTTAAGCCCACACTTTAATTGCTAGAGTATTTTTTAGCTCTTTCCGCCTTTACAACACTATTTGTTGCTTATTTGCTGTAATCTCCATGTCAATTTTTTCTTGGGAAAAGGGTGAAAGATGCCCTTAATGCATTATAAATGACTCAAAAATCCCCTCTCTCCACCAACTTCTAGAGTCTACTTGAGTATGCTGGTGAAGTTGTTTTCTTGCTTTATAAGGAAGTTGCAACTATCACTATCTCACAGAAAACTACTTCGCCCATGATATTTGCTCCTCCTTCCTATAACTCAAAGGCATAGTCATTAATGATGAACTTGTCGCTTGCTATGTAGCTTTCATTGTTAGAGAATATTAATCATTAACTGATAGATTCTTACCCTGCTGAAAAGTGTATCAGAATATATTCAATGTTGTTTAAATTTTTCTTCTGTCATTGTCGCTGACTATGATGCGTCTTTTTACCATCAGGATGACACATATCAGGAGAGCTACATAAGCACAATCGGAGTTGATTTTGTAAGATACTTTAATTGTTTATGTGCTATTCAATTTTACATATGGTTGGAATTCCATGACCTTATTCAGCCAGAGTATTTTTACTTATATGTTATCACTGATTTACCAAATATCCAAATATTTTTGTGTAGAAAATTAGGACAGTGGAGCAAGATGGGAAGACCATTAAGCTTCAGATTGTAAGACTTCAACTGCACTTCTGCTTCAGGCTTTCATTTTAATGAACTTCTAATGGAATCAAGATATTGGTGTTTTCTATTTTGACACTGTTTAGTGGGATACTGCTGGACAAGAGCGTTTTAGGACTATCACTAGCAGCTACTACCGTGGAGCCCATGGCATAATAGTGAGTAGTGACCTTACTTTTTCTTAACACAATATAGGTAGTAATTACTTGACATTCTTCTTATGGCCTCTATGGTAGATTGTTTATGATGTTACGGATCAGGAGAGCTTCAATAATGTGAAGCAGTGGCTGAGTGAAATTGACCGTTATGCTACCCCAAATGTTACCAAAATTCTTGTTGGGAATAAGTCTGACCTTGTTGCTAATCGAGTTGTGTCGTATGAAACAGCTAAGGTGAATCATCTTCTTGCAGATATTATGATATGTTGTCTTTTAAATGGAAAATTAACTTATACTAATCTATTTTTAGGCCTTTGCTGATGAAATTGGTATTCCATTCTTGGAGACCAGTGCGAAAGACGCTAGTAATGTAGAAGAATCTTTCATGGCTATGACTGCTGCTATAAAGAAAAGGTAAATGGTTCCTTATATTTAAATAGTGCTAGTCAGTGGTGACTTTTATAGCCTTTCATAGTTGTGGCGTGAGCTTTGATAAAATTCAACTCCTGTTTTCTGTGTGACAGATACTTGTTTACTTTTATCACTTCCTTTTCTGACATTATGTTCCATCCAGAAAATTGAGAGAGATTTTAGGTAGTAAATATGGTTACCTTCCCAGTTAGTATCCTATTTAATGCTTTAAATGGATGTGAACATAGTGATGAACCTGCAACCCACCATAATCATTTACAAACCCAAAAAAAAGAAAAATTTAATAGACAGATACAGCAACTTTTTGACCTCCGTCCTTGTACGAGATTATACGGTTTAATCAACTTCATTTAATGCTATAAAATGTTCTCTAAATCTTTTTTCGTTTACATTCATGAGATAGCTGGCATATCTGTTGCTTCTCTTAATTCCCATTATTTCCTTCTCTCTGGCTTCCTGATTGCAGTATGCCAAGCCAACCGGCCACAAATGCTGCTCAGCCTCCAAATGTAAATATTCGTGGACAACCTGTTGCTCAGAATAGTGGCTGCTGCTCGTCTTGAGAGAACGTTCACTATTTGCTTGCTGGCTCATCAGTCATCCATCACATGTCTACTGTAACCTCACTGATCAGCAACAATGTCTACCCTTGTAGCCTTGTCCTGCACAATCTTTACAGCTAGATATATCTTTTATTTCTTGATGAGATATACATCTTTTTATTGAGTGTACTAGCACTATTCGTTGTCCTTTGACATTAGGCCTGCTTATGGTTAACGTTTATTTAAATAAATCTCTCATAGTGGAACCGAAAACTATATTGGTGAACATGAATATGCTCAAAAACTTCTTGGGACTAACATCCTTTTTTTAAAAAAAAAAAAAATACTGGATGTACCAAAAGGATCAGGATTTCATCACTATAAGAACTGTGCTAAGCTCAGAGTCCTACTCCATTAGCTGTTCTCAACTGTGGACAATGTGTGAGGGCCTAAAATAATTTGTTCTTTATCTAATTTCCCCTGCACATAATGAGAGCTTAGTGTTGTCCTTTTTAACTCTAATTTGTTCTGTACTCAGGAGAATAAGGCAATCTGTGCAAATAGGTATGTTGGACATCCCTACTTACTTTTGATTGCTTTACAGGAGATTACATGTATTAGAATTTGGAAATTTCAATCTGGAGAGTTGTAGTTATGCATATGAAGAAGAAATTACTGGGCAGAAGTAATAGTTTTTTTAAATCATCAGCTTTTGTTGATAAAACAGCAGAAATATACATAGAAGCCATTAAAAGTTTTTGGACAGACCAGTATACATTAACATTCTTCTGTCAGTAAAGGCTACTTATGCTGTGGCTCAAACTTGTAGGAGGCATAAGAAAGAGCATGTTTGCTCCAGCTATGATGAATAAGTTGAGCTTTGGCATTTTCACCTGCTGCACCCATTGCTACATGTAATGGATACAGGTGATCAGGCCATGGATGTGCCATTTTGGCACAAGGTGCTTTTGTCATATAGTTGTTGACATCTTCATACCTTCCATTGATGAGGGATTCCTTAAGCCAATTGTCAAAATCCATAGCCCAAGACGCGACACCAGCTGTATCGCGCAAAGCCCTCAAGTTATGAGTTGCAGATCCAGAACCAACTATGAGGACACCCTCTTCCTTGAGAGGTGCCAATGCTTTTCCAATGTTGAAATGATAAGTTCCATCCTTCTTTGTCTGAACAGATAGCTGGCAGACTGGGATGTCAGCCTCTGGATACATGAGCATAAGAGGCACCCATGCACCATGATCTAGGCCTCGGTTATTGTCTTCGTGCACTTGATTGAAGCCCGATGACTTGAGCAGCTCCTTCACCCTTTTGGCTAATTTTGGAGCTCCTGGTGCTTGGTATTTCAACTGGTACATCTGTTGGGGGAAGTTATAGAAGTCGTAAATCGTGTCATTGAGGCCAGTGATGCAATTCACAGTAGGCTCTGAAGTCTCCCAGTGACCAGAGATCACTAAAATGGAATTGGGTTTCTGGGTGAAGACTTTCTCTTTGAAGGACTTCAAGAAATGCCTGGCTGGTAAAGAATCATCTATTGAAAGCATTGGAGAACCATGTGATATGAAGAAGGTTTCTTTCACAGGAAGGGCCATTTGACTACCCATTTTCATCAAGAATTCAAATTCAATGTTAGATCTGCTATTTTAACCACACTGCACTCACCTACTACGATGTAGAGATCTCACCTACCACCATCCTTGCCCTCTGATCTCTCTTCTTTTTTAAGTTCGAGTCTATTGCTTAAACAAAGACACCACGTGTGCCATGTGGTAAATTATTTATTTTTTAAAACTTAAACAAAAGGAAAAAATAACACTATAATTCTGAGATACTAACTTCGAGACAAGCTATTCTGTAATTGTGAGAAACTCATCTCAAAATTAATTTTGTAATTAATTATATTGTATAACTTGTACCAAATGAGCCTATGGCAGCTGAAGTGATCAACAACAAAGAGATCATTCTAAAATATTATGCGGAAAAGTTCATTTAAGATTTGAAGGCAAGTAAACTCAATCTTCAATCAAGAGCACCATGTGGTCTTCTTCAATAGTCAACAGATAATATTATACTAACTTTATAAAATACATGCTTAAAATATTTAGTTTTACAAAAGGTAACTGATTCACGCACTCCGATTTTTGCTTTTAAATTTGCCTCTATCCTTGGGAGTGGGGGTGTTGGGATAGTGGCAAACTTATTATCAGTTAAATTTGATCACTATGCGAGAGAATGGTGTTCATGCTCGATGCTCCTCTTGATTCTTGCATCTTCCCATTTTTTCAAATTAATTAAGCACCTAGCCTACCAGTGAAGAGGAGAATCATCGAGCTATAGCAAAGTGAAGGAAGGTAAAAAGATGTCTAGTTTTCGCATCAGTGAACAATAAAAAAAAATGAACCTTGAGAAGGTACAATAGGAGTGTCAAATGAACTAGCAAAAACATGTTAAACCACACCAAAGATTTGCACTCCTCACGGTCCCCCCCTAAACAGTTGCTCGCTGGTCATGGCTATTTAAATTTTGTTACCTAACACATAATACCAAAGGTAAAGGTATTTATCCCCAATTAGAAAACAAGTACCCTGCCATCTCACTCAGTCAATGAGAATTGTCACTAAATGATCAACAACAACATACCCAGTGGAATCCACAAGTGGGACCTCAGAAGGGTAAAATGTACGCAGACCTTACCACTATCTCATAGAAATAGAGAGGTTGTTTCCGACAAACCCTCGTCTAAAAGAATAGAGAGCCAGTAGAGTATCATTGTCACTAAATGATGCACAGAAAATATTACAAGAACAAAACAGTGGAAAAAAAGATAATGCGTAAGTTAATGAGCTTCATATACCCCAGTAGATCAAAAGAGTAACATATCAGATAAAATTGTGAAAAAAGAAAAGGAAAAAAAAAGCTACAGAGGGATCACATGAACGGAAGAAATTTACAATGAAACTTCCACTCCATTATTATAGTCAGATTTGCCTCTTGGATGTGGGAGACAAGCACTACAGAAGCATCACTTGCCACCCAATGTAGGGAAGTGACCTCGATCTTCAATGGGAGGAGCGGCTTCCACATTGCTCGTCGTGTTGGCTCCAGTGTAACCTCTACCACGGCCACGCCCTCGACCTCGACCACCAGGTGCATAATACCTCTCACCCTCAGCAGGCTTCAGAAACTCGTTAATGCTGACTGCCTGAAGCCAAAGAAAGAAAGAGGAGATTTGTAAGATGAACGCAATTTTCGCCCTCATCTTACTGATTCACACCTCATCTCGATAAAATCTGGCCTGTGCATGCACATGTATAAGAGTAGATATAGGACTTCATACAACCTAAATATACTCTCTATAACAATGTTGTAACATAATACCATTTTCATTGACAGGCATGCAACAGCATCCAGAGAAGAGTATGAATAACTGCTGTGGTGTATAGCAAGAATAACAATTATATCAGGCATCATATGAGTATTATAACGGGTTAGATGCATTGTTCATATAACAATTGTAACAGACTGGAGGCATTGTTCATAAAGATTGGTAAAGCCTTGTTGGGCAGCATAAGAAAAGCATGTGCTGGGTAAATGAGTGTCGGATGCATATGCTGAAGAATTACCTTCTTTGCCTTCTCTTCCTTCTCAGCAGACTCTCTTCTCTTATCCTTGGAGCCCTAAAATCATGGCATAGAAGTATATCAAGAAATGCATTAAAGATATCTGGCAACATGAGCAGATGACAGAACGTCTAGAGAATTTCACCAATTTGACGAAGATCTCATCACTGGATTTCTTTGAAAGCTGTTGCATGGATTCAAAAACTTTGGTGTCGACCCTCCTTTCCTCAGTCTTAAGTGCCTGCAAAGCCTTCCGTTTTTCTTCTAGCAACTTCTCATACTCTTCAAGGGTCATCTCCTATTCATTCAAGGAACATGAATTACATTAAGCATAAAGCAATGTACAAATTTACCTGCATTTCTAACAATAAATCATCCGCTGCGAAGCACTCACTCTCTCGCAGTGAACTGGTAAGAACTATTAACCATCACCTGCAACTCCACCATGTCTTAAGTACTAGATCTATCGTAACTAGCACTAAACTTGGAAAGTTTCTACAACTGATGAAACTTCTGCTTCTATCTTATGGCCAATGTTTGTCAAAAGTGAAACACATTAAAAAAAAAAAAAAAACACTCCAAACATTATTAAAGATTTAAGCATTAAATGCAGTTGTGACCTAATCAAATTTATTAGTTTAAGTTTCTTTTTAGTAAATTGTTATCCTATTCCTAACAACTACAATATTCATCCATAATGTTTCTTTAAAAATTAGTCTATTGCTGTGAAATTTGTTGTGTAGTGCATGCCTCATTGACAGAGCCCATGGTCTGACACTCTGCCTTGAAACCTTGGTGCTTGCAAAGAAGTCATTACTTCATAGCTCAAGTGTTCCCTCAACAACATTATTAGGTGTTAAATCACGATTTTTGAGGGTCTCTCTCATACAACAAGGTGGCAACACAAGGATATACAAAAGTCCAATCAATAACGTGTTGTGTATGATACAGAAGACTTCACCTTAGCTTCAGGCTCCTCGTCCTCAGCTTTAGCAGCCTCATTTTCCTTCTTGTCATCTCCTGCTTCTTCCTCAGTGGAGGGTTTCTCCACATTCAGATTTTTCTCACCTTCATTAGAAACTTCCCCAGTCATCCTGTAATAGACAATATAACAAAATTCAACATCAAACTCAATAGACAGAATACTATTTACAAGAATACTATGGAAAAAGAACACTTGTACCCCAAAAAGGAAAACTATTTACAAGAGGCTAACCCTAACTTTCATACCCCACTATTTTTAACTACTCGCATGTTTGATGCCATCAGAGTATATATACACTCTAGCGGTCAGTGGGGAAGGGGCAAACACTACTAAAACTACTTGATACCATCAAAGTATACATATACCCTGGCAGTATCAAAGAGGAAGAAGTAGTGCTTTAGTGAAAACACTACTCAGTTACTCTTTGATACCATTAGAATATGTATATATCTGATGGCATCAAGGAAGAACATCCAGTGATTCAGTGAAAGACGGCTCAAGGATGAAAAGTAGTGGTTTAACAACGGGACAGTCTGGTAAATAGTTTGTCGTGAGTCCAAACAGCGTAAATATATTGGTTTGGGTCCAATTTAGGTAAATATTGTCTAATGTGTCCAATTTGTGGAGTTCTCCAATTAAAAATTAGGTTGATATGGAACCTAAACTGACTCATAAGAAATCTTGTCAAAATATTTATTATTTAAAAAAGAAATAACTTGATATGTTATATATAGCCATATTTTTGAAAAGTTATTACGTATTAAAATAGTTTAAAAGAACAAATAAAGCAATTAAACTTGATAAAACTTGAGTTGCATTGGGTCTTGACCCATTTTGACCCAAACCATTTTGGCCCAAGTAAATTTGGATTGGATTGGATTGGGTTGGATCTTGACCCGTTTATTGTCTTGACCAATTATATTTGACCAACATGCCCAATTGACACCCCTAGTCTAGGGCCATGTAACAAGGTAAAACTCACTGAGTAACTTCATCTACTTCAGTTCCCCAATTTCCTCGGCCAGCACCTTCACGCTTTATCTCACTTCTGCTCAATATAGTGAAAGATAAGTATGACAGCTTTACAAATACGGTAATAAAAAGGCAAGGTAACATAGACAAGAACGATGTATCTACCCGCGGCCAGTACCACTACGGCGTTCAAATATCCTACGAGGCCGGTCTCCCTCAGGCATTTCTCCGTTACTAAAACCACCTTGTCGACCGCCACGGAAAGGACGGGGTCCACCATAACCACCACGCCTTTCAGAGGGTCTTCCTCCTTCCACGTACTCAGGTGCAGTTATACCACTTGGAAATTCTCTGTTGCGAGAAAAGTTCTCATTGTTGGATGCTTCCCTGTTAAACCCACCTCCACCACGACCACGGTTGTAGCCACGTCCACCACCTCTACCTCCACCACGTCCAAATTCTGTTTTTGCCTCTCTGACTACAGAGTTGAAACAGAGAAGCAATAAGTAAAAATTTTAAATACTAAAAGAAAAAAGAGGAAAAGAACCATAAGTGCAATGACAATAAACAGAAGCCTATTGGCAGATTGAGAGACAGAAAACAAAAAGGTAATTCATCCAGATCGCTGTTCAAATGGAACCACTTAATGCCAGTCAATTTGCTGGCACTCTTGAATGCGACAAGCAACAAGCATGAAAAAATAAAAATAGAACAACACAGAACTGGTTACCATCAGATATATTGTATGGAATATAAAAAGTAAATACATTAACAAGTTTAATGCCCAGACCAAAAGGCTTCAATAACAGCAGGAATGGGATTCTTTGTCATTCCTTTGAAGAGATACCAGATTTTGGATAAAAGAAAAATCCATCCTTGAACAAATAACAGTCAAACACAAGAAAAAATAATAAAAATCGGAAACTGTAAGTATAATTTCATTTGTGAAGGGGAGCCTTATCATAACGGGTTCAACCCGTGGAAACAACCTCTTGCAAAAATGCAGGGTAAGTTGCATCCAATAGACTCTTGTGGTCTACCCCTTTGCCGGACCTGTGCGTAGCTGGAGCTTAGTGCACCGGCCCGCACTTTTCTATAATTTCATTTGTATATCAATAAACTACATCTCAATCTCAAACTAGTTCCTTTTCGTGGGGTCATTAGCTCGATCCAAACTAATTGGAGTAGCTGATACGACTCCTCTATATATTCCACTCCATTCAACTCAATTACATGTTGATATTGCTAAGCAATTTAAGACAAATTAGAGAATCTATAGGACATGAGGTTCTTTAAATTATTATGCATCCATATGCCAACATAATGTAAGTGTAATAACTAGCCATGAATCTTAACTAGTTGGTATCATCTATATGTGTACTTTGCTTCAATTTTTAATAAGGTTATTAATAAGGTACAGGTACTTCATTTCAATTATGTTATACTCTTAGCTAAGCAACATCTAGGGCTGTTCAAAATTGATAATCCGAACCGAAAAAAAGTTATTGGTTTATCGATAATGGGTTATTAATTTAGCCGTTTCAGTAAAGGTTTTAATTTTTTTTACTATTGGGTTATCGGTTTTTAACGGGTTTAGGTTTTTTCTTAATGGGTTAACCAATGTTATGAAAGGCAATCGCCTTAGGCGAGGGAGGCGAGGTGACCCTTTATCGCATTTTAGCTTTGTGGCGAGGCGATTCAAAAGGTGACGCCATAGTGACAATGGAGACAAAGACAAGAGGCAACAAAGGCATCGCCTTTCGTATTTTCTTTTTTAAAAAAAAAAAAGCCAACCAATTTAGGGTTTTAAAAGTTAAAAAGGTAATTTTAGGGTTTTCTTTTCAAATTTACATAGTTGCACTCTAAGACTTAGGCTGCAAGTCCAACCAATCGACCTGACTAGACTTTTTCATGGACCAACCAAACTTATCCGGAGACTCCAAAGTCCAACCAGTAAGTATTTCTTCCTTTCTTCTCAGGTTTCTTCTTTCCGTATTTCTTTTTTCCTTTTCTTCTTGAAACTTCAGAATTACTTCTACCTTTGTTCTTTTCCTCACTATTTTGACTTTTACTTCTTTTTTTTTCTCATTCAAGTTCTAGATTTTTAGCATCTACTATCTATTTTCAGTTTTTGAATTGAAATATTTGCTATATGTTATTGAGCTTGAGATTTGATTATTAAATATGTAATATATATTGAAATTTTTCTATATTAATAGACATCGTACTTGAAAAGGCCGAGCCCTCGCTGCTCACCTGCCTTATGGCGAGGCAGACCTTTCTCGGCTTTTGTCGCCTTCGCTGTTCAAAACACAGGTTAACCGATAATTTGATAGGATATTAAATAATTATATTTGTACCATTTGGTATATAAAGTCCTTTACGATTTTATACTTTTATTTTTCACTGTCCCAAACTCTCAACTATTCTACAATATGACAGTGTTTGCTTTTAAGCAAGATGCGATCTGTCAACTCATGTTTATGCTTCATTTGGTTTGTCACCTTGTTTCTAAGTAATTTTCAATAAAGAAAATTTTGTGTCAAATCTTAACGGTTAAACTAATAACCAAATTGATAACGATCCATAACCCAATAATTGATAAGTCGATATCTTAACGATTCTATAACGGTTTAGCATATCTACAAACCGATAACCAATAAGTCAAACCAATAAACTTCAAAACCAAACCGAGCCAATCGATATGCAGCCTTAGCAACATCAATCCTAAGATAATGCATTCATCTAGACAATTCCTTAAGTGATTTTAAATATAAATAGTCCCCTTTTGGCAATTTTAATTACTATTATGTTGCACCTATAGACTATTAAATTTGAAGGTCTACGCAGATCATGATTACTTTCTTTATGATAAATCAAAATAATTGACAATACATCAGGTTGGTCTCATATTAATTAGGCGTTGAAATCGAAGATCTCAAAAGCAAGGCAAGTTATCTGCACAATAATGGAGTATTTGCTTTTATGATAAATCAAAAGAATTGGCAATACAACAGGTTGGTATCATATTAATTAGGTGTTGAAATCGAAGATCTCAAAAGTAAGGCAAGCTATCTGCACAATATGGAATATTTGCTTAAATTGATCCAAATATTAACACCTTTCTCTACATTAGCTGATATACGTAAGAGAAAAAGATATAAGATGATAATGTCTTTACTGATTGTGTTATCAATTAAGGAAGAAAAATATGAACAATATAAAATCACGGTAGAAGCACGCATTTTGACTCCCACCAACCAACTTTAGGAAAACATTTTATGCAGTTTAAATGCAACAAGTGACTATCCTTGTAATTATTATCGGCCTCAAGAAAAAGTTACTTCCGTACTTGATACTAACTAAAATGACCTAGCTTTTCCCCATATAAGAAGTAGAATCAACTCCGGAGAAACTAGCCAATCGGTCATTTCCAAATTCCTTTTTAACTAACTGTGACTTCTTAACCATGCCTATAAAAAAAATCACAAGCAAATACACAAAAGAGTGGATAACAAGCAGGAGTATAGAGCTAGAAACTCGAAATGGGTTTAGCCTACCCAATAGTTGCTGTTCAAAGAGTGTAATTGTGTTAAAAGAAGATTAAAGATTTACAACTATTAAATTTAGAACCCAGTTAGCCTCTGGTAACAATGTAGTTAACAAACACATCACAATTGAGAAAGATTGTTTCCATTGGTATAAGCTATGCATTAATCCCAACAAACCCAATTAATGTTGGGATCATCTATATGAATTCTCTGTACTGTTCTCTTCATTCCAACACTCATTTCTCTTGTAAGACAAATTAGCAGTTCTTTCTCCAAATATCATACTTACCCCCTGGACGGTCAAATCTTAAATTTACAATTATTCAACCATTTTAGTTCTAAATACAGACATTTAGTACGTAGATCGAGTGGTATCCATAAACACTGAAACAAGGAAAAAACAGAAAAAACTGAGCTTCAGCTCACCAGCCTGAGTCGGGGGAGGAGGCTTAGTGGGAAGCTTCGCCGGCTGCTTCTTAGCCGCCGGAGCTAAGACTTTCTTCGCCGGATCAACTTTTTGCTGGTGAATAGCAATCAGCTTAGATGGGTCATCGTTATCATCGTCACACAGCAAATCAAAGGGATTCAAATCCGCCATATTTCAATAGCTACAGAAAACTCTATGCGTCAGACACCTTCACAAACTCTAGCTCATCCGATTATCCATGATCGTACAACAGTTGTAAAATCAGAGATCAGTACACGAGGGATTTTTCCGTGAAAACCCTAGCCGCAATTCAGAGGTAGGGAGAGAGAAAGATGAGTCAGAGAACCTAATCTGAAAAATCCTACGTGTTTTATGGAGATCGTGTGTTTTTATTTGATTTTTTATTTTTTATTTTACTTAACAATTACTCCTAACACATTTCTTTAATTGAAAAAAGGCTCAAATATACCATTAAACTTCATGAGAAGACTCATTTATGTCATTCGTTAAAAATTTTGCTCATTTATGTCATTATCATTTGAGAAAAAAGGTTCATCTATGTCATTATTTTTTAATTCTGATTTTGCAAAATCACTTAAACAACTTTAAACATTTTTAAATTAGGTTAAAGTTTTGAAACTTCGAAGAAAAATTTTAAGTAGGTCTTGTTGAGTTGGGTTGAATTCGAGGTCAAAAATATTGAGTTTTGGTATTTAGCTTGGAGGAACGCTACTCTTGAAATTTGGAGTGATTTTGTGAATATTTGAAGAAATTGAAAATTTGGAAGTTCTTGGTGTTCTTCATGTGTTCTTGACATTCTTGAAGAAAAATGACTGAAAAGACTATATCTGATCCAAAACTCTAATTTAAAAGTGTTTAAAGTTGTTTAAGTGATTTTGCAAAATCGGAGTTAAAAAATAATGGCATAGATGAGTTTTTTCTCAAACGATAATGGCATAAATGAGCCTAACTTTTAACGGATGGCATAAATGAGCTTTTTCTCAAAGTTCGATGGCATATTTGAGCTCAAATATGCTATTGTCGTTAAGGAAAAGGTTCATCCATGCCATTATTTTATAATGGTGACTTTGCAGAACCACTTTTTACACGTGACATGTTTTAATCAGGCCACGTCTTTTTTAAAAAAAAAATTAAAATAATTTTTTTTAAAAAAAATAAAATAAAACTTCACCCAAATAATAAACCACCAAATTATATTATAAAAAAGAAATGCATAACCCTCACAATTCTTTATTATTTCTTCGCATCTCTAATACAAAAGAGTATTAACAACTCTTCTTCAAGTTCTTGTTCTTCTGAGAAGATTAAAGAGGTAAATTTTCATATTACTACTTAATATTTGCTTAATGTGATGGATAAAGAATCTTAAGAAATATACATATGGGGTTTTAAGTCATGGAATTTTAAGTCATGTGGATTTATTATTTCTATCTGTAAAAAGGCATTATTTAATAGGCAATGTTTCTTACTTTAATGATTCTTGTTTTTTTCTTTCTATTATGGTCCCGAATCTGAATCATATCCATTTGTAAAATTTAAGATTTTTTACACTTGCTTTGTAAATGATGTAAACCATTATTTTATTGTTAAAATTTTTGACAATATTTCAATTGTTCTTTTGGCATGTGTTCATTACTGAAAAATGATCGATAAAGTAACAATATTTTTTCATTACGGGGTGAATGGGTCTTTTCTCCTCAGTTATTGTACACTAAAAAGTTGATACATACGTAGCATCAATTTGATCCGATCTTGTTATTTTACAAAGACCTTTGTGAAGAATTTAAAAAGGAGCTTGATTTTTTTGAAGTCGAACAACTCTTAATTGCTGGACCATCTGGTAGATACTACATAATTGAAAGTGATGAAGGTATTTGGGCTTTATAATGTCTTATTTGTTATAAGTTTAAGAATATTGACTTATATGCTGTAGATGATAAAGTTTGATAGTTCATACTCATAGCAGTCTTCATCATTTAGAGACATATCATGTAGATGTTGAAATTGCATCAAATGATGAACATGTGTTAGGAGAATCCGATTGTGAGATTGATACTCTATCTGATGTGAAGTATGATGAAGAAAGACTTGAGTTTTTTTAGAAACAAAGAAAGAGTACTATAAGTGATAAGTTGGAGCATTATAAGGAATTAGAGAAGGGAATGTCATTTGCTACCATTGCTAGATAGACAATGAACTACTATGATGTAGCTAATCACCATGGGTTGAAGATTGAAAAAACTGATCGTACTAGGGCTAGATATGTTTGTCAAGTTGAATGTTCTTTCAAATGTAATATTTCACAGGATAAAAAAGGGGACTTCTGGATTTAGTATAAAAAATTTGATAAATGAACATACATGTTCTCTATGCTTTAAAAATTCGAGGGCTGATTCAAGACATTAGCCCAATACTTCAAAAGTAAATTACAAGAAAATCCTAAGTACACTGTGAAGAAAATGAGAGGAGAATTATCAACTGATTTTGATTTGAATGTGACAAAATCTAAGCTAAAAAGGTCTAAGGTGATGATTCTTGAAAATTAGATAGGAGTTTCAAGGATGACTTTAATAAACTTGAAGCATATGGGGCTGATTAAAACGGTCTAATTCATGAACTAATATTAAAATAAATATTTCAAAAGATGCTTTTGAGCAGGTAGAAGAAAGTTCTCGAGGATGTACATATGTTTTAACGCCTTGAAACAAGGTTAGAGAAGTGGATTGAGACAACTTATTGGGTTAAATGGTACTTTCTTGAAGGATAGGATTAAAGATGAATTGCTAGTTGTTGTCGGACAAGATTGTATGAATCAATTCTATCCACTTACATGGATAATGATTGAAAAAGAAACTACCAGAACATAGTCATAGTTTGTGGAGCTTTTGAAGAGGTCTTTAGACTTAAAAGGAAGTAGAGTGACCTTTTATTTCAGATATGCAAAAGGTATATCATCTTTTAAAATATGTTTCATTATATTTTTTGACTTATTTTCTATTTTGAGTATGACCACCATTTATGGGATTCCAGTGGATATGTCGTTATTATGACCACCACCTGATTTTTATATATTTCTTAATTTGACAGAGACTACTAGATGCTGTGAGCAATGTACTTCCTACAGCTCCTCAAAGATTTTGTGTTAGGCACATTGAATCTAATTGGCTAAAAAATGGAGGAGTGGAGAAATGAGAAAGTTGATGTGGTGGTGTGCTTGGAACACATATGGTGAAGAGTTCAAAGATCAACTCAACAAGCTAGGCAAATTGGATAAAGATGTTGCTAAGGACTTGATTGGTAGACCACCCCAGGCATGGTATAGAGCCTACTTTGACACACAGTATAAAAACACAATGATTAATAATAATTTTACGGAATTTTTCAATGCTTGATTTTAGAAGCAAGGGGCATGTTAATTATCACAATGTTGGAGGAAATAAGGATTAAAGTTATGACTAAATTGGCAAAATATGTCACGCCCCGAGCTTACACCCTGGACGTGGCCGACACTCGGAAACCATTTCTGGTCCCAAGTGCACCACTTGCCTTGCTACTTACTCAGCGGAAGACTCATACCAGTGGAAAAAGCCATAAAAGCAATAAGATAATCTAAAATTGTCTGCATAAGCTGAATACGAAACTTTTAAGCATTTTCTGAATGAACTAGAACTGAACTACTTATACATGGTCCATGAAACCTCTAATAAACTGTCTGAAAGGGCTACTTAGACAAGCCCCAAGTAGCCAGAACTAAAGCAAAAATTGAAATGAAATAACATGAACATAGGAGCCTCCGACTGAGAAGAGGCCTCACGAATAACTGACAGCTGTCAAGTTCTCAACGAAGCGGTTGCTGAGGAACTCTGTCACCTATGTCTGCATCATAAAACGATGCAGGTCCTAAGGACGTTAGTACGTGGAATGTACGGTATGTAAGATGGTCAAAACAGTTAAATAATATATCATAAATACTTCTCAGAAACATAATCAATTAGCAATAATCATAAAGGCTGGTATATTGAAAATAACATGCTAAAAAAATAATATGCTGAAAATAGTAAGTAAAATATAATTTTCTTAGCTTAGGGAGTTTCTCTAACCGACAACCACCATTATGAGCTTCATGGTGATACATCGTCTTGCCCACGCTTCCAGAGCCATCCCATACTTTGCCGGGGTAGGGGACGAATAACTAGGGGAGCGGATCCATTCCAAAACTGGGCCATCTCAGTGGCTAATGAGGAAGGTACTGTGGTACGATCCTATCCTATGCTGGCTACATAGTTTATGAGTTCGAGTAATTTATTTTACTCTCACCCATATCGATGCTCAATACTACTCCCAAAACACTTACATAGCTCATACTTAAATGATCATAAGTTCTTGAAATATGGTTTTTCCAGGGGACTTAGCCCAGCTTACTACTTAGCTTTCTCAACTGAAATCTTTAACATTACTGAACTAGTATCTTTTATGTACTTTCAAACATACTAGATTTCTCAACTAGAGTATCAAGAAACCTTCAAGAAAATCAATATTAAAATATATGATATGCTCAGCTAAAATGCAAGAATAATTCAAGAAAGACATTCTTTAACTAGTCTTGAATCATAATCTTTATGGGTGTTTATGAACCCCACATGAATTCATAGGAAATCATATATACTTTAAAATCTTGAAATCAATACTTTAATAACAGTTAAAAAATCAAGAATCAACATCATTCAGTCAAGAGTCTATGCATACGTAGGGAAATCTACTAAACTTTATAAGGTTTCATGAATTACTCTAAATCAAGACTTGGGACTTTCGAGATAGAAACTAAGTCATACGTTTCTAAAATATTCTAAAAGATAATGAATTTAGAGTGGCCTTACATACCTTGGAAGGAATTCTTGAAAATTTGAGGAGAAATCTTGGTGTTTCTTTATGCTTGGCTGCTACTGGGAGGGTCTGAACGAGCGAATGAAAGTGAAAAGAATGTTTAAGACTTATTTAGGCTTTAAAACAGATTAATTTAGGATATGGGGTGTGGAAAAAGTCGATTTTAGCCCTCCCCATTAAAAGAAGGGAAACTAGCCCCGATTTTTAGTCAAAATTTTGGAAAACACTAAGTGTAGCTCCGCGTGCTCTCCGCGTCACGGAGAGGACGCGGACCCTCACTATTTTTGAATATTTTTGAAAAAAAATTTGCATTTTTTTGAGCTTTTGTCGAGTCATATCATTTTTCAACTCAATTTTTCACATTGGTCGCAAATTCGGTCTCGAATTTGCAAATGGAGCAATGGAAGATACGTTACACGCAAGGTCAAGTCTACAGGTATTTTCGTTATTTCACGGAGGTGTTACAAAACAGGAAGACAAAGCTAAGCATTGGAAAATTAATTACAGTCCATAATGCATGAAGTTGTACAATGATTACAGGTCAATAACACATGGATGCACTGTGAACTTTAATGGTGATTATGGTTATGAAGTGTCTGAAGGTGATGATAGGTATACTGTGAACTTGGAGCAAAATAGATGCGCTTGCAGGATGTGGGACTTGTCTGGGATTCCCTGCCCTCATGCCATTAATGCATTTATGCATGAGAAAATTGTTCCAGAGACATAAATTCACTGATTTTACAGTAAAGAAGCCTATTTACTGACATGCAAGCATAAAATACAACCTATTAAGGGCAGACGATTTTGAACTGTTGATTTTGCTCATGCAATTGAGCCACTTGAAGTGATCAAAGCAATTGGAAGACCCCCTCCTCCCCAAAAAAAAGAGATAGAACAACAGACGAAGCAAGAAAGAGAAAGGGTGAATGAAGTTTATCAAGGAAGGGTTCTATAATGACATGCAGTAAAATGTGGGGAACAAAATCACAATGAAAGAGGTTGTTAGAAGGTAATTTTTTTACTTATTTGCCTGTTTTAGTAAATGTTTAACTTCTTGTTGTAAGTAAAATGTACTTATTTAAGTGGAATCTAACTAATTATATTCGTATAGGTCATGACATGTTTCTGAAGAAGTTATGTTATTCAGGATCAACTATACTCACTTTTCTAAGTTTCTATCTGATGTATAACTTATTTTAAGTGTTAAAGATATTAAGGGATCGTTTAGTAGGTGGGATAAGATGAATATCGTAGGATTAAGTTAAGGATTAGATTTATAATGTGTTTTGTTGAGGGGTTGTTTACTAGTTGGGCATTTTTTAAATTAAATAGCTGGATAGTTTTTTTGACTACTATAGCTATGTATTTTTTGAGACAAAGAAGGACAAAGGCAAAAAACAAATTAGTTGATAGGAAAAAATGGCTGGGCATATTTCAAAAAAGGACAAAGGCAAAAAACAAAATGGTCAAACATCAATTGAGCCCCAACAATCTGGCCATACCTCAGGAAGCATTTGCTATGGACCTAAATTTGGTACACAACAACCTCAACAATCAGCCTTTCAAACTCAAATTAATACTCAACAATCAACTTCTTATGGACCTAATATTGGTGATAATGAAGACCCAGTATTAAGGTCAAAAATTATCTCTGAAGCTGATACATTATTGACTATGAGGAAAAGCAGAATGATGCCACCAACTGGTAGTAGAAGAATTCAGTTTACTGGAGATGTAACTGGGGTGTCAACTCCAACTAACTTGCCTTCTTCACCAACAAAGACATCTTGGCGAGGAAGAGAAGTTGTTATATACAATTAGTTACAAAATGAAATGAGAAAAAAATGTATCAAGATGATGGCAAGAAGGGGACAAGGGAAACAGGCTCCAAATTCTTCTTAATATGAAATTTATTTTTATTTTGTAATGCCTAGACATTTTAAAGGTTAAATTGGTAGACATTTAATTTTTGTTATTATAAATATTATTAGTTTAATCTTTAAATGACAATTATGTATTTCGGAATATGATGACAACTGATGTTAAACTTCAAATATTAAGTTACGTAGTACTTTGCTATTGAAGTCTTATGATGTGCCCATCATTCTTATGCAAGGATGTTGTCTAGTGGAAATCATGCTTCTGTGAAAAAATAAGGCAATTATGCTTATTCAAAGGATATTGTCTTGTACTTCTTGTTTGTTTCAGCGAAAAGTCCTCGATCTGTTCTTGCTCTAGCTTGAAATCTTAGTCTTATAATCTTTGTTGATGTTCATGTAAAATTGGTTAGTTGGAACTACCCTATGGTCAATATGCTTTCTTGTGAATTCAAGTCATTTAATTGGGAAAACTGAACTTCTATTACATGGCAAAAAAAAATAAAAATAATATGCTCTGTTTCTTATCCTTATTCTGTATCATTTACACATTCATATAAATACAATTTAGCTTGATTTTGAGGGAAAAGAGCATTTTATATTTTGCACAAATTGTTACTATTTCAAGATAACCAGAGCCGTAGAGGTAAATGCCATAATTTGACCGTTGCTTCTCTAGGATATGGCCGAATAACCGCAATGTTCGAGCCAATTTTTGCATTACTCTGTATATCAACGCTAAAATATATGAAAACAGATTGCCTACGTGTTTTGGCTTCGCTGAACTTTGACTCAAAGACCTTATAGTGTTCAACCTACTTCGTTCCCACCGAGGCACACCTACTCATCTTTAACCTCTCTCTCGCTGCCATTTTCATTAACATAGTCTGTTTACCTTTTAATGGATTCTCTGTATGGATGGACAATTTATGATTTTGTTACTCCCTTTCTTTTTATATCATATGACTAGCAAAATATTGCATGCTCTTAATAGTGTTTTTATTTCATCAGTTAGCTAAATCAGTCCTAATTATACCCCATGAGAGTGGTGCAGTGAGAGAGTGTTGTCCAAGATTTATTCGCCTATGAAAACTGTGGTGACTTTCTAATACTTGTTTTTTCCATATAATATTGGTATGATATGAGCTTAAATGGAGCAACATGGTATGCGAGGGTTTATATTACCAACTCAACTTATAGTTGGTGCAAGGAGAGAGTTATTGTTTACAATATTTGTGTGAACTTGAGATTTGTTAATCTGACACTTGATTTCAAATTTTATTCAAGGTATCTTCAAGTCGAGCTTTGATGAGTCATCCAAGGGGCAGACTAAGTCTTATTGCTTATTGTTTGTTTCTGCATATTTGGTTATTAGGCACCATATTGTGATGATCCTGATAACTGATTGACTCAATGCTTAAATAGCAATTTTCTTTCCCAAAAATCTCATTTTGGACATTTTAATATGGTTTGCATTTGATTGTCTTAAATATTTTATGGAAAAGCATTTTCTTGATAAATATGCATTTCTTGGATTGAGACAAAGAACTAGATTTTCACGATACTGACCAATTTTTGAATTCATGTGGTATTATAGTAGCTTTAATAAGACACAAACAAAATCTTTAACTTATAATGAAAGAAATCGACGAACAAATCATGCCTCCATTTAAATGGTTATAAGCTAAGTTACTCGGATTCTCTAAAAAGGTCTCTTCCGAGTGTGCCATCGGTCTAATGCTTCTCACAATCTTCATTTTACATGGCCTTCATCAGATTTGGTCGTCTCTTTTTATGACATTGTTTCTGCCACCTACTTCTACTATTGCTCTTCAACTAGTTTGGCTTGAATTTGGAAATATTGTGGGTCGATAAGTATCATCCTAAAATATTAGACAAAGTTATTGTACATCAGGATGTTGCTCAAAATCTTCATAAACTGGTATCAGAGGGAGATTGTCCTCATCTTCTTTTTTACGGCCCTTTTGGGTCAGGAAAGAAAACTCTGATTATGGCACTTTTTAGGCAGATTTTTGGTCCAAGTGCTGACAAGGTTAAGGTCGAGAACAAGATTTGGAAAGATGATGCTGGTACACGGACAATTGATGTGGCACAACATTGTCAAACACTCACCATGTGAAATTAAATCGGAGTGATGCCAAATTTCAGGACAGATACGTTGTTCAAGAGATAATCAAAGAAATACCAAGAATAGACCAATTGACACGAAAGAGAAAAACGAGTTTAAAGTTTTAGTGTTAAATGAAGTTGACAAGCTCTCAAGAGAAGCTCAATATTCTCTTCGAAGAACAATAGAGAAGTACAGTGCATCATGTCGCCTAATTCTATTCTCCAATAGTTCTTCAAAGGTAACTAAAGCAGTTCGCTCGTGATGCCTTAATGTGAGAATAAATGCACTAATGGAGGAAGAGACTGGACTCTCAGCAAGTTCGATTCTCTTCTTTCTGCTGCATCATGTGCCTTTTAAGAAGGGGTGCACTTATCAGAAGCTTTAGTATACTATAACTATTGCATGTGCTGCCATTTCAGCAACATTACCGTGTTCATCCTTGCTAATTTTTCTTGGTGCAACTTGTGTTTCTGTTATAGGCAGTGCTGTGGCAGCAAGCTAAACGTGATTGCGAAGCAAGAAGTGAAGTGAGACAAATGTTAGTCTTTATTGTGTTCCTAAAGTTATCACCACGAGGACTTGATTTATATAAAAGAAGTAAAATCAGAATCACTAGCAATTGAAAATTGAGATACTGAACTTCGACTTCAAGACATACATTTATTTGAGGATCTTATGACCCTTTAAATCCTATCATTCAAAATCCTCCTTCCAGTTATGAGCTTGAAACATTAAAGAAAATTGAGAATCTTTCTTATTTACCATTAGTTGCCTTGGCTTCAATGATCGACACATTTTTGTCGTCATTTACGCGATCGTAGCCATGTCTGCGCTTCTATGAACCAGTTTGTTCATCAAATACCACCACGGCGCATTGTCGAAATCCGATTCAACGCTGGCTAATCGAAGAATTGTGAGGGTTAATCCGATTTTCTTCACCAGCTAATCTGATTCAAAGACGGCGTCGCATTGCCAGATAATGAAGAATTGTGAGAGTTATGCGTTTCTTTTTTATAATATAATTTAGTGGTTTATTATTTGGGTGATTTTTAAAAAAAAATTATTTAGAATTTGTCTTTTTTTAAAAATGACGTGGCCTAATTAAAACATGCAACGTGTAAAAAGTGGTTTTGCAAAATCACTGTTATAAAATAATGACATGGATGAACCTTTTCCTCAACGACAATCACATATTTGAGTCAAACTTTTAACGGACGACATAATGAGCCTTTTGTTAAAATTTGATGGCATATTTGAGCCTTTTCCCTTTTATTATAGCTGATGCTAATTTTTGAATAATTTTTTTTTTGGCAAAATACACAAATTTGACCCTAAACTTGGAGCGAAATTTTAAGTTGGAACTCCAACTTTCAAAGTGTACAAATAGGCACTCCAACTTGCCCATTCCTGAACATTTAAACACAAGGTCCAAGCTGCCTAAACGCGTGAGTTGCAATTGAGATGACGTACTTTTTTCGTCCAATGCTGTGATGCCATATTCGTCCATACAAGCATAACCTTTACACGTTGCAGCCGAATTCACACGTATTATACTTTAAAAAATAAAAAAAATAATAATATAAAAGGGGCAAAACACGTTAATCCTTCAATTTGCCCCTTTTTAGTTAACACAAAACAGCTATTCCGACTAGAAGAGACGAAATCAGTGAAGATTCATTGTAGGAAATTATCAAAGTTTGCATTTTTTGTTGCTGTTGTCTTTCGATTTAGTCAGGTATGTTAGATTTTTTCATTTTTAAAGTTCAATTTTTGGTAGACGTTTTTGAAGTTTGTTGTTGTAATCTCACTTTTTTTCTACAGAATTGGGTCATCTTATAGCTATTTTCCACCATGGTGGTCGCTTCTATAAAAGTAGGTATGTTTCGAAGTCTGAAAAATGTGTCTTCTCCATAGACAAGGATCACTTCTCTTTGGTGGAATTGAAATCGTATGCAAAAGATATTGGGTATGATGAAGTTGAGGAATTTTTTACTGAAGATCCTATTACCCATAGATTTGTCAAGTTACAAAGTGACAACCAACTGTATAATTGTATTAAAGATTTATGGAGTGGGTCAACTTTCAATATATTCCTGAAGCACGTCATGTGGGAGAGGTGGGGCCCATAACTCAGTTGGGACCATTGTATGGTCCAAAAGTTAATGTAGAGACAGAGGTAGCGTCTAGGGTATTTAGATGATGATATCGATGAGTTAGGTAGAATTGAACAATCTTTAGAGGAAGAAACTAGTAATTTTGTTGACTATGAAGAGGATGACTTAGATGTTGTACCAGATCAAGATGGTAGTTAAGTCGACGAAGAATTGAGAACTTTTAGGGAGAAACAAAGAGAACAAAAAGAAGTGAGGCTGGAGAGGGAAAGACAAAGTCTAAGGACAAATCCAAACAGGCAGAAGTTGAGCTTGGAGAGGCTGGGATAGATAAAGGTTTTGAGGGTGTTTTCACCAATAAGGCAGCCAAATATCAAGGTAAATTAGGAGGTAATGAAGAGTTTATTGCTTCATCAGATGAACCTAGTGAAACAGTGATGAAGAACTTCGATGTTTTACAACAAGGTGTGGATCTACCTTCAAGAATAAAAAGCAACAAATTGAGGTATGATCCTTCTTCTACCGTATCTTTCTTTGAATTAGCTATGATTTTTGAGAGTTCAATTCAGTTTAGAAAGGTTGTTGCTGATTATGCTATGCAAAATAAAGTTCAAGTAAAGATTAAACCTAATGAAAGTCATAGACTTAGGGTGAGATGTCAAGGAAACTGTAAATGGAAAGTGTTTGCTAGTTTGGATAAAGATGCATGGGATTTTTGTATGAAAAAGTACTATCCTGCTCATAGGTGTTTTACAAAGAACATAAATAAATTGTACACAGCAAAGTATGTAGAAATGAAGATGAGGGATAGAATAATATCTCAACCCGACATTAGGATTCATAAGCTTCAAGAAACAATTAAAAAAGAATGGGGATTAAAGGTGGGAAGATCAATATGTTATAGGGCAAAACAGGATGTAATTTCAAAGTTCATGGGTGATTGGAAGCTTGAGTTTTCAAGACTGTTGGACTATGCCAATATGATTAAGAGTTCAAATCCGGAAATTTCTCGGTGGGTGAGCTGACAATGAAACAGTTCTTGGGAAACACTTGTTTAAATACTTCTATGTGTGCTTTGTTGCATTGAAGAATGGATGGTTGGAAGGCTGTAGGAAGATTATAGGCCTAGATGGTTGTTTTTTGAAGGGTGCTTGCAAAGGAGAGCTATTAGTGACTGTTGGAAGAAATGGAAATCAACAAATGTATCCAATAGCTTGGGCAGTGGTGGATCAAGAAACCAAACATTCTTGGAGTTGGTTTTTAAGATATCTGATTGAAGATTTGCATCTTGGTGATAGATATGACATAACCATCATGTCTGATATGCAAAAGTTATTTATTTCATCTCATCTCAGTTTCAGTTTCTGTAAATTCAATATTCTGGCTTCCTATACTTACAAGCTTGAAGGTATTTCATCTCATCTCAGTATTTACAAGCTTGATATATATTTTTGGCACCATTTGTACTCTTTTCTCTTTGTCTTATATCTCTGAATTCTTTATCCATTGCTTAGTAGCCAAACACTGAATTCTGAATAGTTGAGTAGCCAAACACTGAGTATGTACTCTTTTGATTTTTGATTGACAGCAGCACTGGCAAGTTTGTGCCTTTTATCTTGTTTGCTATTCATGATCAAGGCTGAGTTTCTTTCTTTCTTGTAGATCTCAACACTCAATATGCCTTTTATCTTCTATGCTATTTCATCAGATTGTATATTCTCATAATTAAGTAGTTATCTCATAATCAGATTAGCTTTCTGGCATGTTTGATACTTCCATTAACAATTTCTTCTGGATTTAATCCTAATCTGCACTTGTGTTACTGCGCTGCTAGGGACTTGAGTCAGCTATTGTTGACTTACTTCATTTTGCTGAAAGAAGAATGTGTGTAAGACACATTTTGGCAAACTGGCAAAAAAAATGGAGAGGTGAAGAGAGGAGAAAAGTATTTTGGAGGTGTGCCAAAGCTAGTTTTGAGGTAAAATTAAAACATGAGTTTACATATTTGGGAAAGCTTGGTGATAGAATATGTGAGTCTCTGCTTGTCTATAACAGAGAATTTTGGTATAGAGCTTTATTTAGTGAGACATCCAAGTGTGATGTGGTGGAAAACAATATGTGTGAGACATTTAATTCATGGATTGTTGGTCCTAGGCATAAATCTGTGATTCGTATGCTTGAAGATATTAGACACAAAATGATGGATAGACACGGGGACATGATTAAGTTTGCAAATACTTGGACTAGTGATATTTCACCTATGGTAAGACAAGTTTTGGAGAAAAATAAAGAAATTGGTATGAAGCTAAGGGTGAATTGGAATCATGACATAGGATTTGAGATACAAGAAGGAGAATATATACATGTAGTTGACATGGTTAGGCAGACTTGTACCTGTAGGTTGTGGCAGTTGAGGAGTATCCCTTGTCAACATGTATTTTGTACTTTATATCACATGGGTAAATAACCAGAAGATTATGTGGACCATTGGTACAGAAATGATATATTCCTGAAAGCTTATAAGTACTTCTTATCGCCTATAACCAATACCACACCTATTAAGAAGATAATCATTAATATGACAAGATTATCTCTATTAATTGATAGGAGTATTCATAAAGTCATAATTCAAGTTCCTATATATTAAATATATTATTAATGGAAAAATTGCTATAATATACAAAATGGGGCACAATATTACAGGTCATGTCAACTTTTGATAAAATATTTACATAATAGGTATTATATTTACAATATTGATATAATACTTTATTATTTATATTTTTTATATTGTTATTTGGGCTTTTTTGGTTTTGAAAAGTGACGGTGAAGTGTAAAAAAGTACACTTTTTTTGTCTTCCAAAGTGTAATAATATGACACAGACAAGACCACACTCCTTTTTCCTTTCCCTAAGCCGGCTATTTCAAATTTTGTTCAAAAAGTTAATTTTAATTTTACTTAAAATCCCAATGCAAAAAAATCATCCATATTCCTCTCTCAACTGTTTCTCTCCCTTCTTCATCCATGACCCTTTTTCTTTGTTCATTGTCTTTTTTGTTAAATGCAGTTGATTTATTTGCATTAGAGTTTCTTTAATTTGTTATATTGAGGGTTCCATTAGTGTTTTCTCCTATGGCTGATGAAAAAATTCTCATTCGAAGAAGTCCCCGTTTGAATGTTTATCCGATTTGAAAATGAAATTTCTATTTTAAATAGGAGCCGTTTGAATCGACCTTCAAAATCCGTGAATATGAAGTGCAAGGTAAAATTTTATTTTTTTTGATAAATTTGATATTTTTTATTTATAATTTTAACTCTTACTACTTGGGAAATTGTCACGACCCGACCCCGGGGCCGTGACTAGTGCCGATTAGGTACTATTACCGGTACAACAGCGCAAACTACTACTTAATGAATTTACAGAAAATCCGGTAGAGTTTCCTTTGTTTTACTGACTAACCCACCTGCAAG
>JAPFFP010000001.1:22044858-22063544 GCA_026153255.1 Solanum medicagineum
TGATTCTTTTATATCTTTATTTATCTATCTTGTTAAATTATATAAACTTATAATGCAACCTGGAAGAGCAAGTGAAAGAGTGATCTCAAGTGGGTCATTAAAGGATGCATCACAAACAAATGTTGACATTGCATTCAAACCACCTTGCTTGAAATGGAAAAGAAAGAATGTTATGACTGGAAACCAACTTCAACTAATGTCGCAGCAAAAAAATTACAAATCAAATCCAAGTGGGTTCCATAAGATTCCAACAACGTTGATTATGTGTTTTCATGGTGAAAAATAAGACAAAAACAATGATGTTGATAAACAACTTATGTATTTTTAATTGTTTGCACAATTGCTTTGATGCCATTATGGTACTTAAACTATGTTAAGTTGATGCTTTTTAAAGTGATGTTGATCCATGTATAGCATATATGCAAACTATTTTGTGATATATACGCTTATTGAAGTGTGACAAACTTGTTCAAAATTAAAGCTAAATATTTGTTAAGTTAAAATTGATTTGCATTATTTTTTTACAAGAGATAAAAGTAGCCATCCCTCAAAAACAACTACATAACAATCAAAATAATTTTGAAAAGCAAAATAATTAAAAAAATTAACATACTAACAATTAATACATAAAGAACTCTCTATAAATCCAACATAGTATCACAATGATCAACAAAACTCGATAGCTCCTTCTTATCTTTTTCTTTTCTTCATCATGCTTTTTTAGTCTTTTTTGTAATCCCGAAATCGTAATTCTAGCATGTTCAGTATAATTCATTTCACACCACCTAAAAAATTTACATCTAACCTGTTTACAAACAACAAAATAACCATAAAAATTGAATCTTGAATATTAAAATTTAAACAAAAAATTGTTATATCATACTCGACCATCTTCACATCCAAGAAATGAATGGCCTGGATTATTTGCGGACCAAGAAATCTTCATTATAGCTCTTTTTCCACAATGACAAAAAACATTTGAATTTATTATTTATTAAAAAAGGCAAAAAATGTGTAAAAAAATGGAGAGGAAATGCTAAAAAGAAGAAGAAGAAAATGTATTTTAATTTAAAAATAAATAGTATATATATAAAGACATGTAGTAGGGGTAAAAGGGTCAAATCATGCTTTTTTTAGTTGAGACGGTCACAAACGCTCCACATACGCGCCTCATTTGCGTGTTAAATACATGCTGTGCCAGGTCAACGAGTTGTGTTTAAATGTTCAGGAATGGGCAAGTTGGAGTGCCTATTTGTGCACTTTAAAAGTTGGAATTTCAACTTAAAATTTCGCTCCAGTTAAATTTATATATTATGCCCTTTTTTTAAAAGAAAAACTTATTAATTGGAATTTTTAGAAGAAAAACTTATTGCTTGGAATTTAAAGCCGCAGCTTCCTTTTTCTTTTTTTCTTCCTCGAGCGAAAATATTTCAATAGTCTCAATTGATTGCTAATTTTATCTATTTATTGGGCTCGGATAAACCCCAACCAGAGAGCAAGCAAGAGCAGCTTGCTGAGGTTCACCAAATCTTGAATTAACAATGGCGATTCTTGCACTTCCATTAATCACTTCAATTCTCAAACCCCACAAGACTCACTTCTCCTTTCTCCATCGACCTGTCATTCTCCAGAGGCGTTTCTTTTCTAAATCTTCCACTGTTTCTGCAGTGTCCACTTCTTCTTCTTCTTCTTCTTCTTCTTCTTCTTCTTCTCATGTGTCTCACAATTCAGAACATCAAAAGAATTCGTCTGTTCCAACTTTCCAACAAGCCATTCAAAGGCTTCAGGTATTTCTGAACCCATCATCTACACAATGGGGTTGTAGTTTACTTTCCTGAGCAAATAACAAATGTACAGAATTCACTTTTCTTGGACATACTATGTTTGTATAGCTTCAAGATTATATCCCAAGTCACAATTTTTATTGGTTATATCAAGATTGAGCAAGAAACATGTTTTTTTTTCCTAATTAATGATGATAAACACAGAAGCAAAAACCTATTCTGGGATCTTCGTACCCTGCCTAGACAGATACAGGAATTAGAGATTTCAAGAAACTAAAAAAAATTCTATATTCTTCAATGTAGAGCAGGCATAATTTAGTTATACTTTGGTTTCTTCAAGAATGGGAAAGGAAAGGGTGACAGATAAAGTTCTCTTTCTTGCTAAAGAGATGCATGAATGTGGTATGCACGGTTGTTGGTAGCTTTGTCTGCCCTATACTATCTTCTTTTGCAGAAGTTCTGTCTTATTCAAGAGTATTACGAAATGTTTAAATTGATGGATACACATCTCTTGATTTCTCTTAGCTTTCTCTTTGCCAAAGAGTAACATCTCCTCACTCTTAATTGTTTGAACTTTCACACTCAATATAGATACACTTCATATATATTGTCTATGGATTAACTTATCCTTTTAACATGGTAGGAGTATTGGGGTTCTGTAGGATGTGCCGTGATGCAATGCAGCAATACTGAGGTATGATATCATCCTTTTTCAGTGCTCAAAAAGTACAAGACATAACAGGAAAAATGAACTTGCTTTTCTGCTGGAATAGATGCTTTTCTTTCTAATGAGTCTTGATACCTTATCAAAGTCATAAATTGTGATTTTCAAGTTGCAAGAACAAAGTATATTCTCCTCTCATACTTTCTCTTTTTGATTGATGGGTAATGTGTAACTTTTAATATAATACAGGCATAAAGGAGATGCTGAGCACATTCTCCTAGAATGCTTTTGGACATGTTTATATGTACTGTGTATTGCACCGATTCTGGATTGTATACATATGATTTGATAAAATATGCTTTGTAGTATAGCCATGACTTGAAACCCTTCAGGGTAGCTCAGTGGGCTGGGCTTGGGGCTTCCATGTTGGAAGTCTCAAGTTCGAAACCCGTTGCCAGCAAAAGCAAGGGGTTTGACTTCTGGGTCGAGCTTGTCGCACCAGGCTTGCCTAGTGCGGGTTACCTCTCCTATGTGGTTTGCGAGTTATTGCATAGGAGGGGGGTTTACCCTGTGCGCACCTAAGGGTAGTAGTTGCAGGTTTCCCTTGTCATTAAAAAAAAAAGTATATCCATGACATGAATAGTCTTTTGGTGGTTAATTAGATCTTTGAGCGTTTAAATTAGTGTTTAAACTTTATAGTTCGTTTCATCTACTTTACTAGTTTCAGTTTAATGCATTGACCAGGTTGGAGCTGGGACTATGAATCCTCTAACATATTTAAGAGTTCTTGGACCAGAACCGTGGAATGTTGCGTAAGATTTTCTGATAGGCTCATTTCATTTATTAAGTTCTCCGCTACAATTATCATCCTCATATTTGACCTGAATTTCCTAAAGGAGAGAGGAAATGTGCAAAAAAGCTTTCCAAAATGTGACATAAAATCTTAGTCATTGTTAGTGTCGGTGTAGTTAAAAGAAAGCAGTTCATTCCCTTAAGCTAACAAGAAGTGCTTGCTTTTTAACTGGTCTAAAGAAGCAGTGATGTAGCTCTATTTAAGCTGAAATTATGTTTTTTATATTGTGTTCAGTAAATATTGATTGATCAGTTACTGTGGTTCCAGTGCCAGTGACATGGATTAAGCTGCTGTAAAAATTAAGGCTTGCGATATTTGGAGATGATCTTCTTAATCTAAAAATAGGAATGCATTTCATGCTATCAGTATTCAGTCCTAAACCAAGAGTTTTTCACCCAATAAACTCATTTGTGCTAACTAATTTAGCTGAAGGACACATGACTGTTAGAATCTAGACAAATCGAGTCCCCTATAATATCTGACAGGAGGTTTGGGATGTAGATGCCCATTTATTTTCTTGCTAATTGCAGATGGTCTGATCATGTTTTCACATCTCTCAAAATAATTGGGAAATTTTGTCATTCTAACTAAATGAGAATGAATTTGGCAAAGAGAATGGACTACTCAGTTGTTCTAGCATACAGCTTTATTCCAAATGTCCTGTTCCTTTAATTCACATCAGTCCTTTTTCTTTGAGGTGCCCAGAGGGAGGTGCCTCTGGTAACTGATTCACTATCCAGTTTTTCGTTCACTTGCTCTTTTCTGGTTCACCATACTTCCAATCTTGGGCATGGAGGATGATGTTATATTTGTAATGAAGTGAATACATTACTATATGTTCATGTATGGCTATCAGTATAACTGTCTTATGGCAGGTATTTAGAGCCTAGTATTCGTCCAGATGATAGTCGCTATGGGGAAAATCCAAATAGGCTTCAAAGGCATACACAATTTCAGGTTAGTTAGTTGCCTTCAATTTATTGTCTAAAATTCTGAACTAAAGTATATTGCTTAGTATGTTGAAGCCCTATGTGCGATTATTGTACTTCCAACTTAATTCTTCTGGATATCTTTCTCGTTTGAACTGAAACTCAGGTGATTTTGAAGCCTGATCCTGGAAATTCGCAGGACCTGTTCATCCGTAGCTTGTCAGCGTTAGGTTTGCAGCCAATATCTACTTTGTTATTTTCTTTTTCTTTTTTCCTTCATCATGTCATTCAGAATAACCTATGTTGTAACTGCAGTAACTTCTTCCATTTGGTATTTCTGGTTAGTAATAAGACTGTACGGCCTACTAATAACAGAAACTTGCAAATTCTTTCCATATTTAAGCTTTAAAGCCTAGGACTAGAACAATGATTTCTAATCTTTTGGTTTTGGTGTTGTGATCAGAGTGCCGTGGTCACTGAATTTGGATATGTGTCTGATCTGCTTGCTAAAAGACGTGCATGGCAACTACTTTTTAGAGATAGGGCACATCTAGAGTTAGAACTTGGATTAAGACATAATGTAAGTTTCAGGTAAAGAAGAAGATGTTGATGGAAATATGATTAGGAAGAATTTGCAAGGATGAACTAAAGGAGACGTGTCCAGTCTACATGATTGATCATGCTTGCTGGAATAGGTCAATGAAAGCGGAGTTTCTTTCTGTTTATTAATCACATAATATAACATTGACTCTGGGGAAAAAGAGAAGCATACTTGCTTTATTGGTGACCTTAATGTATTGAAAGGGAATTGAGGGAAAAGGCTTGAGAGAAGTTAGTTTTAGGAACTCAAAAGTTTAAAACAACTTGTTACTTATGATGAAGAGGCTGTTCATTTCTTTTGTTCTAGTTGATATTTGGTACACTCGTGAGATTCCTACTTTAGTATTGATGATTGAATGTTATTTGTAGAGAACCATATCTTTGAGTAGGTTCTCTAGTATCCTAAAAGACTTGTATCCCACAGTTTTCCTTCCAAATTATTAATTAAAAGAAACTTCATAAAAAGAAAAGAAGTGTTTGTATGTTATTATTCCTCTTCTTCTTCTTTTCTTAAATAATATAACATTTTGTGTCATTTTATGTTTAGTAACAGCTGTACTTAGCCAAATAAGCATACACTTTCCTGTTGTTTTTTTTTTCTCTTTTTTGGTTGTTGGAACTTGGACATTCCTACGAGTTTCATGTCATGTATGTATTTATGTTTCTTGTATACGCACATACAACACACACATATGTGTACGTGTGTTGTGTATATATTAGAAATTGTTTTGGGTTGATCTTTTACTTCACTGTGTTGACAGGTATTGATGTCAATGCACATGATATTCGGTTTGTTGAGGACAACTGGGAGAGCCCTGTAAGATATTTCTTTCTTTTGATAAGGGATATTTAAGTTTTGTATATATGATCATAATGTTTCATGAACGGAGCATTTCCTTTGTACTTACCCTGTTCAGGCAAAATTTCCAACTTTTTATTTGGATTTGCATGAATGATGTTTTCTGCCACATGACACACAATAATGTTCCTTCCTTCCTTCTGAGTATGTCAAAGCTGTATTGCTAAATGTTTGTTGGCTTGAACTACTAGTAGGTGCTTGGTGCCTGGGGATTGGGCTGGGAGGTTTGGATGGATGGAATGGAAATCACACAATTCACCTACTTCCAGCAGGTTATTCTCTCTCTTTAGACAAAAGGTGTAGTACAGTTTTAGAATCCTGATCTTTGCTCAACAAGCAAGTTTTAAAAACTTCATTTGCTTACTGTTACTAATGACTTAAAAGAACTTATCCTTTTTGCTTTTTCCATTTAGCCCTTTTTCAATTTTTGAGCACATCCAGTCATTAACTTTTTAACTTTTCAGGCTGGAAGTATTCAGTTGATGCCAGTGTCAGTTGAGATCACTTACGGGCTTGAACGTATCCTTATGTCACTTCAGGTTAATTTTGCTTGTTGAGATCACCTTCAGGCTTGTTCTTTTTCGTCTTATGATTTCTTTCTTCCCTTTTTCTTCTTTAAACAAATGATGAGGTTCATTGTATACATTCTACATACTCTTCTCACTAGAGGAAAAAGCATTAGATAGCTGTTTTACTCTTTTAATTAGATCATACTATGTTTGGAGCACTTCTTACTGTTCTGTTTCTGTAGCAGAACCTCCAGCATGATCTCTACATTTACCATGTTTCTTTACTAGCAGAAAAACCTTCATATAGGAGGTCATCACTGCCAATTTCTTGGAATATAAAGAGGATAAACTACCTGCATTTCTCTTCTGGTTCTCCAATATTATACTTGTTATGACTCATTATTACTTATCTGCAGGGTGTTGACCATTTTAAGAAGATTCAGTATGCAGATGGCATTACATATGGAGAGCTTTTTCTGGAAAATGAGTAAATTTTAGCCAATTCTGCTAGAAAGCTTTCTCCTTTCTTTTTGTTGATTGCCTTACTATTAGACAGATCATTTTGCTTCTTATAGATTTTTCTTATGCCTCCTGAAAAATGTTATAGTCTGCTGTTTCTGAAGGCTCGAACTATCTTTGGTATCTAAACAGTATCTTCTTCATTTTCTTGTGCTTTTAAGTTCCAATTCTTAACTGTATAAGAAATGAAACTTGCATTTTCTATGTGTAAAAGGAAAAGCTGTAATTGTAGATGGATAATGCATAGCATATGATAAGAGCCAAACTCTAGAATTGTTTTTTTTTTGTCATGTAAGCAAATCAGACTGTTTGCAAAGATTTTGTTATTTGCTACTTAATTTGGAAAAAATTCTGGCTTAACTGCATTGTAAGAAAATTAGGAGCACTTATCAGAAAAAATAAAAATAAAATTAGGATTACACGTGGTTGATAAAATCTGCCATTTTGGGGAAAGATATTCCAATTTAAGCTTCTGTTTCAGGAAGGAGATGAGTGCATATTATCTGGAGCATGCTAGTGTTGACCATATACAAAAGCATTTTGATCTTTTTGAAGCAGAAGCTCGCCGTTTGCTTGATCTAGGCCTTGCAATACCTGCGTATGTACTTATACCTTAATATACCTTAATATTATTTCTTCTTCATGGAATGGAGATACAGATATATCTTCTGTTAACTTTACATCGAGTAACATTATTCCCTACACTGTGCTAGGTATGATCAGCTTTTGAAGACTTCTCATGCTTTTAATGTTTTAGACTCTAGAGGCTTTGTTGGGGTGACAGAACGTGCTCGTTATTTTGGGCGTATGAGAAGGTAGACATTTTTCTTTTTCTTTTAATTACTTCTCTTTCCAGAGAGTTTGTTGAGTTTTCTTAAAGTTTGGTTGATGATTGAGAAGTCTACCCTTTTGAGTACATGTAAAAATTTGCTCCTGCAAGTTCCAAATGCTAATATCATGCTTAATATATATTCCATCTTTTTCATTTTATATTACATTCATTTTATTTAGATTTCTCTGTATAGAATTACACCTTTCTATGTTAGGGAACTCTTAAACTGTATACCTCCAGTTTACTTGTAATTCCGCGCTCTTGGAACCATAGAAAAGACTTGTATAATACCACAAATTCTAAGTTTTTCTTTTGATAGGTGCCAAAAGTCTTCCTTTTGTCTCCGTACCTCCGTGCCTATTCTGACATTGCCATGTAAAATGGAATGGAGGGAGTAAATCTTTATTCTTATAAAGAGAAGTCAGATATTGGTGCCAAACCTTTTTTCTCCAAAAAAGTTTGGCAGTCTCAAGTTTGATTGTTTTTGTTTTATGTCTGTTATTTGACTGCCGCGTGCAGTTTAGCTCGTCAGTGCGCACAACTTTGGTTGAAGACAAGAGAGTCCCTTGGCCATCCACTAGGTGTTGTTTCTCATGGTGATCACCTTGTTGTTCAAAGAGAAGTCTCGGAGGAAGCAAAGGGGAAGGTATGTTTTCACTTTAGCCTTTGCTTGGAAACTAGAGAAAGCATGAATATCTTGTTAGTTTGCTTTCTCTTACTTGGTATGCATATAGAATGAGAGCAAGCATTCTTCTGGCCCCATTATTTTAGTTCAACAAGAAACATAAATAAACAATATCTTTCCTATAGACAATATCTTTCCTTTCTGATTTTCCCACCAAACCAAATAATGGAAAGAAATTGGTATTCCCACTCGTCATACTCTACTTTCTTTTCTGTTGTTTCTCAATCCTTGTCTCTTCCTTCCCCTAGTTCCCATGCATAGATTAGTTGGTCTCCTAATATGCTGGGCATCTGCCAAAAGAATTGTAGCTTTATTCTGTTCTTTTTATTACCATATCCTTGTATTAATATTTTTTGAATTATATTATTACTGTTTATGTTCTTTGTTTTGCTGATTGGTGTCTTGGTGGGGATGGGGTGCATCCGTAGAAAATGATGCTCACCTACTATGCACAGTATAGGTTAAGTAATTCCTTGTTCTTATTCTTCTGTTATGGTGGAGTGGGATTCATTAGATTTGTTCCCTATGACCCTTTTAAAAATTAAAAAAATAAAAATCCTTTTCAAATGAAAATAATAATCTTATTACCCAATTTAAAAGAAAGTAATGCCTTCCCAGTTGAGAAGGGCAGGTATTAGCAGAGTTGAAAAAGAAAATGGTATTGTAGAGGGAATTTTGGAAGTTGAATGGTGATGAGGGGATTTGTCTCCTACTTTTTATAAGTTTTAAGGCCAGTTCCCTCAAAAGATCTTATAGTTCCTTTTTCCCCCGACTCTGAAGGGAGAACGTCCAATTTCCTGTTTGGTACAACAAGGCGGCGACTGTCTTTTGTGCAAAGTGGAATTGCCAACATGGTGAACACGGGGGCTAAGTATGCTTTATACATTGTGTTTCAAATGAAGTTATTTAGAAAAGCTGGATTTATTTTGAAAATGTAGTTCGTTCCATTTAGTGATCAGTTTGATGAAGGTTTCAACCTTTTCTTCTCTAGTTGCCATCACCTTGTAAGAAGAAATTTTACTTAGATTCCATTGTTTTGCCTGCAAGTTGTTAGTTACATCCTTACAGGCATTTCGGGGTCATCCTTGCTAATGTGTCTTTTTAGATTTCCCCTTTCCTTATCATTCCCACTTGGCTCTTCACTCACTAGCATAATCTCTGCATTCTCTTGGTTTACCTGGTTTGTGATGGGGTACCTGTGTGCATATTTTTTGTGGATTCTTGATTTGAATTTATGGAATATTGGCTTTCATAGCTTGCCAGACTGCTTTCACATTCTATTTGTAACCTTTACTTGTTTCTAAGCATAGGTAAAATTTCTCGCACACCTTTTTTCCTGTCATACAGGTGCCTTCAGAGCCACGGTTGTTTGTTCTTGAAATTGGAACTGAGGAGTTGCCTCCAAATGATGTATGGAGTGCATGCAAGCAAGTATGTATCTTCTTTTTTAATCTGATTTTCATTCGTGTCATTTGCAAGTCTCTGTTCCTGAAGTTTATACTGTAAATATGGTAAGGAAACGTGTTTGTGTTTTCTCTTGCCTTAATTTGTTCTGATGTCATCCAGTATGAGTTCCCAAGTAAGCAGTTTAGCTTAGTTGATTGTATTACTGCTCTGTTAAATCTGATTTTTATTTGTGCTGGTCATTGCAGCTCAAGGATCTGATTGTTCAGTTACTGGACAAACAAAGGTTGCCTCATGGGGAAGTACAAACACATGGCACCCCTCGTAGATTAGTGGTAGGATTCGTTTCATTATGGTTTGTCTCCTTCACAAATTCTGCTTTGGTAACTTTGAAAAGCTGTGCGGAACCGTCTATGAGACACGAACTGGTAGAAAAGAGAGTGCAGGATTTTTGAATATTTTATCTACCATTCTCAATATACTATTTATAACTGTTCTCAGATCCATGCAACTTAAAAATTAAAAAGGTTGAACCAGCTCCAAAGGCTAGAACTTCTTAGAAAAACCTTTGCCAAATCATTTATATGTTACATGAGTTTGTTCAGTAAGTATAAAGCCAGTATAAATCTTGTAAATGCTAGCAGAGTTCTTAAAAGTACGAAGCCAGTATTCCAAGTACGCAGGTTTGGAACCTGTAAAAGGGGCTAGTGCGCAATGGCTTTGTGGGAACTTATAATATATTTTATAGAGTGACACGAGTTCCAGAAAGTACAAAACCCAAATTCCTTTTTTCTCCCCAGAATAAAATGTCTGGATAGAATAATCCATGAACTCCGCTGAGCGGGACTTTCATAAATGGTCATACTCATAAAGTATGGTCCCTTACTTCTATAAGGCCTTCTGGGAAAGTTCAGGGAAGTGGACAATTCTTGTTGTTCATGAATTGGTTGAGATTTCTGGTTCTTGCTTTCACTAGCTCCTAGTTGGTGCATTTTGTCCCAATTCACTGGGTTATTTCACGAGTCTCAGTAATTTGATAATCAATTATGTGGAAGACCTACTTGTAGTTTTTAGTTATCTAACCCTTCTTGCTAAATGAACAGAATTAATAAAAGTAATTAACATATCTATAGCAAAACTGTATCCTGGAATTTGTGCAGGCCTTGGACTTTCCACCTGTTAACTTAGTTCCTGCAATCTCTTCACTACTCATTGGTTTCTTTTCAGCTTATAGATGCTGATAAAGATCATTTGCAGGTTAGCATTGAGAAGCTACATCCTAAGCAAGTGGAGCATGAGGTAGAGATTCGTGGACCTCCTATTTCTAAAGCTTATGATAAGGAAGGAAATCCTACGAAGGTGGAGTGAATTGAATTTTAGTAATTCGTTAATTTTATTTGCTGGAACATTGCACCATTTGAGTTACTTGTTATAATGTGCATTATTGCTTATATTTATGGTCTTTTGGCCTACTAAACAAAGGTGAAGGGAAAATTACAAGCGAGTTGCTAGCAAGTCATTTTCTCCCTCATCATGGATTTTTAACTCTCCTCTCTGAATTATTGGGGACCAAGAAGTCCTATATTTCCCAACATTTTACGACCTTACATGAAGTAATCTATAATTAAATGTTGCCGGTTTTGTCGAGAACAGGTTATACGTTATTAATATCATTCACGAGCATTATATTTATATTGTATTAATATCATTCACGAGCATTATATTTATATTGTTATTATCTATTTACTATTCATGGATGCACTGGAAGAAAAATAAAATGTGCACATCATTTAGGGCAAAAAGCAACAATATTGACTTTCTTGACTACCTATTGGAAGATTTGAATCAGGAAGATTCTGTTGATTCATTTCTAGATCTAATTGATACCTTATTTTATTGATTTAGTATCATCTACTCGAATTAGATTTCGAATGAGATGTAATACAAGGCATGCTTGCTTTCAGCAGACAGCGTATATAGTACTATCAATTAATTTTCAATCATGGATACGTATGTATCCTTAAATAGTAAATGACTACTATTACTAAAATGACTACCATTACTGGCACCAAAGTAATAACGATTCAAATAAGCTAAGTCTTCTAATTGATAATTAGGCCAAAGAAAGAACTTAAATTTAATTAATTTATTTTTTTGGAGTTGCAACTATCCATTGCAAAACAAAGAATTCCGTTCTTACAAGTAAATATTCAAGACTAAAGTAATCTTACAAATCAGATCATGATATGATAAGTTCTTTCTGGGTCGTCTCAGACCTTCTAATTAGTATTTATCTCCAAAATGCTTGGAGATACACATACAAGGTTTGCTTGTTAATGTTTCTTTTATGCCTCATGTATTAACCACAGCTTGACGATAAATTTCCATACAAAGTATCCGTAATTGTTTAAATAGGACATGGAAATCCACACATAAGATACCAAGTTTGAAAAAAATAAAAAATCCACACAAAAGAGAAGCCCTAGGAATTATTTTCCCCGGTAATTTCCAGATTCCCATGCCTGGTTCAAAAGTAGGTTTCGGTTTAAGATTTTCAGTTCTTGATATGAGCATGTTCTCATCTGTTGGAGAAAATCTAATAACTTGGAAAAGTGAAAAACAAGATGTATTTTTGGATCTTGTTAATATCGTTGGGATCTAGTAAATTTAGTGCATATCAATAAGGATCAACCTAAGTCGATTAGATGATGTAATTATGTAATTTGATTTTCTGTTTTCCTGGGAACATTTAGACTCACTGTTTAAGCATCCAATAATGAACAATGTTTTCTTCCAATCTTCTTTTCTTGTTGTGGTTCTCACATGGTATTAGAGCATTTATGAGATATTAGTCACACGGCATTTACAAGTGTCATCAGGCTGAGGAGAAATCTTTGTTGTGTAATTTTTCGGGGCTACTGGCTGGGGATGCTGTACTTCTCGTAGCTGTGGCATATCAACCAACAGTACAGATATAAATCTTTCAGCCACAAGAACTCGTAAAGCCACATTCCCACTATAGATATAAATCCTCCGGCCAGAACTTGTAAAGCGACAAATCCCATCTGAGCTGTTAAGTGCCAGGAGAAATCAGAATTTTTCGGTGAGATATGTTCATGCATCAGTGCGTGACATCTTTGGCGAACTTCTCGGTGAGGTTCCTTCTGTTGTGGGGATTTCTCCTAATTGTGAGCCTGTTGTCCAATTTCTGCTGCAATTTAACCACAAGAACACCAGTCCGAGAGGTCACTCCACCTCTCCAGCCAGATCTTCACTGTTCAGTCAATTATCATCCAATACATGCAATCGAAGTCTTTCAGCATCCCTAAACCTTCTGAGTGATTTGAAAACTTTTCTGGTAAAGACTTTGGCAAACAGACTTTTCTCAACACCATTTTCTGGTGATTTGAGAGCTCCTTGTCTTAAAAAAATTATTTAGCTCTTTCCGGCAAACAGAACTCCGTGGTCAGTCTATTTATTCTTCTTTTGAGTATATTTCTTCACTTGAATTTAAAAAGGATCCTAACAATGTAGTAGCTAGATCTAGTACAGAGTCAGAATACTGGCCAATGGCTTTGGCCGCAGGTGAGCTTAGGTGGCTAAATCAACTTCTCCAACAGTTTAGCTGTTGAGAGTTATACCCATGAAATTGATATTCGCCAAGTTCCAAACTGTATGCCAGTTTGCCCTTGGGAATTTCTCGGTTATAAAAAGAATGATCAAGATGCAATGCGTGTACAGCTTCAAATCCAAGTGTTAACAAAGCACGTGAAAATAGGTTATCTTTTATTTGACGAAGGATTGAGTCTGGGAGTATTAGGACAGGTTTCATCAACTAAAAGGATTAGTTAGCAAGTATCCTTACAAAATAACTCCATGACTCCAGAATCGGGTATATTTGTGGCAAGTTTGTACTTAGGAGCATACTATGTACATTCCAACTTGAGGGAGAATTAAATATTAGGAAATATGTCCAATCCTTGTAAAATATGACGGGTCTAGAATCCCTGTATTTGTGTAATTTAAGTTAGTTTATTTTCTTTGTCTGAAATACTTGTAAAAACTAATTAAACTCCAAATTTCAAAAAATAATCAAGCAATTCTATTCCCAAAATTTCTGCTTTTACTCCTTCAGATTTATAGAGGCAATGTTGGAAATCTCTCGTATCAAGCACTATTGTAACTCTTGAAAGTCATATTAATAGGTTTTTCCCTTGTAGAAAACATACAGTAAAATAATGATCTCCAAAAAAGAAAATGTCCACTATTTGTCTTGTTCTGTATTTCAATGTGCCTTAAGAAAGCTATTGCCATATTCCCTCGTATTTGATGAACTTAAGTCAGTCTGAATTTTCAACTCATGCAACTTTCAGGCTGCTGAAGGTTTTTGTCGCAGAAATAGTGTGCCTTTAGACTCCATGTATAGACGAGCTGAAGGTACGTTACGTCAGATGAACACTTATTTTACTGTCTCAGGGTTTGTTCATGTGCATTCTGGTGTCGATTTAGTCCATCATATATTTAATCGTAGAAATTTCTTTTGCTTAAATGTGGAAAACTACTTAGATTTGTTTTTGGACGTCTGAAATGATATTTGTTATTGATATTCAGAGCCACTTGTGGGATTACATTGGGTGTGTTGTTGTAAATATGCTATTTGTTATCCCTTACGTAACCTGATAATTACTTACCAAAAAGATCTGAGTTTTTCAAATTTTTGTCTGAATCACTGTTTTGGTCTTCTGTTTTTATGTTTCTTAACAGATCATGTTCATTGTGCCATTGTTGGACGATCTGTAGTAAAATAGATTGGAGGACGTGTCACAGCAGTGAAAAGAACTTAAAGAGCTGTAAAGACCTTCTAGTTTTTATTCTTAATGTAAACTGAACACTTGTTTGTATAGGTATGTGGGTAGGCTTGAATGGAGATCAAGAGTAACCTAATACATCATTTTACTATCTTTCGGCACCATTGTTTTATTTAATTGAGTGAAATTAAAACTTCAATTTTTAATTATTTCAGTTACACAAAGGTCATCTCAATAGGAGAGAAAAGTACTACTGCGTCAACTAATCCTTTTCTTCAATCAAGTAATAAAGTTCTATAAACAATGGCAAGCTATCGATTCAACTAATCTTCCGCTGTTTAGATTCTTTTAGCAATGTCACATAAGCTTCAAACACCTGTAGTTTTACCAAACGGATCCAATTAGAGGGTGATTCTTACTTCTATAGATTTCATGTCTGACAATGCAAGACAAGGAGAGTAGAGATTTCTTCAGCATTCTCCTGCTAATAAGAACTAGGAAATACTATGCACCTTGAAATCACTGTTGACCAAAATGTTCTATGAGTTTCTACATGTGAATTGTGACTCATTTTGTCCTGGACAACAAAGTTCCAGTCCTTATTTCTGATACATGCCTCTAATGGGTAACAGCACAGTTAAGTTCGTTACTACAGGTGTCTGCTGTAGCAAGTTAGACATGGTACATTTCGCTGTTCAGCTGTGTGGGATGGTTCTTTTGATGTATCAACAGTTCCTTAAGGCTCTTCACTTCTCATTTTTACAGATATTCCCTTTTCATATATCACCATCTTCATTAGCTGTATAAAATGTCATTTTACTTGGCAAAAATAAGTTAACTGTATAAAATTGTCAAAAGCTTCTTTGGTTCACTGTTTGCATGTTGCTTGTTTATCTGTGCAGCTATGCTACAAATGCCTTGTGTTTCATTGTTTGCTTCTGATTGCAGGGAAAACAGAATATGTCTATGTTCGTTTAGTGGAGCCAGCACGGCTTGCATTTGAGGTACGTATAGAGAATAAGTTTTTATGTCTGATATCGGGAAAAAGTAAAATTTCCTTTTCTACAACTAGCTAACCTTAGTCGGGTATGTGACAAAGGCTACTGCTATATATTACAAAGTTAATCATGGAGATTACTTGTGACTAAGTTTGGCTGTGTTTGATAAAGATTAATTATATAAATAGGATAACAGAAATGGGTATATTGCTTTTGTTCAAGCCCACATGAGTGAATTGAATGAAAAGTGTTTCTGGCATCGAACTCCATCAAAATGGTGTGGTTTCTCTTTTTCTGAAGCTTTCTCTGTGTGTACATGTGTCAAAATTCCTGTCTTTAGGCCTTTTAGCACAAACGGCACATGCAACCAAAGATACTCTGTTACTCAAAATTCTTCCATCACCTTGAGTTGGCCAGGGATGAGTCCCACCTTTCTCAAAAAGTTCACTATTATTACAGACTTTGTTGAGGAAAGTGATTCGCAGTAACTCGAGGTCGTAGGACTTGGAGAAATATCATTTTGAAGTAGCTGGAGTAAGAGGATGCTACACTATGTTCGCTCATGAATTTTACTCGTGCATAGAAAGTATATAGATATCTCATCATATTCTATTTCATCCTACTTTAATGTTTTGTGATGCAAAGCCGCAGAGGTGGCTCTACTACTACATGCAAGCACATAATGCTATGATTTCAGGCAGTTTTAAGTCTAAAATTCAATACAGGAAATATGTAATTATTCTAGAGGGAGAGGTATAGAACATTGAACATCTTTTGCACATGTATTAGTTGTAAGGTTGGATCAGTCTTAACAATGTACCTGGCATACCATTGGATCCACCTAGAAGAAATGTTTAGCAGGAGTTTTGTGATCGGAGAAAGTCAAGTAAAGATTTGTAGGATGGGAATATATATGATCAGTTGGGTGTCTGGGCCAGCTTTCGTGCACCTCGACTAATTCTATAGGATACCTGCCACCTCCCACCATCAACAAGTAGCAGGTAACTTTGTCCACCAAGGCTTTGACAGATGGGAAGAAATCACCATGTTTTTTGTCTTTTCTGGGACTTGAAATTATTCTTAGACTACTTCATTGACCACTAGTCCATGCCCTCGGGTGCAAGAGATTTATATTAAAGGAATATAGATTCTTCTAGAAAGTACTCTATCTAGTATTTCCATGTACATACATGTTGCTGGTTCCCATATCGGCGGTTGTGGGAGAAATTCGAAAGCTTAAAGTGTTTTTTCTAAGCTGCACTAATGAGGAGGTGACTAAATAACGGTTGATAGATTGAACAGAGATCATGTCTCCTATGAAAATGTTGGCTTAGAGATGAGAATAAGTAGTTTTAACACGGTTCAATGGGGAAAATGCTAGATGTTCAATAATTTGATCAAGCGCTACGGAGAAGTGACACAGTAGAAAATATATGTGAGCTAAGAAAGGCATTTGGAGGACTGACTAGGTCCCTATGCCATATACGAGAGGGTAGTGTTATTATAAAGATATGAAGGTTCTGCAGAAGCATTAGCTTCAAAGTAGTCAACATAGTCAGAATTGTATTATAGATATAGATCAAATAGTGGACTTGATAGGAGACTTGTAATTGCTACTAATTTTTTTGGAGGTGGCCAGCATGCCCTTAATAATGCTGAAGAATACAACCGTACCAATTTTTTAAAAAACCATAGTCAGAATCAACTTCCAAGGAAAATGCTTTGGCTACAGTTTTCAGCATTTTATGTTAAACAGATAACAAGCTTTTCTACATGAGTCATAGAAGAAATTTGAGGGTCTGGAAAATGAAAGAGTTTCCACACCTCCTATAGCTAATGTACAAGTAGAACATCCCAATCATGAATCAGGATATATGGATATGAGAGGGATAAAGCAACAGCCTTTTCACAGGTTGTTTTAGCATGTTTTATCTTGAAGGGCAGGACGTGGTTTTCTCACTCAACCTGGATTCCAGAGTAACTAGAAAGATCTGCATTTTTGCTCATTTGGCATCTCTGCAAGGCATTCTTACAGTTGAAAACTGAAATTCACATCAGTTGGTGTTTCATGTGTAAGTGACTGAGGAAAACGTGAACCGCTTTATTACTTTACTGTCTTGTGACATATAAGTTGTGGAGTAGTCTGGTGCTTGTTTAAATTTAAATCAGTGATGCCAGACACTGTCAAAACATCTTCTAAGCTGGGCATTCAGAAGGACCAGGAGAAGTAAGCTGTGGACTCTGGGGGAAAAGAAACTGAAGTGCTTTTGAAGGGGTTAAAAGTGCTTCTGTACAGATTGGTGGAACATATATATTTCGTGTAATTTAATGCTTAATTTACCTCTTATATAATAAAAATTATAATTTTATAAAACAAAAAAGATGTAGATGGCTGGAATGATAAGTAGACCGTTATTGTGGGTCAAATTACTTGTTTCTTGAAGCTTTTCTCTAGAGCAGCTTGTGAAAAGGTCTTATAGAGATAGTATGAGTGCCATGTACTTTTATAAATTATAATATTTTAAGTTAAAAACCAGAGAGTGAAAAAGAAAAATTGAAAAGGAGAAGCTAGTGGAGTGCTGACCCTGAGACTTGCAGACTATGTTTCCTTACAGGTTTTCTGGAATAACTTTTATCTTGATGATCACAATGCTAATGGTTTTTTAGGATGAGCTCCTATTCAACTGTCATTATAATGTTACTGATATATGAGGTATATTTGATTGAATGCCTTACCTTTTGTGTCATTTGTGTACTTGATGTAATCATCATTTTGGCCATTAAATTGTGTTCCCATTATTCAGGATTCTATGTCGTCAGATGATGTTCATTTATTTATTTAATAAATAGTTTTGTAATACACTCCATCATATTCTGGCCCAACTCCATTCTCGAGTCAAGCACGTGAGAATTCTTTGTGATAATGGACGACTCTGTAGACTTGGACCAAGACCGTGCTGTTACACCATGTTAAGAAAATGGACCTTGGGGAATAACTCAACTACCAGAGTTGGACTCATCCATCAATGTGGTATCAAAGTCATACTCATTCTTGATCTTGGGTTATCTTATACTTGGTCACCCACTTATGTCTAGTGTGGCGAAAGGGCTAAGGGATATAGAATCCCACATTGTTTTAAGTGTATGGATTGTGGTGGTCTTCTATTGATGAAATTAGGTCTTAGGCCTAACTCACACCCCAAAAGCTAGCTCAAAGGGAGGAGGATTGCCTAAGCCTTATA
>JAPFFP010000001.1:22063644-22073991 GCA_026153255.1 Solanum medicagineum
GGGAGGAGGATTGCCTAAGCCTTATAAAGAGTCCACCCATCTCATTAACCACCAATGTGGGACTTTTCGTCTCAACATCTATAAAATTGGATGATCCTCAATACTTGAGGCTCGAGCTAATTTTAAAATTGAGTTAGGCAAAAGATATCTTAATATGGGCCTCATATTTCTTTGGGTGTAGACCACCATTAACATGATTTAAGTGCAAGCATATTGTCGGTGATTAATGTGGCAGTTAGTTGGCCATGTCAAGTAGCTGGACAGCTTCTATGAAGAAAGATGAGAGAATTAGACACCAACTAGGGAGTTTGGTAGTAGATCTCTATGAAAAGACTTGAGCTACTTATTTGAGTTGAGTTAGCTCCAAGATCCCTGTCTTAATGTTGGCATGTGGTGTTTCTTTGGCTGTAGTCGACCATTAGGTACGCATTTTCAGTGATTTTGTGTGGCAATTGGCTTGCCATGTCAAGTTGCTGGACAGTTTCTAGGAAGATAAAATAATAGAAAATGCCTCTGCAATTGGATGGAGAGTTGGGACGAATCTCTAAGAAGAGTTATTTGTTCAACTTGGACTGGCTTTGGTCCAAGGACCTAAAGTAAATGTTCACAACGACAACATACCCAGTGGACTAAGGTAAATGTCTGTGGGTCCGAATTCTTTAGTTTTAATTTTATCTTATATTGATGGGGGAGTTAAATGGCCATTCCGCTCTTCTGGACTTCCTTTATTTTTTTTCGAAGGACTGCTAGGAATTTAGACTGTAGGCATACCTGAGCACTCATGCCTGCAGATCCCTCTGTTCTCTTTCTATGACTACTCTAGAAAAGAAAGTCTCACTACTCAATGGTTTTCGATCTTCTTACCCCCATATAGATATTGAATAGAACGGGTTCGCTTCATCATTTTCTGACATACTCAATAAGGGATTGTTAGAAGAAAGCTTAATAGTGGACTGCTAGAGCCCTTTGTATAGGTTGGGTGCTTGTTTAAGACCATAAAGTGCTCGCCTGAGGTGGCATACGGAGATAGAATGATTTTCGAAGATGAATTATTCTAGAACTGTACTATCGGAACTGTGCTCTGAAAGATTTTTTTAAAGTAACCCAGTCTGATGTCTCAGAAAGGGTAGTGATCTCCCCCTGAAAAATATCACGACCATAAAGAGAAGAAAAGGGAGATTGCATGTTGATAACAGAAAATGACAATCTGCACCGAAAGATTTAGCCTTTTTTGTGCTCGTTCAAGTTAATTTCTGCAGTGAGCCTTCCACACTATTACTACGTAAAACCTGCGCAATCTCTTAAAAGTTGCTACGCGTAGTTCTTCTGTTGCTCTTATGAATGAATATATATAACACAGATATATTCTTCTTTTTGTTTTTGTTTTCCTAGATCTCATTGTTTGAATCACTATCAACAGGTTTTGTCTGAAGAGCTACCTGATATAATTGCCAGCATTTCATTCCCCAAGTCAATGCGTTGGAACTCTGATGTATGTGCTACGACTTTGACTAACCCTTTTTCTGTGCAATATGCGTGAGTTGTTACCATATTTGTTTTTAATCTTTTGCAGTTTGCTTATTTATAATCTAAGTGTCTATTGCCTTTTTCTTTATCCTTGAACTTGTAAGAAAACTTTATCTATAGCTGGAATAATTTGTCTTCCTATTTTTCTTCCTATATTACATGAAAGTAAATCAACCCTAAACTTACACTTTGTTTGGATGGTTGTTATGTATTGTGTTGTACTGTATTGTATCGTATTGTACTGTATTGTTGCAATGAATACAATGTTTGGATAGATTGTATTGTTCTTCGTCATTACATAATGTCATACATCCATTATTTGAATGATAAATCTACAAGAAATTGAATGATATGTGGTGGATTCCATGAAAAAATAGAGTAAATGATAAAGTAGAATAATTAAATAAATAAATGAAGTAGAAAATGAGAAGAAGATATTAAAGTAATGATGCAACCACACCAAATCGGTCGTCACATAAAATGAGTCTTTTCATCATTACCTAACGATGGAATTAAACGATACGGTACAATGAGATTTAATAACAATCAAAACAAACATTGTACTTAAACTAACAATACAATACAATACAACGGGTAACAACCATCCAAACAAGGGGTTAGTCATATATTTAATGGTGTCCTTTTCAATTTTTCTCTCTTATCCTTTTTAGTATTACAACAAAGTAGTCAACTTGGCTTATGTTCCCAGAGGCAAATTTATTTCATTGTCTGGTGCTATTGCTTTGATTGATACTTTGTTCAAGCTTCTTCATTTTTTTCTTTATTCAATTCATTATTCACAGCTCTTAGTACTTTCTATAACTGCAAGAAAATGCATAAATTCTATATGAATATAACGTGTATTGAGAAATTGTCATGCAGGTTGCATTCAGCAGACCCATTCGTTGGATTTTGGCCCTTCATGGAGGTGTAGTTCTTCCCTTTATGTATGCTGGAGTTGTAAGGCAAGTTTGAGCTCCTTCATGCTCCTTTTTTTGTTCAATAGAAATTCCTTTACTACTTTACTCCATATGTGCCTAACAGGAGGGCTGAGGTTTCGGTACTTTCCCAACTCTTAGTTTTCTTTTCTTTCAAAAGGAAAAAAAGGGTGTATATGCAATTATTTATCTCCTTTTCTTGCACCCAGCCATCAAAAAAAGGGGGAGAGAGACGCGGTAGGTAATAAATCTAATTCTCTGTTTTATGTCAACTGTCAAGAAACAACAACATATCCAGTATAATCCCACAAGTGGGGGTTGGGGCGGATGTATGTGGATGCAGACCTTACCCTTACCTTTGTGGGGTAGATACTCCTTCCTATAGATCCTTGGTTCAATATACACGGTTTGAAAGAAGTGCAAGAGTAAAAGCTACTATACAACTACAAACTTTATATGACTAAAATAGAAAAATTACCACTATAATGAAACACCTTTTTCTCCCCAAAACTTAATTTCTACTAACCTGAAAATGTGGGATATTTATTCCTTTACATTCATAAAAACAATTTTCAGTCTGTATATTTGCTTTGCTTTGACGATGAATACCAGTCAGATACACTCACCATTCATTAGTTTGAGCGTGTATCTTTCCCCTCAAAATTTGTAACTCAGCTCACACATTAGAATATTGTTTATATCATTTTAAAATGTTTTATTGATTAACATAGTAATTCATGTGCATTGCACATGTCCAGTCACTAGTTAATTGAATAAGAAAAGATTGCAGATAAGGAAATATAGACATTGAGCAATGACCAAAAAGATAGACCTGATCTTTTTCTCCATTTTTTAGCAAACTTTGGGGCTCAAACCGAGTTGTCTTCTTTTTCATTAAGCGATCTCATAGGTGTCTTTCTGAAGGCTTCCAACTTTAGTCACATTAATTTTGTGTTCACGGAATCAGTAACTCTTAAAGTAGAAAGAGAAACTCTCTGTTAGATGTGTTTATTTGAAGGGAAAAAGAAAGTTTAGTAGAAAAAAATAGTTATTGATGTCAGCTTTCTTTCAATGCCTCACTATTTTGGGGCACTTAACTAGCAGGACGGTTTTTCTTGAAGTTGACTTTGTCATAAACCTGGTTGTCTCTGTCTTTCTTTCTTTGAAACTTCCCAGTATTGATGTTTTGCATCTACTTAATCAATACAAGCTTGCTATGGTCTTGGTACTTTAGGCAACTTATAAGTTCTAGTTGGTGAGCTGTGATGATCCTTTATCTCTACTAGCACTACTCCATGAAAAGGTCTCACTATTAAACGGGTTAAGCCTTATCTATTTCCCCTTTTTTTCCACAAGCATCAGTTTTCTGCGACTGATATATGGGCTCCTTCGTGCTTATAAATGTCTCTTGGTGCTAGGAGATAAATTTGATTCCTGGAGCTTTGATATCATGTTGCATAAAAGAGGAGATTTTTTGAGATGGAGTTTGCTCGATTTATTTCTTCGAAACTCTTGCAGATTAAATATTATTTTCGCAATGCAAAAGAAAGGAAAACCTCTAATTGTATCCCCTATACTACAACATGCCCAGTGAAATTCCACAAAGTAGGGTCTGGGAGAGTAGAGTTTACGCAAACCTTACCACTACCTCATAGAGATAGAGAAACTGTTTTTGAAAGACCCTCTGCTCAAATATATCCACTCCAAGTAAAAGAAGAAAACAATAGACATAAAATACGATTAAAACAAAGAGCAATATTAATTCTACAAGCAAAAAGGATAGAAGTATTAGAATAATTAAAGAGCAGTAACAACAGAACCATAATAACACGGGTAGTCCTATGACAAACCTAAAAACCGACACAAGGCAAGACAACATTCTACTCCTACTAACCTCCATTCCTTTTTATCTAAGGTCATGTCCTCGGTGATATGAAGCTGTGCCATATCCTATCTAATCACCTCTTTCTAATACTTTGTCGGTCTACCCTTATCCCTTCGCATAACCCCTAAATCTAACCTCTCGCACCTCCTAATTGGGACATCGACACACCTCCTTTGCACATGTCTATACCACCTCAATCTCGCTTCTCTCATCTTGTTTGCCACTGAGGCCACTCCCACCTTCTCCCAAATAATCTCATTCCTGATCTTGTCATTCATACTATGTCGACTCATCTATTTTAACATCCTCATCTCCAAAACATGTATCTTCTAAACATGTGAGTTGTTGACTGGCCTGCACTCCACCCCGTACAACAAAGATGGTCTAACTACCATTCTATAGAACTTACCTTTCAGTTTAAGTGGTACCTTCTTATCATATAATACTCTAGAGACAAGCCTCCATTTCACTCATGTTGCCCCAATGTGATTTGTGACATCATCGTTGATGTCCCCACTACTTTGGATGAATGACTCAAGATATTTAAAGCTTTCTCTCTTTGGAATAGGTTGAATGCCAATGTCTGCATCATCCATCACAACACTGAATTTGCACTCCTAATATTTTGTTATGGTCTTGCACAATTTGAACCCTTTGTACTCCAGAGTTTGTCTTCAAAGCTCTAATCTATTATTAACTCTATCTCGTGTCTCATCAATCAGTACTATGTTATCTGTAAATAACATAAACCGTGGAACCTCCTCCTAGATAGACGTGTCAACTATTCATCACCAAGGCAAAAAGAAAAGGGCTAAACACAGATCCTTCATGTAGTTCCATTTCAACAGGAAAATGCTCCAATTTCCTCCCTCTATTCTAACCCGAGTCTCCTCCCATTGTTCTAACCCGAGTCTTGGCTCCATCATATTTATCCGTTGTCGCCTTAATATATACTATCGAGACACCTTAGCTTCCATACACCTCCATAGGACATCCCTTGGCACTTTGTCATAGGTCTTTTAAGATCAATGAACACCATATGAGGCTCCTTTTTTTTTTTTAAATATTTCTCTACTAGTCTTCGCACAAGATAGATTACTTGGGCATGAATCCGAGCTAATTCTCTGAAATGGACACTCCTCTATTCACCCTCATATCCACTACTCTTTCCCAAACCTTCATAGTGTGGGCTTAGCAATTTGATACCCCTGTAATTGTTACAGTTTTGGATATCTCCATTATTCTTGTATACTGAAACCATTGTACTCCACCTTCATTCATCTGGCATCTTTGCAGTCTTCAAAATAACATTAAACAACCTAATCAACGACTCCATACCTGCCTTGTTAGTGCTCTTCCAGAATTCCACTGGAGTTGCCTATAAATCTCCTAAATATGCAATTATATGGATTGAGCATCCAGTCTTCCATATTTACGTTTTCATCAGGCTGCCACAGTTTTAAGTTTTTCTTTTTCATTGAAATTTTTGTACTTCAATTTTATCTTTTTTTGAAATTTGCAAGGGTTTAAGCTTTAACCTTATTTAGAATGCACCCAGTTGGAGCTCAGTGGATTTTGTTCATTAATGAAATTCAATATCTTGAATTTGTTCCACAGCCCTGGATAGTTCTCTGGGGGCACATGTTTTTGGATGAGTGCTTGGACTGCATATATTTTTTGTGCATTTATCCATAGTGTTACCACTCTTATGTGATCGGTGTTCGTTTTTCCCTTTTACTGGTTTGACATATTTTGGTTTGTCTCTTACTACTGTATTTCTGTGATTTTGCTACAGTGGAAATGTATCTCATGGTCTACGCAATACTCCATCAGCTACAGTTAAGGTATGTTACAAAATTGTAGATTTCTCTTTTGGAAGCTTTTCTACTCTTGTCAATATGCTCAAATATTAGAACCTTGTCATCCTTTAATTGCATCTGCCATGTGTTCTCTCTTATTACATTTGAAAATTAAGGACATTGGTATTGTTATTTTTTCAATATATGTCTAGATTTTTTAAATGCGAGTATTCAGGCAACATTCAAGTCCTCTGTTTCAATCTTATTCCATGGGTCCACATTACTTTGCGGCAGTGCCCAATCACGTTTGTCTCAGAAGAGCATGCTTAATCAATCTTAGGGTAGTGCCAAATCAATTTATTTATGAATGATTTTGCTAGATAGATTGAAGACCTAGACCTACCTGATCCTTGTCTTATGGAGGAAAATTCACCTGGTTCAGGAGAGGTGACCATCAAAGTGCAGCTAGACTAGATAGGTTCCTGTACTCTATGAAGTGGGAGGAGAACTTCAAAAACATCAAACGGAATATTCTCCCTGGAGAAGGATCTGATCATAACCCTATCATGTTGGACAGTGGTAATCAATGTTGCTCAGACTCTTCAAAAATGTCATTAGGTGCATGTTGGATTCAAGAAAGTACTGCATTTTTGGAGAATTTGACACGGTTTGACCGTATTTTTGGAGAGTTTGAGCAACATAGGTGGTAACTGGGAACATAGACAATCATATTTCAAATTTGAAAATTGGTGGCACAAGGTTGATAGCTTCAATAATATGGTCCAGGGGTGGTGGAGCAGGTTTGAGGTAGAAGGGTGCCCAGATAATAAACTCAGCAGTAAAGTAAACTTGCTTAAACAAACGCTAAAAGAATGGAACAAGGCAAATTTTTTTCTGTACTACCTCACAGAAAAAAACTGTCTACTTGAAGAATTAGCTGAATCAGACTGAATCCAAAATGATAGAATACTTCAGGATGAGGAAATGATGATAAGAGCAACAATCCTTGTAGAGCACGAAGTATTGGTCAAACAAGAAGAAGACAGATGGAGACAAAAACCAAAAGTATTATGGTTGAAACAAGGGGATAAGAGCACTAGGTTCTTTTGAAGGATAGCAACTGCTCACAGGAGATGCATCACAATTGACAGACCGGTGATAACGGGGGGAGGAGATACAGGATCATGTAGAAATTAAAGGAGCCACGATGCACGTCTATGCTCGACTCTGTTCGGAACCTGAATCCTGGAAGACCCTCTTTTGAATTTTGTAGGCTGTCCGAAGTCTCTACAGAAGAAAATGAATGGTTACAAGGACCATTACAGAAGAGGAGGTGCTATTGTTCATCAACCAGTGTGATGGGGACAGAACACCTGTCCCTGGTGGCTTTACTATTGGTTTCTTTAAGAAATGTTGGGATGTCATGAAAGAAGACTTTGCTGAGTATATGAAATTTCCAGCAGAGGAGTGTGTTTGAGAAATCATTTAATGCTACATTCATAGCTTTAATCCCTAAGAAACCTGGTGCAATTGAGCTAAAAGACTTAGACCTATCAGTTTGATAGGAGGAGTCTATAAAATCATCTCCAAGTTGCTCAGTGTGAGAATGAAGACAGTGATAGGGAAATTGGTTGATGAACACCAAATGACTTTTCTGAGAGGTAGGCAAATAATGGATGTAGCACTGTTGGCTAATGAATGGGTAGACTCCAGGGTAAAGCAGAAGAAACCAGGGATTTTATGCAAGCCAGACATTGAGAAAGCCTATGACTGGAAATTGGAATTTCCTCCTAAAAATTCTAGAGGACATGGAATTTGGTAGCAGATGGATTGGCTGGATCAACTACTGTATCTCAAGTGTGAAGTTTCCCCTTCTCATAAATGGAAACACTGAATGATTCTGTCTGAGACTGGAGACCCTATGTCCCCTTTCCTTTTTTTAATAGCCATAGAGGGGTGGAATCATATGTTCAGGAAGGCAAAGACTAGGTGGGTGAGATGATTTAGTGCACTGGCTGGGGGAGGGGATGAATTAGAGATCACCCATTTATTCTATGTTGTTGATGCTCTTATATTTTGTGAGGAAGAGGAGGCACTATTTAGACACACAAAGACTATATTCTATACTCACTATTTTTGAGGGCATTTCAGGCTCCATGTCAACTGGTTGAAGAGTCATCTCTTCTCTATCAACCAAGTTGATAATCTGCTTGAGCTAGCTAAGACATTGGGTTGCCAGGTAGAGGCACTACCAACAAAATATATCTGGGACTACCTTTGGGTGCCAAGAACAAAGAGCTGGAAGAGTGGAATGTGATGTTGGAGAGATGTGCGAGGAAACTAGCCAGATGGAAAAGTCAGTAGTTGTCGCTAGGTGGCAGGGTGACCCTCATCAAGTCAGTACTGGATGCATTACCTACTTATATGAATGAGCCTATTTCCAGTTCCCAAGAACATTGAGAAGAACATAAATAGGCTAAGGTGATCTTTTCTTTGGCAACGCAATAATGAAAAAGGAGGTTACAACTTGGTGAAATGGGATGCTCTCACTCTTAGCAAAAATCAAGGAGGCTTAGGAATAAAGAGCCTAAGTCTCCAAAACAGTTGTTTGCTGTAAATGGTTATGGAGATTCTCTACTGAATCCTTATGGAGGAGATATATAGCAGGATATTATGGTTTATTTAACCAGTGGACAACTGATGAGATTATTGGCACATTTGGATGCAGTGTCTGGAAGACCATTCGAAGATCATTATCACATTTCAGAAAAGCCATTGGGGATGGAATGAAGACAGAGTTCTGGAATGAAGTATGATAGGGAAGGACAACTTGAGAAACCTATTCCCTTACCTATATACATCGAGTCTACGGAACAATGACAATGTGGCACAAGTATGGAGTCAACAGGGTTGGAATGTACTGTTTAGGAGAGCATTGAATGATTGGGAAATTGAGGAGGATGCTATGCTATTAGGTTTTTTTTTAATAATTTCCCAGGTACTTCTCAGAGGTCTGGTAAGCTAATATGAAAGATACACAAGGTGTCTAAACAGTGAAATCATGCTGTTGGAAGATGAACTATAATGGCATTAGCTACATAAATGGCATTCTCTCTCTGTAGGTAGCAACTCCTATGTGATGTGAGATTTTGAAATGGTTCATCCTTCTGTGTAAAATTCCAGGCAATGTGGACGAGGCACTGTTTAGCTGGGTCTTCAGAGGATGGTGGAGAAAATGAAGCTCATAAGTGTGGTTCCCTTAGTACTTATATGGGTCCTAAAGAGTTAAAGAAATATGAGAGCTTTTCAAGGAATAACATATGATTTTTATACAGTAGCCTTATTTTTGGTTAAAAAAGAAAATATAACTTGCATTATCAACAAAGGAATACTCAGAAAGCATTCCAGTAATACTTACAGCAAAATTACAGAGGTAAAGGTGACCCTACCAATGCTTCATTAATAATCTTGAATACTAGGAAAGTCCTCTTCTTCTTGAGGATATTCATGTTTACACCAAAAAAAGGAAAAGGACTACACAGTTCATCTTCATTTTCTACAGCACATCTCTTGTTTTTGAAGCACCTCTGGTTCCTTTCCATCCATTCAGCCCACCAAATGTAGGCTGGGACAATCTTCCGTCTCTCCCTGTGTCCAGACTGATTTTCATCTCTATTCCGGCAAGCTAGAACCTCTTTGATGCTCCTTGGTATATTCCAGCTTATGCCTCTCAAATTGATGAAAATCTTCCATAACTTTACAGTCTCTCTACAATGTAGGAAGAGATGGTTTATTGTCTCTTAACTCAGATTCACAACAAGAACACCTGGAGCATATTTGAAATCCTCTTTTCATAAGGTTGTCCTTGGTACTGCAGCCTGTTTGGCTAATAGCCAAGTGAAACATGCTACTTTGAAGGGTGCCTTTACTTTTCCAGATCATCTTCCAATGGCCAGCCACCGCACTGTGAGCCTGATCTCTGTGTATCTCTTGTAAGCTGAACCGCTTGTCTGGTAGCCAAATAAATTGTCCTCATTGGAATTTAGATCTTTGTATTGCTCCAGAGTATTGAGTAGTTAAGCCACTTTGTTAATTTCCCAGTCATTGAAGTGTCCTAAATCTGAGATCCTACCCTTGATTGTCTCTTATCTCTCTGATTGTAAGTACCTTTTGAAGAATCAAGCTGAACAGTTCTGGA
>JAPFFP010000001.1:22082927-22104765 GCA_026153255.1 Solanum medicagineum
AAAATCTTTTGGAACTGTTGGTTTTGAAAAAAGTTCAACGTGAAATATTCTTGGAGCCAAATGTTTCTATGTGAATATATCAAATGATTAGCTTTTAGTTCTTTAACAGCCACTTCAACTTCTGTTTTTGGATCTTCAGCTATTGGATGATCATTTCTTAATTCTTGCTCCATCCTATTAGTTTGTATAAGAGATTGAAATGCCAGGAGTACTATCAATGCATATGCAATTCTCTCTTTTGACAAAATATGTACAAGGAATAAGGTTACCAATGACTTTTTTGAACTATTAAATTTATAATATTTCTGTATTGTGATTAGATATTGTTTACTTTAAGAAACAAATACGTTTTAGGGCAACATGTGAAAAAATTAATTAATTCTATCTTGGTTTTGTAAATTGACATTTTGGGGTGGATATTTTTAGTAATGTTGACAAGTAATATGGGATGGGGGGTGGGGTAGTAATGCTAACTTATATAGGTAAAGTCTAGCGATAAATTGGTTGTCTTTTCCATTGCCAAAATAAATAAATAAATTGGTAGTCTTTTATCCTTTGTACAATGCATACAGTCCTTTTCTTACATCTTATTTTCGCAACTTCAGGAGTCATAATATATAACATGGTATTCTTTTTTCCATTTAAGGTACATCAATTTGTAACACGCAGACTAGAACAATTTCTGGTATGTTCCATTTTCATGCACACTATTACTCCGCTGTTGTTATTTTGTTGTGCTGGTTTTCATTTTTTCTTCTTTCCACAGTTCGCAATCCTTTTAAATATGTTCTGAAATTGGATTTGACTTTTCGTTGGTTTCTCTGAAATTGGATTTGACTTTGCCTCCTCTAGGCTCCTCCATATTTTATCATCGTAGTGCATGAACAATTTCTTGGTTTTTTTGTTCAGCATTTGAAGATCATTGGATAATTTTGATCTCTTCAATAAATCTTTTTTATCAATTATCCTTGTGAAGAGGACTATGGTCTTCTGCTTAGACAGGCTTTACAACCATTCTATTACTTCCCCCTTCTCCCTTCACAAGGAAAGAAAAGGCACTCTTAAGACAAATGATGCTATATAAATTTGATACATATCTGCTGCATTTCAATTACAGATGGACAAAGGTATAAGCCCAGAAGTTGTTAGATCTGTTCTTTCCGAGCGTGCAAGACGACCTGGTTTAGCTACTAAGTCGGTGTACAAAGTAACTACCATCCTTTTCTCAGTTATTTGTTATTGTGCTTTGCTGATTCTTTTGCCTCTTTCATGTCTTAAGAGGCAGTATTTTTGCTATTCCATATGGCAATTCGAAAAGTTTTCTTTTAAAGTTTTATCAACAAAAGCCAGAATACCCGATATCCAAGAGGCTCTCAGCTTATGAGTGCCCTATGAGAAGAGTTTTCTTCTCTGTCCAATCTATTATGCATGTTGAAGTATCATTGGTCCACTTAAAATATAAAAGATAGTGCCACTCATAAATGCACTTGTGAGTGTGATTCTTGAAAGCTCTATTACTGTCTCCCCATATAATCCACATAACTCTCTGAGTAGAATGTCTTTTTGAAAAATTGGATGCATTAGAGAAACAGTTGGAGTGTCCAGGAGTCTGATGTTTCTATGTTGTATCTGCAATACGATATTACCCCACTAAATGTTCAAATGTTGTCATCTTCAAAACAACCTCCTCCCTCCCTTTCACTCTCCACTATTATAAAAAGTTAAGTCTCTCTAATTTTATAAGAACTTCCTTTGTTGTACCACCCCATTGCATCATGGTTCGACTTTGAGGGAAAACTTTATCATTTTGAGCAAGTTCTATAGTACAGATGTTTCTTAAAAAAATTGTGACTTTCTGAAAACATAATCATGATAGAAATACTGTTTTGTGTATATTTTAATTATTCCTGTTTATTTATCAATACTTAAATTTATCTAAAAGAGTTTATGTGTATTTGCAATTACGACTTTGATGTGTTAAAAATCAATGATTACAATGAGGCAAGATGATATCTTGAGTCATATCGAGGACTGTGGACACAGATAGGCGCATGAGAAGTGCTACATTGGGAGGAGGTTGTATTATTTTAAACGCTCTTTTCGGAAGTTTTTGGTGTGTGCTCATGGTCAAGGTTACCTCTTCATCTGAATCCAAATATAAACAACTATGCTTGAGCGCCAAACAGGTTGTTGAATTTGAATATAGCGTAAATGAAATGTAAATTATAACTCTTCATCAAGAGCTATAAAAGATAAGTCAAGAACTTTGGGCTTTAATTCTTCAAATTTGTGGCCAAGTGTTGGGGAGTCCTTTTGGTTGCTCCTTTTGAGAAGTTAAATGTCTTGTATTGTGTTTCATGTTGAATACATTCAGTTTGCTTATGGAGTGGAGCAATGGGCTAAGTTAGTATAGAAGTATTTATTCTTCTTTACTGTGATGTTTTGGACTGTGTAATTGATATTTCTTGCCATCATCTGTAGATGGATTCCTTGAGCAAAGGGGAGCTTTTGCCCAAGGTTGTTGAAGCATATTCACGTCCAACAAGAATTGTTCGCGGGAAGGATGCCAATGTTGATGCGGAGGTGCTTCTTATTCTATACTCAACTAATTTCCTTCTGTAACATAAATCTTCTCTGTGATTATACTCCACTATACCAGGTTCTGAACATATTCTGTTCCATTGATTTTCCTTTATAGAATAGCCATGCATGTAAGTTGCACCTGTAGCAAAATGGTGTTCTTGATTCACAAGGCATTTTAGTATCATCTAGAAGCTTTTCTCTTTGACAGAACTACAGATTTGTTTCAAGTCTGCTCCTCTGGATTGGTAATACAATTGCTAATATTGTCAAGCTCGATGGACATCTTACAGTGTGTAGCATTGGGTTCCCTTTTTAGTCAAGAATCATGACTCTTCTTGCCATTGGTGATTAGTTGTTTGAGTATTGAGCAGAAATTGATCTTTTTCTTTTATTACCTCTATGATACACTCAATTCTGCCACATCAATGACTTAGTTGGCTGCCTATTATCTTTCGTCGTCCTTATTTAGTAAAATCGTATTTTCATTGTAAATTAGGTGGATGATCAAGCTTTTGAAACAAATGAAGAGAAAGCTTTGTGGAGTACTTTCACGTCACTAAGAAGTAAAATTCATCCAGGTATTCCCTCACCAGATGAATAACCTTTCCTGATATATTCAAATAAATGTAGCTGTCTGTTACGTTGATGTTACATTGTATATACAATCAACTTCTTCTGCTCCTTGTTTACTGGTGGATTGAATTTTTCACCAAAAAATTTGCAATTGAGCATGCATATGTGACTGTTCATTTGCAGACATGGAAGTTGATGATTTTGTTGAAGCATCATCAGTACTTGTAGAACCGCTGGAGGATTTTTTCAATAACGTCTTTGTAATGGTGGTAAGTTCCTCTGATCTCATTTACGTATGAAACCTTTAGAGTTCGAAGCATTGACTAGATAATCTTGATTTGTGCACATCCAACTGAGTATAGGCTATAGCTCTAAGTTCGGATAGGTTTGGTACAAAATATTATATTTGAAGCCGCTCTTTCTTATTTAGTTGGAAACGTTCTTCATTCCATTGCCAGCACTCTCACTATAACGAGTATTACTACACCTCAATTCCCATAAAAAGATAGTTTTGATACTTTCCTGCACTGCAGTTTTGCTGTTAATGGAATTCTACGGTGCAGTTTGTTTCTTAACTATAATACTAAGAGCTTTTTCTTACCACGCACCACGCCTGTGTGTGTTCTCTCATATGGTTTTCAATACCGTGCACATTTCTCACACTTGGACAACAATAATGTACGTTATGATGAACCAAAGTAGCTCCAAAGTTTTGGTGAATCATAAATCTACGCCTGATTCTCGAGTGCTGATACAAGTATAGTGCATACTTTTTGAACCTCCTTTTTTGATGTTGATTGTTCTTAATGCATACTGTAGGAAGACGAACGGGTCAGAACAAACCGGCTTGCACTGCTGAAGAAAATAGCAGACTTGCCAAGGGGAATAGTTGATCTCTCAGTTTTACCGGGATTCTGAAGTAATGTAGATATTCTATCAGCTGAGGCAACAAAGAAGAACAGCTATCGTCTTCATTTCAATGGTAGAAATCTCATTCATAGATTTGGAAGAGTTGAATAGGACTGTCTGAGCTGCATCGAAGTACTTCCGCGATGAAATGGATACATTTTTTTTCGTTGAGGCAGCTAGGAAAATGGTATACGACCACAATAGAACAAACTAGAGGAGAAAACTATTGCACAAATCACAGCAACGATGTCACAATTTGAGTGTTGTACTATGTAACAAGTCAATGAATAGTATGAACCGTTGCTTTTTTGTCCTGAGGAATGAATGTCATTTTTACAAGTTTTATTTAAATAAAAAGTTCATTTTGCTATCTATATTTACTGTTGATATGTATTATTAACTGTTCATATCCCGTTTATGTTTGAATTTTGTAGCTCCTTGTAATTCAAACACATTTTAAAAAAAAGTGTTAGTGTATTTGTAGTACTGGTTCTTCCCTACAATTCTTTTATATACTATGAAATAATCCTCTGTGGTACTCCGATAGTGTGTGTATATGTGTATATATATATATATATATATATATATATATCATATAGAATGAATTTAATCCTTCGTGATATTCTGACACTATATTGATATTCAATTGGTATCATATAGAATTATGGTTTTTTTAAAAGAAATAAATAAGAAACAAAGTTTAAAAATTATTAAACTTTAAATTAGTAGAAAATATATTTGTTGTGATACTCTATCGGTATATTTATACCATACCGGTATCATATGGGACTAAAAAATTATCAAAGTTACACAATTTTTATATTAAATTTTAAGTTAGGAGAAAATATATTCTTTATGATATACTATCAATATATTGATACCATATGATTAGGATTGAGTAATGCTCTGTCGGTATGTGTATATCGTATTGGTATATCATACAAGTTGGGTGCTGATATTAACGTGTGAATTTTAATAGTAAAGAAGCATAAAATATAAAGACATATATAGATGTAAATAATTTACTTCGAAGAGGCATAAGCTTAGTTTTCTAAAAAGAAAAAAAGATAAAAAAAATTCTCACCGGAAAATATTGCATAAGCGAATATTTGTTCCCACAATCCCTTCAACACGTGGATAAAGGTATTAGTTTTCAACCCTTAAAAGAAATTGACTCAAAAATAGATAGAATAATCAAAGAAGGAAAATTAGAAAGTTAAAAGCTAGTTCCAGCAAAGCAATAACAGAATTTGATTTTCTAAGATTATAAATGTTTTTTTAGTTATATAATATTGTTTCCACAGAAGAACAATAATAAAATTAAAAAAAAATCTTTCTTCGTCCAAAATTAATTGAATTTTTGAGTCTTGTTTCAATTTCCAAAACAGTTGAATTATTGAAAGTTCAACAAGAATGGTTGAATTTTGTTTTTATATTTGCTCTTTTATTTATTGAAATTTTATATTTTCTAAGAGATAAATTATACTATATATTTATAATTTTACAAATGACAATAGTACAAGTATGATATAAATTTTATGTTTGAATATTTTTATTAACATGCAAGGTCAATTAAAATGGCAGGGAGGAAGTATGTTACGAGGGTTATTTTATTTTTTCAATTTGTATGTGTCAAATAAATACATAATGAGCGGCGAGATACTCGTACGTATTCGCATATTCCCTCGTACAAACCACCTTCCGACATTAAACTACTTCTATTTATACTGCTCTCCTCATAACGTCATCGGTGGACCACCGTAATCATGAGACCGACATCAAATGGAAAAGTCAAAAATGTCAATTTTTTTGAACATTGAAATGTCCGAACAAAGGTGTCTCTGAAATTTTCAATCAGATCATCATTTGATTTCAATTGTACACAAAGAAATTAAATTATGAAGAGTGGAGAGCATTTGTATCGTGATGATAGGAGTTGTGATGTAATAGAAATTAAAAGTTGTAGTAATAGTTTAGGGAATGAAATTGAAGAAATAGAAGAGGATGAGGAACAGGGGACTAATTTGGTTCCTGCAAGTGAGTTGTTTGGGATTGATAATAGAGGAGGATTAGCCACAATTAAAGAAGGTCATGAAGTTGAAGGTAGTTTATATTCTTTTGATTTCCATAATAATGGGAGTACTGTTGTTTATGTTGCTGTTGGTAATAGTAGTAGTGGTAATAAGATTAGTAAGGAGTCAAGTATGGATGCTCTTCTTTGGACTCTTAAACATGCTGTGGTGGATCCCTCTTCTACTATTGTTTTCCTAATTCATATCTATCCTGAGACAAAGTACATCCCTACTCCTTGTAAGCTCTCTCTCTTTCTCTTGCCATTTCTCATCTATTTATTGCATTGGAAAAGACTATGATATGAGACAACTCTTGTTAAGTCGACTATTTGCGAACAAGGGTTTCTATTCTGTTGTTATGTAATTGAACAGTTGTGTTCGTAGGAACGAAACAACAACAACAACATACCCAGTGGAATCCGACGAGTGGGGTCTGGGAGGTAGAATGTATGCAAACCTTACCACTACCTCACGAGGTAGAGAGGTTGTTTCCTGAAACCCTCAGCAGAATAAACTAGATATGAAAAAAAAAAAGGGAATAGAAAGAGTGACTAATAAGAAAAAGCACATGATAGTATGCTACGATAAAGTTAATATATAAAGGCGGATAATAACAACACAAGATATAAAGGCAATGTAAATACGCTAGATTTATTTTATCTTGAGAAGTACCAATATGAAATGGGGAGTTGATCTCATTTTCTATGAGCGAATGAGTCCATACTTATTTATCATTAGAAAGGCGTATTTTTAATGATTTGAGTTTACTCATTCTGGCTTTCTTTATGAGCTTTTAAGAGGTCAGGCTAGCTGTTGCCATTCCAAACAAAACTTTTGAAATATGATAGAATTGTTCAGATTGATATTTGATACCAAAGTTAAATTCTAGTATGAACCTATTTATAATTTTGTCCTTCAATTTATGTTACTGTCTATTGTTTCTTGTACTCGGACTACCATATTATTTTGTAGTAGTACTGTTATGTTACAGATTACTTCTTTTTCTCCCTTGATACGAGGGTCTAGCGGAAACAGTCTCTCTACCTCTGAGGTAGGCGTAAGAATTGCGTGCACTCTACCCTTCCTAAACCCCATTTTGTGGGACGACACTGGGTATGTTGTTGTATGAACTTATTGGTGATGAAAAGATTTGATTAGCTAATGACAGATGATTCTAAACTATGAAACTTGCAACAATGTTTTTAACTAGTTCTAGCTATAGCAGCAAGTATAACCTCTAGGAGTTGCTGCCTACTAAGAAATCACATGCCCAATCAAGTAAATGATAATGAACGGCTAGCAGGATTATATTCTGGATCATCATGCTTGGCTTAAGGGCTGCTCATGACACTTAACATCATTAAAAAGTTGGCATCAGTTAGTCCGGAATCTCCTAACTAGCTTGTTTCATGCTTGAGAAACTGTTTTTGATGTGTAATTTGCTGTAATCTACCAAGAATAGTATTTCCACATTGACTGACTAATTGTTACTTGGTGAATGATTGGTACAACAGTGGGATCGATTCCAATAGGTCAAGTAAGTGAAGAGCAAAAGGAGAACTACATGGCACAAGAAAGAGGCAAGAGACGGCAGTTCCTTCAAAAGTATTTTGATGCATGCGCTGCTACAAAGGTACACATCATTATTGGCTACTCATTCATCTAGCATAGCTTGATACACAAAGATAGCATGATGCTAACCATGTGAAAACTAACATTCAACAACAGGTTAACGTCGATACCATACTCATAGAGAGCGATACAGAGGCAAAAGCCCTACTGGACCTTATTCCCATCTGCAACATAAAAAGACTGATCTTGGGCACCTCTAAAGCCAATCTCAAGTATGAACTCTCGGTAAATTTTAGAATGCATAGTCCTCATTTCTGAATTTTGTTGATCTTAATTCGCTTCCCTTTTGATGGGTCTTAAGGAAACTAAAGTCGAGAAAAGGTAGTGGAACAGCAGATCAGATATTACTAAATGCACCTGAATTCTGTGAGGTAAAGATAATATGTGAAGGCAAGGAAATGGTTGAGCTGCAGATGTTTGAATCTCCGTCTCCCCAAGCCACTACTGGTAACAGTCCAAAGCCAATTCAGAGTCATACGGAAGATCAACATCAAGTCGAGAATGGATTCTCCCGATGTGGATGCTTTAACACCAGAATCAAGCCTAAAATGTTCAACAGTCTGCATTAGCTTCAAACCCGAAATCCAAGGCTGGATGTCAATTTCAAGTATAACCCCCAAATCTGGCCCAGGGTTTATCATAATATGCATGAATGTCGCGAACTATATATTGTACATCAAGAAACAATTAATATACACACCATTGCTGATATGTTCAAAAAGATGGAAAAGTTCTCTCTTTTTTTCTTGTCCCTGATTCAATTAACTATATATCTTTCGGTCCTAGTGAGTAACTTTTAGTATAGAGAGTTGGTCACTCTTTTGAAGAGAGAGTTGCAACATGGTGGCTGAGAATTAGTAAGGAGCTAAAGGCAGAAATGACAAGTTAGAAAGATGAGTGTTTCTCTATTCCTCAAAAGGGACAAAAGCAAATTATATACATACAGGAGAAGGTAACAGGTAGCAACTTCACTGTGGAGTGTGCATCAAATCTCTGGAAATTGAAGTATTTATTATGCCTTGTTTTGATAATTTGACAAACCCTTTGAGAAATCAAATGGGAGAAATTTTCTTTATGCATTTGTTACAATTAAGAAGGGAGAAAATATTTTACTTTGGATTTTGATGAGTTAATAAACTATAGAGCAAATGACCTGACCAGGGGACCTGGTTTGTGAAGTTTTTTTTTACCTATATATAAGTCAATATTGTATAGCTCTAAATTTTGCAAGGTTAGAGGGTACAACAAGAGAGGTTGCAATAGCAGGTGTCCTCGACCAGTATTGGCATTGCTTCTAGGTTTTTTCTTTTAAACAAAAAAATCTTTCTCATAAAGAGAATTTATTGACAAAAAAGTTTTTGCAAATCAAGAAAATCGAAAGCAAAGTCATTCTCTCGAGGAAGAACAACTTCAACACAGTGAAGGGATCTCTTAGAGTCAATTCAAGAAGAATTCAAAAGTTTCTCTGTTCTGATGTTGTATCTTATATTCCAAACGTTCTAAGATTAGTCCCTATGTTATATAAAGAAATATTGATCATTTCTTGTTGTTTCTGCATAGATGAGTTTTTGGCTAGAGTTAACCTTGAAGAAGGTGTTGAAGTCTACATCAACTAGAGTTAGTTTGTGTAGTGGACAATAGAGTTATTGCTCATGTTCATTCTTGTAATAGAATTATTACCGGGGAAGGGGTGGAGAATTTAATGTTTGAGTTGCAAGAGTTTGTAATGGACGACTTTGCTCTTTGCATCTTAGTGAAGGTTTTTTGGAAAATCCCATGGGACAGGTCGTGATTGTTCTTCCCGTAAGAAGGTTTTCCACATAAAATTTTTTGTGTTCTTTACTTGTTCTTTTTGTTTTTACATCGTTATTATGTCGAGGGACTTGGTCCCTGACCGTAGTGAACGCATACATGCTAACATATAGGGAATTTGTATTTGAATAGATTGTGCTGAACCAGAAATGTAAAGTAGAGGAAAAGCTCAAGTGTATGAGTGATTGTTTGATTGTATTTCAAAAAAAGTGAATTTCTGAACATTTGTTGGAGTCAGTGGTTTTGCTGATCCGGTATTAGTAGTACTCAATGTTAGAGTAGATGGGGAATAGTGCTGCCAAATATTTGGCGTGGAATAATTATTCTTCAACTTTTCTTGCATCTTATGCTATACTAGTTTGGAATATTTCTAATTTCCTCTATGTCTAATCATTCTACATCTGGTCATAATATACATGACTAGAGTTGATATTGAGAATAATTGAAATATATGATTCCAATGATTGTGTTTGTAACAGTATTTTGACCTAACATACTTCGGATTTGTTTTTCCAAAAAACAAAAGAAATTGGCAAAAATAGTGAGTGATATTTAACTCTTTCGTAGCTTGACTAATTATACAAAAATAGCTAGCATGTTCTAGTTGAGGGTATATCGAAAATCACCTCTAGAGGTAAGATTTTATACAATCATGTTCGTCAAACTCAATTTGTGAAATTAAACCAAAAATATTATTGTAATAGTGCTATTGTGGTATCTAGACTACTTAATCGTTGCATTATTGTCGAATGTGATGAAGAAAATTTCAGGTTTGCTGGAGTTGAATCATGTTATTGAATCATGTTGCACTCTCACACTACTTCATATTTTAAATCCCCATAGTGAAAATCTCAACTCCACCAAATGATTTAGCAGCAAGTCTACTTTAAGGATGGCATGAACTGCCTAATCAAATATTCTTGATGAACAACAAACAACCAATTCAAATATTTACGACCAAGATGCATCTATTACATTTCATTCACCCAATTATTCCCAACTCCCCATTTTGAGAACGTTCAGTGCCAAAGACAATAGATCGCCAATCCAAACCTATGAAATATACTTTATCTGCAGGAAGAGCTGCAGTCAAACTTATCTCTCCAGTCACGTCGACACAATAACATTTATAGTGAAAACACAGCATTGCCTCAGACTCAATTTAGAGCTGGAACAAGCAGAAGCTATCTTGGAGGAAGATATCAAATCTTACAAATGAGAAATTTATCACTTCCAATGACACACTCTCCACGCAATAAACAGTAGATGGTGCCTATCAGCCAACTCCCTTGATTTCCCAAATTATGCCACTACTCAACCCTGCTTAATATTTTGATACCTAAAAATTGATCATGTAAGCAGACCAATAAGTAATGACAAGATACTAACGATGGTTTTCCTTCCACCTTTCCTCTTTAAAGATGAAGATTCCATCATGTTGTATTACTGTTTACTATTCTCTTTCTTAACCCACTGAGTGACTTGTTTTCTTGAAGTGTGCCCCTGGTGTTTCTTCGTGCCGGAGTTCCTTGCTCTACTGGTACTAGGTTTCTTTGTGGAACCACTAGAATTTGTTCTGGAGTTGGCTGCCAGATCTCTGCCTTGTTTCTTTCTTTCCTCTTCGGTGGACACTGTTGAGGGTAATACAGCAGGTTGTGGAAGATAAATACCTGGCCGCAACACTTCATGCTTTTTGATTTCAATTAAGCCACCTTTCTCTTGCTGGAGTGTCAGTATTGCATCAAATTTCGCTCTTCTTGATTTCTCTGAGTCTGAGAAAAGAATGTTATCCTCATTGTTGACTTCAGATCCGCTGGAGGGCTGGATTCAGACAGTGAACAAATATCAGATCTTTCAGACTACTTCCAGTATAAATAACAAAATCTTGCAAGTACAGAAAAAACAAACACTTCATTTAGTAACAAGGGGCAGTGGGGCACTAACCAACTGTACTTTGTTTCAGATTTAACATATCAGGTATAGGGTTTATTTGTTCCATATTTAATAAGCAAACCTTTTACAGTTTGACTTCTGAAAGCTCTAACATAGAAACTAAACGTGCATAAACAGTCACTAGGAAAGAGTTCACAAGACCCACAATCCACACATAAAACTGACGCAGTGTGTGAATGTGTCTCATTGTCATAACTTAGCATCCTCATCATAATGGATGATAAGTGTGGTTACGCATATGGAGACCCATCGGCCTGTTATTCTATCCTTGATCTTTTGCCTATAGGCCAACTTGCTCTATCAGAGTTCCCATTGACTACAGAGTACAAAAATTCAAACAGGGTCTTTCTTTTATAGAAAGGTAAGAGAAGATATATCTATAATTAATGCAGCATTCAAAAAGTCTTGTGACTATCAAATACACTGATTTATTATATAGATAACGATGCTACTGCAACAAATGGATGTGTGCAGTTATTACGAGAGGGTTACATTATCAGCAACACTACCATTTCCTAGGATCAGGATGCTATCAGATTCCGATTCACCGGCTCAAGGTCTGACATTTTTACCATTATTCAGCACCCTCAAATTGCAGGAACCCAGATGTTTCAAATTTTAGGATAACATAATTGCACAAAAAGCAGTATATATTGTCCGCTTTGCCAGCCATGGGTCGCCCATGCACCAGCGCACGGTTTTGTTTCTCCCAGGTTTCCCCGGGAAAAGGCCTATGCACATGTAAGTTTCCAAGCCCCTTCAAATAGCCCAGTAACTCCCTCTCTATAGCCGATGTGGGATTCGCCTAAGTGAGCTACAGGCGTTACGTATCGCCGTCCCTGTACTCCTCTTAGCGACTATGAGCTCATAGGGGCTGGAATGAACTTGGTTAGCTGGGACTAAGAAGGGATAGGATTATATATTCACTAATGTAAATAGAAATGCCCCCTTGTACCCACCCATGTCTTGACATTAATTATGATTGAATTCCAGAAGAGGACTTATAATTCCTGTAATAGCAACTTGGGTTGACAAATTTAGGTTACAAAGGCGACGAGTCTTGGTTGAATGAGGACGAGACCTAATAAGTTAGACTTGTGGACTGGCACAGAAGCTTACAATCCCCTCACCATCTCTTTAAATCCCATGTGAAAATGCCAAAGGGAAAAAGAAATACAAAAATTGTAAGGAGTTACTCCATTTTAGACTAATTTCAACTATAGTATTGAACGTTTGTAAACATAGTCGGTTACTTTTAAGATAAACGTGTAAAACATGAATTCCAGATTTAGTGAAATTGTAATCCCTGGTTACGCTTCATCTACAAAATTAAAAGGAAAAGTTGGTGTTTCTATTTCAAATTCTTTTGAAATTAATAATGGTTCACCATTAGGAGATAATACTCAAGCTATAAAATCGGGCAATTGAATTGCACCCTCTTAACTCAAAGTTTGCTGACGCTAAGCCAAACCAAATGGATGTCAATAATTACATTTCTCATAGGACCTAAACTGAGTATATTGCCCATGTGCACAAGTAGATGGCATCACTTAATATTCTAAGAAAGCTCAATTGTACAAATCCTATTTAACCCAAATTTGTATGTCAATGCGAAGAGATTAGTCATCATACAATTTACTAAGAAGCTCAATTCTCCGAGCACAAGTACCCTAAAGCTAAACCTATATTTGGCAATGCAATCAGTCACTGTTGCACCTCAACCCAAAAGCCCCCTATTACTTGGTGGTGCGGGAGACCCAAGTTATGTGGAGGCAAAGAAAAAAATGGTCTCAGGACATTTAAACCTTCCACCTCTACAACAAGATGTAGAAACTAACCAAGCTATCACTTGGTTCTCAAAAAAAATCTTTTTTAACCAAAAATTAGTGGTGAATGCAGAAGTCGACATATTGGATTTCAAATTTTAACAACTAGAGTCTTGACAGTCTTGCTTAATTCCTCAAATTATTTTCTTTTCTGTTCTTAATTCTTTGGCAAATGCTGTATACAATCCCATACCTTCTTACTCGCTCGCCACTAAAATACCAACAACTCCTACTCAATTTTATAAAGATCATTATAATAAAGAAAAAGGAGGATAAAGAAACTAACCAATGAGCAAACGCTTGGGATTCAAAATAAAGACTTTCAGTAACCAAAATTGGAGGAGGAGGAGGTTGTTAGAGATACATAATAATCACATCTGATGCACAAGAACATCCACAAGAGCTATAGACCTTAAGTAACTCCACTAATTACCTTGACATTCTATATTTGGATGCTCAAATACACTCACAAGGATTTTATACAACACTTCACAATTCTTTTTGCTTGTTAGGAGTTTCCTTGCCCCACAAAGGGAGAAGAACTCTTTTTTGTTGAAATCAGGAATATTCATAGGAGCAGCTGATACAATATTTCAGCAGATCAAAGTATTTTCCCTACCTAGAAATTTGAGAAAAGATATGAGTTGACATTTAAAAATTATTTGCGTAACTTACCACAGCATGCTGAGTCTTCACAAAGTCAAGCACATGCTCAATGTCCTTTGCAAGAAAAGACTTGCGACATACTGGACACTTCCTCCTAGTTTCTTCTGTTGAATCACACATCACCAAGCAAGATAACTCGTGAGCTATGGAAGTAGAAATGTTGGAAAAGTATGTACACGAAAATAGACAAATAAAAATAAGAATTCACCCTGGGTTTGTGCCCCAAAACTCCTTATCATAAACACTCATCTGGAAAATATTTAAAATTAGAAAGCTAAAAATAAAAATAATAAATTCAGAGATCTCTTTACCCCCTCCTCAAAGCATGAGGGCTTTTATGATGAACTAAAATATCAAATTAGTCCTTGACAAACCAAGCTTGCAAGCAAAAAGAAACATTTGGTATAACCAATGCAAGTGATATAGTGTCAAAATATGGAAGAGAAATGGATAGAAACAAGATGAATCATTGGTAAACTTATGACAAGAAAGCAATGCTCAAATGAAAACCTCAGCTCTCGGCATAATGAAGAGACAAGGGACCTCTTAGTCCCTGGGTTAGTGGATGCAGAGCTGCTTAAGACCAAATGATGCAAACACTTGTTCTAACAAACTAGAGTACCAGTACTCTTGCAACTAGACCAGGTATGCAGCAGAGGTTATGTGAATACATGAATTATTTCTACAGAATTTCATTAGCCAAGTAAATTGGGAAAAAAAGATCAAGTCCGTTGTCAAAGTTGACACAACACATGGTTGAACACAGGTAATTGGTCAACCCCAGAAATTTTTTTTATGCATCTGTCATCCTTGTGTTTCTTTTTTTGTGTATGGATGAAAAACTATCTTAAAAGAGCTATCTTGCTTTCCAATATAATCCAGTTAACCTTTTCTAAATCTAGTTGGAGCAGGAGAAGAAAATGAAAGAGTATATGCTATAAAACAATTCAAATCGTAAGGCATCAATTCTTTGCAACGGACCATCCTGATCCCTGGTACTTCCAGAAGATGAAGCAGAACTAGAAGCTGTAGGGGCATCAGATTCTTTTAGTAGTTCAAGCCAATTCCACCATCTGACGATGCACTCACTGCAGCAGTAGGAAAAATAAATGAGTTTAAAGTTGCAACCACACCTTTCAGCCAGTAGGCAAAGTAATCATAATAAAAAGGCACTAGCAAAAAAATTTACCAATGAAAGCAGTGAAAACAAGACATCAATTTCATAAATGGCTCAGAGCTTCCTGAATCTTCATCAACTAATGGATACAAGCACAACGGACACTCTCCATCAGGGTGATTCATACTCGAAAGCCGCTCCACTGCTTCCTAGTAATACATTCAGAGCATTAACTTTCGGAAATTAAGCCCCTTCTGAATTTCTAACGATTATTTGGACCATTTAGCAACACATTGCCTTAGTTGTCATAGCTCATAAACGTGAGTCCCTGATGTAAATTGTTATTCTTAAAATCAAAACTAGAATCTTTATTAGCATAAAAACTAAAACAAATCCAGGATCAATCTAGCATATTAATGACAGATTTTTATTTTTTTAAAAAAAAACATATAATTCGCAGATAATTCATTGGCATCTGCAACATAAACTTCAATATCTTATTGAAACTGAACCATATATAGGTTCTATTCTACATCTCCTTGCTCCATTTTCTATTCACACTCACTCTGCTGAAATATATCAGTATGTTTTTTGAATTCATTTGACTGCCTCTCAGGATTATTAGGAAAGAAAGCAAAGGGATTTTTCCTGTATCTTTCCTCACATCCTTTAAGACCGACAAACAAGATTAACGCAAACTTCAAGGGAAACAGACTAAGAAAGCTAGTAAACCAAGTAATGTGACAAGGAACCACACACGAATAACCCGTTCATTCACTACACCAACTAAATAAGGTGCTTCAAACCTTTTAAACTTCGAAGCTCAACTGATTGTATCTTGAGGTGTTTTTGTTCATTTTCTTTGGATTGTCAGAGGGGAGTGGCCCAAATTAACATAGCAAAATTTTCTAGGACATTCCAACTTATTAGGCCTTAAATCTTTGAAATGGAATAGCCAATGCATCGATCTCTTTACTTAATAGTTGATCATCCATGACACAATACCCAATTCTATCATAAAAGCCTTAACTAATTCCGGAAGTACACTACTAGACTGTCTATCAGAAAGAACCTGAGCATCCTGCTGCTAAATCAAGTTAAAATACCCCTAAGGCTATTGTTTCTAATGTAGATGTATATTATGTAAATAAGTAAATACATAATCAAGTCGAACACAAAGATCACTATCCCAAAAAATATAGTACAAAATGAACTATTCTCTTCTTTAGGTAATTCTTTTACAACCAAGGAAACCCATTTGATTTAGTTTTCAACTCCAGTGGACTCACAGGTTAGAAAATGAGGATACGCTCATTTGATTTCCTGCTTAACTACCACACTCCTGCGCAGAAGTTGAACTCTTGCCATGCGCTCAACCACATACTGGGGATGTACTTTTGTACCGTTGAACCAAAAACCAAGGAGCTTCTCGATATAAAAAAATGTTCCCCTTGAACTATAAAAGTCTTCTTTTTTCTGTCTAAAGTACATAAGGAAAAGCATGCATATTTAAAATTTTCAGGACAAAAATATATTAATTTATAGTATTCTTATTCTTCAATTGTGAGTTTTGAGATTTGGGAGTTGTGTTTTAATAAAAGAGGATAATCTTACTAGGATTGTCATCAATTACAGAACTGGATCTCAACAGTGCGATGGTTACCTCACAAAGTGCTACAAGCATTAGACACGAGGAGAGTTCACTAGCCCTTTCTGAAATACAACTCAGCAATTGTTTTTGCCTTAGCTCATCGAGGCCCTTGGAATCAACAATTCTAATAGTAGGCGGCTCGTCAGGATACTGCCCAAATTAATTATATCAGGTGCAGGAAAGAAATATGAAACTTGTCTAGTCATACAAGTATAATTATTGCATGAAATAGTTACCTAAGATACAAAATGGGACACAAGGGTGGATGGACTGCACAAAGCTATCAGATGAAAAAACATGAAATTTGATAACAGAAACAGAGATGAATTAGACATCAAGGCCCAAATGGTAATCATCACCCCCAAAAAGGAAATCACAGTGACAGATTGTTCAACTTGCACATTGTGGACAATTTGGAAGGAGAGGGATGCAACATGTTTGGAAGACAAGAGCAGCTCAACCCAGAAAATCATGAGTACATCCATTTCTCTTTTTCATCTTTTGGTGTAAAGAACAGTTTGTAGACAATGTAGAATCATGGATGGACATTATTTTTAATCAGAAATGCAGAATCGTTGATAGACTTTTTTTACTCCTTGAAAGAATTACAAGAAGATTTATACTTGTAAATATTAGATCGGCCAATTTTTGGGTGCTGATGAATATAACATGTTACCATTCTATTTTATTTAAAAAAAAGAAAGAGAAATCACGGTGACGGAGTACCTTTGAACCAGCCTGGATTCCAATGATTGCTTCCACAAACTGCAACACAGGAGAAAGTGAAAATGAAACTATTTTCATTAGCAATATAGAACATAAACAATACAAAAAGTAACCAGGAAATCAAAGAACAGCAGGAACTGTCAAATATAATCTCACTTCATCAGATTCATTGAAATTATCAGAAAATATTAACAACCTTAGGGAATATAAACTACTCCAAAACCAGTTCTCTCTTTGTTAGTTTGTTCATAACGTGTATCTCATCTGCACAGAATATTATGCCTCCATCAATCTCTCTATAGACTCCGCCTCTACATTTTCTTACACAAGCCAAATTGTGACTAAACAAGAAAATTTTGCTAATGCTTTAACCATCCAACCTAGGCAATTCATAAAGTATCGTTGTTAATGGCTGATCTATAATGAACTGACTCCGACTTTCTTTGGTTCGAGACATAGTCGTTATAGTGTTGTAAAAGACTTATTTGAAGCATGCTTAACCCTGACGTTACTTGATGCTCAAGATGACCACTTTGCCTTGCTCAAATGACACTTCAGCATAGGTATCCAGGTATCAAGGTGCGCCTCATTTCAATGGGCTTCACATAAACAATAAACATTAACGATTAAAAAATAGATTTGTATTTGATAAAAAATAAATTTAAAATTTTAACATAAGATAACTAGTCAGTTGACTATAATAAAGAACTCTTTTAGCATCTAACATATGTTGGTTTATAAATTATTTATGTGCTCTTACTTCATAAATTTCACTTAATTTCAGATTTTTCATTTAACTTGTTCTTACAATTGTTGTTTGTGTTTACAATTATTGTTCTTTTTTTTCTTTTTTTTTCCAAACCCCACTTGTGGGATTCCACTGCGTATGTTGTTGTTTCTTGTTCTTTTTTTTTTTCAAATCCCTCTTTTAGTAGGGCTTTGCACTAAGACCAGCATATGTTAGGCACTTTTCTCTGTGTTTTTATATTTGACAGTGCCTCATATGAGGTGTACAAGTGTGCTTGCCTCAATGCCGAAGTGGAGATGAAGACATTACGGTGAACGGCAACTACATGTGGAGAATAAGGGAGTCCTTAACTGAATTTTGACATTTACTCCTTTTTTTCCTCTTTTCTTTCTGATAAACCACATTTCTTTTATCCTCTCCCCTTTATTTCCCCGCGATTGACAATATATCTGGATTACATTGTGTTCCTACTTGCTATATTGTTTCTTGTGAAGGTAATTGACGTGAAATTTGGAAGGAATTCAAAATAAATTATGTTAGAATATGGAGGAGCAAGTTAAAGCTCAGGAGGTCCATTGATTAAAGGAACAGTTCCAGTGGATGCACAGAAAGGAGGAATAAACATGAGTTAACCTTAAAAGAAGTAAAACCAATTGTAACAGGTGATGGAATGAAGACCATAACTAAATAGACTCAAATAGCTGCCCCCCTAAAAAATTGATAGAAATGTATTGAAATTAAGACTAATAACTGATGACTAATGAGAAAGGCAGTTTTATTAAATTTATTGATTTGTCAGTTTAATCGACGGCAAGTGAGAATCATCGCCTTATAGGTGAAGCCCGGCACTTTAAAGAAGTGTGAACTTCTAATAATGACGAGTAAACAGATCCAAACGGAAAGTGGTCAGTTCTTTGAATCTTAGACTTGACGAGCTGATAAATATCGCCGTTATTGGAGCATTAAAATTAGTTTTTTAAAGTGCAAATAGATTATTTAGTACTAAAATCATACTCCCTTCGTCCCATTTTATGTGGCACTCTTTTCTTTTTAGTCCATCCCAAAAAGAATGGCAGCTTTGTAGAATTAGAAACAATTTAACTTTAAAATTTCTCTTTTATCCATAATGAAATGATTTTCAACCACATAAATATCTATAGATGATTTAGACGAAAAATTTCAAAAGTTCTTCTTTTTCCTTAAACAATTTAAATGGTACCACATATAATGGGACAGAGCGAGTATTTGTCTTTTTTTCCTTTCAAATCTCTAAAACAGTGTTTAAAGAAGACCGCACTTCACTAAATGCTTGATGGTTCAACACCCATGGACCTTTTTGTGTTTTTACGCTTCACACTTTTAAAAACACTGGGGAAAACATTGATATATAGGAAACTATACACTCAATGACAAATTAGCAATCTCAATTGGAAGGGCAGTAGGAGCCTATTACCATCAATGCACAATGATTGTAACTACTACGTCAAGCTCTTAAACTACTACTCGACTACAGGTTTCCAAAGCATTTCTTAGCTTAAGTGGAAGATAAATATTTTGGAATTAGCCAAAGCCCCCATTCTTTAGGTTGTTATGTTGCAGTTTATCCTTATCTAGAAGAGGAAAAGGAAGAGGAAGATCCTTCTATGTATACTGGAGGTCTTTGTATTTTTCCCTGTCTTGATGATAAATGATCTTTCCCCTTTTCTACCTCATCCCATTTTGATGATGAATGAACTTTTTCAATATCCTTCTTTTGTTTCTTCTAAATTTCCTTCCTTTTCTTGTTTTATAAAATTCTATTTTTGGAGCTTTTTAGGAGATTAATTTTTCAAGTGTTGGAGTTCAGGATTTCAATTGGAAGGATGATACATACAAATAAAGAAGTAGCCGATTTCCTTCTGGGGTTTATATGACATTGAGTTTTCTACTCATAGGATGTAATTCTCCTAAAATCAGCATCAGATTCATTAACCCAAAAGTTCCGAGCAGATGTTTCACCATTAAATATAGGCAATCATACACTGCTCAATATGAAGATTAATCAGCTGTTTCAGTAATCGAAATAACCTGTTGAGAAGAGTCATCGGCAGTACGAGGCTTAATATGAAGATGAAAAGAAGGAGGATAAGTTTGCAGGAGTAGACAATCATCGCCATATACTGCTTGTAATGCTTCTATTTCTCCCACTACTTCTTCTTCCGCCATGTTTCTTTTGTACCCAAAGCCGCGCGTTCCGTAACTTTCTTCTCAAATATATAGCTGGAGGAGCTGCCTCGTTACTTTATTTTCAATCCAAACAAATTAAGTAAAGCAGTAATTAATTTTGTAGAAAACGTACTCTTTTGTCTAGTTAAGTACACGTGTTTTGCACGTGAATATTACATTGATTAATATTTTTTTGTTTTAATTTATTTATCTATTTTTTTAGTTCGTTTAAAAAAATATATCTATTTTTTTTTTGACAAATATATACTTTTAACTTTTACGTGTTTAAGATCATGGACATTTGTGTGCATATGACATATATTTAGTTTAAGTCCACAAGATTCAAAAATGTTTTGTACTTTATTAAACTTCATCTCAAGATTCGTATTTTGAATTTGAAAGGAAAAAGTATTACGATTATACTTCAAAATTGACATACCTGATCCATCTTCAAACTTATTACTGAGCTCTTAATTGAACGAATCGACTATTACATATTTTTGCATCAATATAACTACAAAAATATATATTTGTGTTAATGTATCTTTACAATGTTATCTTTTATGTTTTTCTCCTTAATACTTTCTTGATATACAATTAAATCTGATTTTACATCATTACCTTATTACCTAAATATACGTTTGTAAAGCAGTTAATCTAATACAATGATCTTCTATCTACTATTAATTATAATATTATGTCGTTTTTTATATATATATTTTTTTAAATTATCAAATGACTATGCAAAGCATCCAACAATGAAACAATTGGTAAATTAATATGTTGGGCTTGTGCCATTATTATACTAATATTTAACATTTTGGAGTTAGTTAAAGTTATAGCTATTGAATCTTTATTTATTTGTAATATGTACAAAAATTTAGTATCCAGTATTCCAAAATGAGTAAAAGTTTGCATTTAAATCTTTTCTGATTTGGACAATATTAAAAATCCTACTATATAAGACTTTAAAATTATTATATTTACAAAAATTATGGTTAAGTAAATAAATAAATAACAAAAGAAAGAGGTTCATAATTTTTTTAAATAGCTTCTTAACTCGGTTAAATCATTGAAATTATTGATAACAACAGCAACAACAACATACCCAGTAAAATTCCACAAGTGGGGTCTGGGGAGGGTAGAATGTATCCAGACCTTACCACTACCATAAAGGTAGAGATGCTATTTCCTGGGAACCCTCATCTCAAAACCCGTATGCAGAAATAACTAGATATGACAAAAAGGAAGGGAAGGGGACAGAAAGAGCAACTAATAAGATAAAACCAACACATGATACACATATAATGCGAACACATGATAAAAAGGAAAGAAACAAACACCTAAACGTACCATCAGCCTGCT
>JAPFFP010000001.1:22114506-22126010 GCA_026153255.1 Solanum medicagineum
TTCTAAATAAGAATTTAAAATTCCAACAAAAAAGTTAATTTCTTAACCTCCCAATGCCCAACCCCCCATACCCACTCCCAAAAGTTTTTAATGAAAAATTAAAAAAAAAAAATTCTCCCCACCCCCCTACCCCACCAAAGCCCCATACGCCTAACCTCCGACCTCAATCTTTTTTAAGAAAAATTTACCCACCTCCCCACGTCCATCCTACCCCGGTCTCCCTACCACCATTCTCAAATTTTTCTTAAAGAAAAATAAAAAATAAAGTTAAATGTTTTCGCCAACTCCCTTCCCCCAATCCCTCCCCCTCCTTGTCACACACATTTCCACCCTACCGCCCACTCCCGCCCCCAAGTTTTTTTAAGCAAACAAAAAAAAATCACGCACAAATTTTTTTTAGTCAATAAATAATTTTTTTTATGAGTGAGGAAATAATGGATGTATATGAGTATCCATATTTTACCCATTTTAATCATATTTGTATGAGCTTTTAAAATAGACCAATTCATATTTACGTATTTAGAAAATATTAGTGATCCACGAAAACAAATATAAGTTAAAAGGACTTCTTCCAACTTATATGGATTGGAATTACCACCCCGACACACCAAAACCCAAGATCTGGGGCATGTAAAATTGTATAAAAAAGAAAGTATGCAACACATTGGTGACTATTTTCTATCAGTTATAGATGGCGACAAAACTTTGTGTAATCAGAAGCCTCCCAGAACTGCCTACTAAGTTCTATCTTTGCCATAGTAGGGGAAATAGATTAGCTACGGCACACAAACATATTGTTCTTTAAGGGCAGCTACTCATTGTGTTCCTCTGGAAAATTTTCTTTTAGATGAAATAGATGTTGTCATTGATATATGGCAACCGGAAGGTGCCAAATTACAAAAGATAACCAGTTAGACCTTACTACAAAAAAACCTATACCAGAACCATGGAGCTAACAAAGTCGTAAGAAAATTCCAGTTAAGCAATTGGAGTTGATATCTCAACAAGTTTGGAGGCCCAAAGTCAAATTTTACATAGAAGCCCTATATATTAATTAAATAATATAACATACCAAGTGTAATCCTACAAATGAGGTCTTCAAATATGATATATACGGACATTATGAAGTTAGAATTTAAACAATATTAATTTTCAATAAAAAACATATAAACAGAATTAGAATAATAAAATCTGACTCAAAAATTTTAAAAAATTATATCATGATATCGAAATAGTGTTGCAGTGAATAAGTTAATATAGCAATAAGTAGTGTTGATTAATTATACTGCTTGAAATTTGAAGAGGATATCAAAAAATAAATTTGATCTTTTTGCAAACACATAATAACAGATTTCTTATAATGTAGAAACTTTGACCGTTTGAAAGACTTAAGAATATTCAATAATGAGATAGTAAAAATACTGGAAGGGGAACTAAAAAAAAAAGGAAAAAATTGGAAGAATACACAGTTCAAGACTTTTATTAACAATATATAAGTTATTATTTTCCTTAAAAGGTATATATATGTTTTTCCCCTAAAAAAGTAAATATAAAAATAATAATGTTGGTTTATGATGACCGTCATAATATAAATGAGACATCAATAACATAAATAGCTACATAAGAAATGACGCTACAATTAACTAAACATTGTTTCATTTCTCTATAATTAAAACGACCTCTATATTATATTCTTTATTCAATTATTTTTTTAATTTATCAATACTTGAATTCTTTTAATAATATTACATATACATGCATCTTTCGGAGAAAGTGAGGCCCGTTTAGTGAATCCCGAACTTGCCCACGCTCATCCAAACTGGCCTCAAAAAGCAATCGGAAAGATTAGTGCCCCAAGCAATTGCTTTATTGGCCTTATGGTCGAGACGGTCCTAATCATAACACTTATGGTTTCGCACAACCCAAAAGATGCCCGGAGGAATCATTTCCCACACCTTCTTGATAAGCTCTCCAAAAAATGCAGCTAATATAAGCTTTCTTGATGGTTCGAGGGAGGTTCTAGGACAGTCCAAAAATAGGTTGGAAGAAATTCCAGATTTCAGAAGAGAGCAGTGAAGAAGTAAGTGATTGACACTCTCTAGGCTTTGATGGCATAGATAGCATCTGCTAACTAGAGCTATTTTCCTTTTATAAAGGTTGTCTTGAGTTCATATTGCTTCCCTGAGTGCTGTCCAGGTAAAGCAAGAGACTTTTAAATGGCGTTTTTGTTGTCCAGATATGTCTCCAGGGACTTTTCTCAAGCAAACCGTTTTGAGAACACAAAACATTATTGTAACCTTCTTTGACCGTGAACTTCCGGTCATTTGAGCTTATCTGGTTAGAAGAGTTATCAGATCAATGATGTTTCTTCTTACTAAAGAACTCCATATGTTGTCCTCTCTATTTTGAGCCACAGATAAATCCCGGTTCCTAGCAATAAGGAATAAGCCAGGATAAGAGTCCTTTAGTGTTTCATTTCCACTCCACCTATCTCTCCAGAATTTCACATTCAAACCATTTTCAACGTTAAAGGATATGTTCTGAAATAGGGCCTGACAAAAGCTGCTGATATGTTTCCAGGGGCCAACACCATCAGGATTTGTGCTATCCTTTGGACTAACGTGATTCTAAGCTCCAAATTTGGCAATTATGATCCTTTTGCAATAGCCTGCATCTGGTTGTCCATACCTCTACAACCATTTCATTAGCAGGCTTTGATTATTTAGTTTAAGATTCCTGGTGTCGAGTGCTCCAGTAACTTTTGGTTGGGTGATAATGGGCCATTTCACCAAAGAGAATTTGCAAGTCTCGTTGCTGTTTTAAGATTGGGACTGGCATAGAATATAATGACATTATGTAGGTTGGGATGCTGTCAAACACACTAGTTATCAAATTCAGCCTGCCCCCCATGGATAGGTACTGCTTTTGCCATGTTGCAAGCCTTTATTCCACTCTTTCTATCACTCCATTCGGTGGATTTGAAATTCGCATCTGAAGGCAGCCTGAGGTATGTATTCTGCAGCTCATGACTTTTGCTAATACTTCCAAATTTTGGATAGATAATGCTCTTGAGCATGTTAATATGAAGGCTTGTTAAAGCTTCATAAAGGAGTAGAGTGGGGTTGAGATCTCTCAGCATTGCAGAATATCAATGTGTCGTCTGCATATAGCAGATGTGTAACACTGATTGAGTCAATTGGATTACTGTTCACCTGAAAACCTTTGATCTACTGAAACTCCTTTGCTTTACTTAGCATCTGAGACCTTCCATTTCTGCCTCTTCAAAAGGGTCATGTTCTTGAAGGTTGCATTTGGTCTCCATGCCTTGTCCTCCGTTTATAGTGCCTGATAATAATTCAAGATTTGCCCCTTTATTTGATCTCTGTCTTCCATGAGATTTTGCCCCACCAAGAGTTTGTCAATGCTGTTGTACCTTCTTTGGGAGTTCGCAATTCTCAAAAAATACTTAGTATTCTTGTCCTTCTTTGAGTCAGGAGCACCAGGATTCGTGTACTCAATATTTGCATTCTATTGCTCTATTGAATAAGTTCTAAATCCAAATAGTTAAATAGATGTTGCCAATGCTACAGATAAAGAACTTCGAGATGAAATTCAGAGGCTTCAACAACTTGATCAGGGGAGAATCTGTTTCAGCGCTAGCAATGATAAAGGAAAAAGCAGACAAATTATTACTGTTGGAGATTCTCTTCCAGATGCATTGGATGACTCGACCATAACGAACAAGAAACACTGTAGGCAGTCTCTGCTCCTTGTACAAGACATACATATACTTTCTCCCATGGAAGAACTCCCGAATAGACCTAGTACGAATTCATATAGGTACACTGAGGAGGTCAGTGCTACTCTCCAATTTCTATCACATATGCTAGTTTTTATGCGGTAAGCTTTTCTGACCATCAAATATTTTGCAGCCTGCATGCTGTCGAAGAAATGTTGACATTTCAGGTTTGTCCAAACTTTAGTTGTTAATTCAGTATGCAATGTCTCTTCTCTTATGTAACTATTATTTGATGGAAGATTTTAGGCGATGGTACAGCTGACATCCTCTCCAGCCTCGTTCATCTTTCAAGAGCTTGTCCAGTATGAAATTTTCTACGGTGACGGAAAATGAAGAATTATGCATATCAGCTCTTCATGAGTCGAGCCGTAATTTCTAAAGGAATTTTGTAGTCCTGGATCTTGCTTCATTCTTTTGACCTCTTTTCTTTCTTTCTACTTCTACTGCCTAAGCTGTAGATACATGATAATACTAGTTGAAATGCAGAGGCGTTGTTCAAGTTTCAATAGTCTTAGAAATGTGCCTTATCTGATCACTCAAGTTTTATTTAGTTAAACTTTTAGTTTCTTTTTAAATTTTAATTTGACCTAACAATGACAACCTCTTGTAGACATGCAAGGATGTATATGGTAGATTCGTGTGCTCGGGGCCTTCACTGGATTTAGTGCACCGAGTTTGCTTTTTTTTTTTTTTTTTTACCTAATAATAACTAGCTGGATATGTTTGATTGAATTGACCAACTGAAATTCAAAAATTTGTATAAATTAAAAAATTTGGGATTAAGTCTTGTCGATGGGAGTCAAGATAATCTGAAAAACAACCTCAGTTAAGAAAGTTAGTTGCTGAAATTCAAAATGATGCTCCCTGATAATCATTAACCTTGATGATTTATAAGAAATAATCTGTTTGTTACATCTTTAGTTTCATTTCTATTTGGAGATAAGTACTAAAAACACCCTCAAACGTGGCACAAATTATTAGTTTCGTCTCTAAACTATTGATTGACTTAAAAACACCTCCAACTTAGCGAACTAAGCTTAATAAATACACCCTCGAACATGACATGAATTATTAGATTTATCTCTAAATTATTGATAGGCTTAAAAACACTCCTCAACTTGGCGAATTGGGCTTAGATACACCCCTTCCCATGCCACATGGCATAACAAGTGAGCATAATTTATTTAAAACGCGTGAAAGGTTTAAAAAATCACATTAGCCTTAATTTTTCCTTTTTTTTTTAAAAAAAAAAATTTCCTCCAATTTTTAATTTATCAACTATAAGAATACCCTTCTTCTTCACATTTAACATTTCCTCCATCAATGGTGACCTTAAAACAAGACCTATTTTTTTTTCATTCTCATTTTTAATTGATTGATTCTCTTTCTTTTCCCTTTCCCTTTTTTTTATGATTTTTTTTGTCAATGTAGACTTTCGGCAACGTTAACAATTTCATAGTCAGATGACAATCTCGTAAGAAGATCTTGGGATTGTAAAAGTATGGTAGCAACTGAAACTCCACAAAATTTCAAATCAAAATTTAATAGGTTACAGAAACATGAAGCTGAGAGGTGTTTTTAAGCCTACAATAGTTTAGGAACGAAACTAATAATTCGTGCCAGGTTCGAGGGTGTATTTAAACTTACTTTGCCAAGTTGAGAGGTGTTTTTAAGCCTATCAATAATTTGGGGACGAAATTAATAATTTGTGCCAAGTTCGAGTGTGTTTTTAGTACTTCTCTCTTCCATCTACAAAACTGAAAAACCTTTTCTCTTGGGGTTTGATTGATTTTTTCTTCTTCGGAAACTCCTTTCCAAATTTTTGAACCAAATGCCACCTAAGTTCCATTACTGTGATTTTATACATTGCTGCTGTATAGTAACGTTGTTTTAGTGGTGAACTCTTTCTATATTTTTAATGGTGTAATTTGAGCTAAATGATTGTCACTTGGTCTTATTGTAGATATGCTACCATAGTGCACCCAATTGTAACTATTTTTGGTTAAATTAAGTAATTTGACCATCGAATTATTTTTGAATCATAGTGTTCTAAACTATAACGTTTTCATTTGCCACTCAAGAGAACGGTCAGTTGGCGACTGAATGAAAAAACTTATCAATAGCAGGCTTGTCAGTGTGTTAATTTATGAAAATCACTAAATTTGAAAGTAATTTCTTGGTCCCCTTTTAAGCCAACTCTTTAATGTTGAACTTCATTTAGATGAATCAGAATTTCAATCCTTCCTTTCCAATTGAAAATATGGAATTGTGATAGTTGCTCTCTATAATCACATACACACAGAGAGAACTATAAGGTCTAAGGATAAAATAATGGTGTGAATTACCTAAAAGTCTGATCATCTAGCTGGACTAACTATGTTTGCACAGTTTTTTGAGGACATGTAGTGTGTAGCCATTGGAGGAATTGGGTGTAGCTGCTTTTGCTGCATTTTTAAAAATTTTCTTTGGGGTCGTTGGGGTATTTTGAATGGAGAAGAAGAAAAGGATCATGAGGTGTATGTTGTTGTTTGAAAGAAGAAAGGAGAAAGGTTGGTGGGTAATTGGTGAAAGTGAGAAAAACAGACATGTGGGCCCCCATATGATGAAAAGAAAGTCAAAAGAGAAAAAAAAGAAAAAGTAAAAAGGAAAAGAAAAAGGGAAAAACACGTGAGGTCAGAAAAAATACGGGGTTGAATTTAAACGCAAGACAAATTAAATTAGATCAACTAACGAGCTTCTTTAAAAATTATCTATGCGAAATAATTAACTCAATTATTATTTAGTAAATTTCAAAAATAATTTGTAAAAATAAACAAGAATATTATCTTTTTTTTTGAATAATTACGAAAAAGTACGTAATTACATATGTACAAAGTATATGAAATAACTTAAAATATTTTTTTTAAAAATAATTATTTCAACTTGCAAAAAATTGAAGAAACTCAATAATTAATTTATAATGTGGAGAGTCAAAATTGGGTATTAACAATCACCGTACATTTGAGCAGAATCTGTAGATCATTGGAACAACTGACTTATGTACAAGAAAACAACCAAATACAAAAAAGAAAAATGAAAACAATAACGAAGGAAATCCAAGAGGGACAATAGAGGTGTATGATGGAGGAAATAATGTCGCCTCCTGTCATCCTAAGATCAAACAGCTCTAAATCTGATCGAAAAGGGAAGATCTCTTGATTACTAGTGGACCAACATTTCTTCAATTTTACTATGTTAAAGCTCTTTCCCTGCAGCTTGTAGAAGATAACTCTCTTGCCATCCAACATCAAGCAATGTCTGCGCTGTAAAACCCGACCGTGGTTGAAAGTCTTGCCATCTTCTCTATAGTTTCAATGTCCACATCCATCCTCAACTCCCAATCTTGTGTTACATTATTGAAAATCCAAAGCTTCATCCTTTTTGGTGACAAACAGATACACTCAAGCTTCGTCTTATAGTAAAAGAACTTGTGAAATGGATAATAATCTTTGTATTCATCAAAATCGGGATTTGGAAGAGAGAATCTTGGAAATGCCTCTTCCCCATCATAGTTTAAAACCATCACCTGATTACCATTTAGTTTGAAATAAATCAAACCACCTGCATGCACAACAGGAGTAACCTTGTTACAGAATGATCGTGAAGGGATCAACAAATTAAATCTTTTCCTTGTCTCTACTCTCAAGATTCTGAATCAAAATTCTCTCGTCGATAGTAATCGAGCCCTTGTTTCCAATAATGATGATAAGTCGTCCAAGGTGACGATAACCTGATAATCTTGAAGTGCAGAGGATTTGATCTCAGCACAATAAAAGCAACTTTAATTTGTCAGTACAATAACGAGTTCTTGAATTAGGAAGTTTTTCCCATTGATTAGTGGTAGGCTTACAGATTATTAGGATCGAATATCATCACACACTCAATTTGTAAATAAGAAGAAGAGGAAGAAAAACTTGAAGAAGAAGTAGTCACTCTGTCTCTCTCTCTCTAAAGGAGGAGAACCAATGTACTAGGATGCAATATGATGAATTGTGTGCTTCTATCAATATGATAAGATGATGTGATTAAAATGGAATTAGAACAAAGGGAAAGCAAAGATAAACCCGATAAACAATTGGAGAGCAACAAGATAGATAACATAGAAGAATAATTGCAAATGATCACAGTCCAAAGTCAACAAAAATCTTCTAAACGAGTTTCAAAAAGAAGCAGTGACAATGACCATTATTAGAATTAAATTATTTAAAGCATGCATAGGTAAGTAACTTGAATCCAAAATGTTTAAATATAAAAAAAGTATACACCAATCTATTTACACATCAATACATCCCCATAATGTGATTCTATTACACCAACAGAGTTTGATCCCAAACTTAGAACTAAAAGCCTCCTTTCAACAATCCCTCCAACATCACTGATGATGACATCATATTTGTCAATAAAATTAATGATAAAAACAACACTTTAAACATATTCCAAAATAAAATTTTTTGAGTTGACAAAAAAATAGTAACCTACACTCCTACTATAACATCTCATTTCAGGGAATCTTAGTAGCTCAGTTGGTTGGCTCCCTAAACTCCCACCTTAGCTTGTTGGTAAGGGTTCGATTTCCTACATTGTAATCCCCTCCCCATTCCCCTTCTCCTTCCCCTACCCCCAAAATTTTTTTTAAAAAGCATCTCATCTCACAACAAATCATTGATTGTCTACCCATAGATACGTTGCCAAGACTTCCTCTGCACCTAATAACAATTGTTGTACTAATTAAAAAAACTCTAAAGATCTCAATGATTTAAAAATAGAACTACCACTTCCTATTAGAGATTCCAATAATTATATAGATGTCCCCTATTTATAAAAAAAATACCATTAAAGGAATAGAATGTAGCAAGCAAAATATTCCTAGTACCATAGTTACTACAATAAAAAACACTTGTATTAAAACTAAAATATTTATCTCTATCAACTCTATAATAATAGAATTTTTGAATCTACCACAAAATGCCAAGAATCTCCTTTTTAGCTCAGCAGAGAAGATAATAAGAAAACTGAGCTATTTCCACTACCAAACAGGTCACTAGAAACATAAGCTCAAATGACTCCAATGAACAACTAAACTCCCTTTCCTTCACCTCTCTCTACATTCCTAACATTTTTGATGACCTTGGGGGAACACCTTTTATGCAACTCTATCTCCACACACCCCAGAACAACAACAACTCAATACCACAACTATGACTAGAAATGAGTACGCAGTCTACAAGACTAGGATTTGTCATTTACAACTTTAGTGGAACTACAAGATGTGGTGGTAGTAGTAAGTAATCTCTATCTAATATAGATGTCTCCCTATTTATTGGAAAATCCACGAAATGAGTAAATATAGCAACCAATGTATGTTTTTTTAGTACCACAGTTACTACATTATAAGATACTTTTATTAAAAACAAATTATCTATATTTATCAACTCTATAATAATAGAGCTTCCGAATATATCAAAAAAATGCCAAGACTCCCCTTTTTAGCTCAGCTGGTGAAATGACTAGTGAACAAAACTCTATTTACACTACCAAACAGACAACAAGTAAGTTAAGTTCAAACAACTCCAATGAACAACCAAACTCCTTGTCCAACCCCTTTTAACATTTTTGATGACCTTAGAAGGAACACTTTTTATACAACCCAAGCCCCCCCTCCCCCAACCAGGATATGGTGATAGTAGTACGGAACCTAACATTCACTGCCTATGTAGTCTTGGAAGGAATGAGTCTAGGGATGGAAGCTTAGAACAACCACCCCTGGATGTCTTCAGTCTTACAACATCCGTTGTTCTTTCCTTTCCCCCAAAGTTTGTTCTACAATCATTCTTTTGGGGAGATGCCTTCGTTCAACCCCTTGAACTAGGTAACATGCAATAAACGTGCAATCTGATTTCCCAAATAGAAGAATCAAAAATCAAAAGACTATTCAATCATAACATTGGATGATTTACCAAATTGTAAGGCAAAATTAAAGAGGAAAAAATTTGAGAAAGAGGCATGGCAGTAAAGGGAAATAGAAAATGAATCTGAAAAGAGGAAGAGAATATCTATTCCAACGCCAGAGGTCACAATGAAGTGCAGCCTCAAGCAATTCAAACTTTATATATCAAGGTTGTCGGTGATGGTATAGTGTTCTCTTTGTCCTGATTCGCTGCCTTGAGGTTCATTTTGCATGATCCTTATCAGCGAGACCACGCGTCAGCATTGCTTTACAAAAGAAGAACTGCCATGAAAATTTTTATATAATATAAGATGCTTTACAAAAGAATGAACTGCCATGAAAAATTTCATATAAAACAAGAAAGTTACACCTACCTATTCACGCTGAACACGACAACTAATACTAATACTCTTTTTTTAAGTAAAAATTACTAAGGGCGAGGAATCCGATTGGCAAAAACTTTGGGTAAACCAGGATATGGTGATAGTAGTGCGGAAACTAACATTATATAGTCTTGGAAGGAACGAGGCTAGGGATGGAAGCTTACAACAACCACCCTTGGATGTATTTAGTCTTACAACATCCCTTGTGTTCCTTCTTTTCCCAAAGTTTGTTCTACTATCATCCTTTTGGGGAGATGCCTCCGTTCAACCCCTTGAACTAGGTAACATTAATAGACCCGCTATTTTGCCCACCTTAATTACTTCTTTCCTCAGTAGATCATGCAACTGAAATCACTTTATGGAACATCCTAGTATTGAAGATAAAAACAACTCCATCCAACTCAATAAGAGTCCACACCAATTTGGAGGAAACTTTCCTTATGATTGTCTCAAATTATGTAGCCTGAAATTCTTAGGTACTATATCCGAATCATCCCTCCACTTCCTTAGATAGACTAGTACAAAATATATAGTGGATCAAAATCTAGACAAGCTAGAGGACATATTAGAATTGGTGAGGGAAACACAAACAAAAATCATGATATTAAGAGAAATAAAAGTATAATTATTCAGAGAGATATTGATAAAATATGTAATCTTATTTACCCACTGAACTTATGGAAAATCTTGATAGACATATAGATTTCATGCAACCAGGAGATAGAAAATTGCACAGTGATCATAAACCTAACCATAATGAATGAAAAACTTTTGGTTGTGGGTCAAGTACCATGGATAATCATACACCACTTGACTAGTTACATGAATTTCATTAAACTGAATTGTAGGGGGTGGAAATGGATCTAATTTTCGGAGAAGTTTTAAGTACTTGATCGTCTGGCATAGGCCTCCTCTTGGTAGATGACTTTTCTTTCACTAAAATGGTTCAACTTTCTACTATGGAATTTGGTGGAATAGTTATTCTATAAGATGACTCCCAACCAGAGTTGGAGGAGAACACATCTTCTGGCTAAGAAATTCATGCAATGATTAAGGCATGTTCAACTAGTGATTCATGGTTATTTTTTAGTTGTATATATGCTAGTTTTTGTAGAACTAATCATAGGATTTTATCAAAAAATTTTCAAGAAAATAAAATACATATATAATGGTAAATGCCTAATAGGTGGAGAATTTAATGAACTACGCAGTATTACAAAAAGGACAAGAGCTAGACCCAATAATTAATCCTGTACTACTGAATTTTGGAAAGTAGTTAATTATCATGAATTAATAGACATGGGCTTTAAAGGAGTAAAATGGGTGTGACTAAACA
>JAPFFP010000001.1:22132403-22146675 GCA_026153255.1 Solanum medicagineum
GTACTTTAGACAGCGTGGCCCCAACGGCCTAGTCATATGCATTTTCTTTTGGCTTGTTATCACTGTTTATCTGCTTTTTAAGGCATGTTAAAGATGGAAATCCCTTATAATATGTATAGAAAGAGCATAGTTGCAGGTTGGTTCTCCCGAGCCTTATCGGCAACGGGGTGCCAGTCCGCCCTAACGGGACTTGGGGCGTGACAGAAGTGGCGCCGAAGTATCACTGAGAATTATTTCATAGTATTCATGCTAATATCATGGGCGAAATAAAAAGGGAAAAGTGGGGTAAGAGGGTAAATTGTTCCGGATCATAGGTCCATTTAAGGGTAACTAGTTTGAATTGGGCCCAATTTGAAAAAATAATTTCACATCGGGTCTATTTTGTGTACTTTTCCCTTAAAAAAAGAGTTTTAAGGGAGAGGAGCTTCACAAAATGCTCCTACTACCGAAAGCTCCTCTCTTTATATACACACACACATATGTAAAGAGAGAGTGTGTGTGTGTGTATGTGTGCGCGTGTTTTCCCCTTCCATGCATCAAGTAGCTTAAATTTGTTTGAGTCATTTAGACACTTGTAATCAAGTAGCAAGTAACACGTAAATACATGTAAGATCTTTATAATAAGACTGCTAAGTCGATATATCCAAACAAGGTTGAATGTAGTCCAAAAGAAACAAAGCAAATTCCAAGGAGCATTCATTACACAAAACAAAATTACAGGAAAAAGCCGCAAAGTTGAGAAGGGGAGAGAGAGAAAGGATAAGCAAAAAGGCCCCAAACCCAATGGGCCGTTGAAAAAGAATTAGATTAAGCATTAAAGACCATGAAACGTTTACGCAAGTTTATTCGACCAAATCTATCCCCGTATATCCCAAACAGATGACCCCCTGGACTGGTGTGGAATGGAGCCCTTGATGATTACAAAAGTGAGCAACGGTTGTTTGCGAGCATGATAGCAATGTGAGAAGGAAAAACAGCGGCATAGTTTTTGAAATTGAAGAAAGAAAAAGCGGCATAGTTTCCTAAGATTTTCTTTCAGCATAGTTTCCTAAGGTCCTTTTTTTTTTTCACAGCCAGCATCTACCTTTTAAGTTTCCACCTATGATGTCTTTCCTTGTTACCAATATTTGCCGATCAATCAGAAACCACCCTAATGATAAGAGGAAAGTGCAATTTTCTAATAAATATTGATCAAGAACCAGAAGTACTATTTCTAGCAAGCAATCATACCCTTAAGAAAAATAAAACTCATACCTCCACTCGAAAATAGTCTGCAAAAGGAACATCACTGACTTCTTGTGATGACTCAACCACCAGGTGACTGAAATCAAAGTAGCATGTTAACATTAGATATCAATAACAAATCAACACACTAACCTGTGCATTTCTAAATGACAGAGAACGTTGAAGAGAGCCTAAAAGATCAAACTGTCTAGACATATGCAAGCAAGGGGCAGCTCTTCAGGAAGAAAATAGATCAATGCATGTGTCTAAAGAATCTACCAAATTACAACTAAAACAATTTGCTTATTTCAGTAGAGAGGTGAAATAGATCTTTCTTCTCTCTTGAAGCCATGATGGAGGGGGGGATTTTGGGGGAGGATAGAGGTTTGGTTACATGCCATTGCCTTGAAAGATTCAAATGTTTTTATGGACCAAACAATGGCATTGTTCTAAACCTAGTTAGTTAATCACTCGAGCTACGACGGCTGTTTTATTTGAAGGTTATTTGATTCTTTGGAATATCCTAGTGAATTTCAAAAATCAATGAATTTCAATCAACTGCCTATACCAAAAAAAAAAAAAAGGAAAAGAATCAATCAGCTATGCCTCAAGCCAAACAAAATGGTATGAATCCTCCATATCTATTCTACTCTATTCAGATCCATTTCATTCCAATGCCAAATGATTCCTCTTTTAAGCCAAATTAGAAGTTCTCCAAAAAGGAAAAACAACACAACACGAATTCAGGTGATTAGGGAAAAAAAAGGAGCAGCCCTCACTTAAGTGACACAATGTTTGTGTTTGGTCTTCCCCTGGAATTTGTAGAGGCGAAAGAACAGAATCCTAAGATGGAAACCAGACAAAGAGAGGAGTGAATTACAGAAGATTAGGTTTGAGAGGAAGTAAGATAAGGTGAGAAGAAATATTGAAAAACATGTAACAAGCTCCAAGCTTGGGAGAAGAAACTGTGATGAGCATAGAAGCAGCATCAAAAAGAAGTTGGTTTACCCTTTACTTATCTGAATAGGGGGTGGCAAAGGCCATTTACGGAGAGGCCAAAAATGCTCCTTCACTAATCTATAGGTCATCAAGAAGGAAAACACCCTGATCATGACAACAGTATTAAAAATAAACGGTGAAGTTGATGAAGCTCCTTGGCCCTTCATTTTTGGGTTTTCTTGGGTAGGATTGAGAGCAAAGGCGGACCCGAAGTATGAGAGAGAAGAAATGCTTTCTAGCTTCCTCAATAAAGCCCATGGATCATTGCATAGCTAGTTGAGAGAGCAAAACGTACAGCTTGAAGAACATCTTGATGCAAATTTGACACAGTACTCAAATAAGTTAACAGATTGATCATTGCTTTGAAATATAATACCAAATGAGTCCACACAGAAGCATTTCAATCACATTTGGCCCTGAAAAGTATTTTTACAAAGACTCCATGTGAAGCCACAATTAAGTGATTTTTTTCATATTATTCACACTAGCAGGAATTATGTATCAGCAGCATAAGCTTCCACATATATATTTCTGTATATGGCCCTATTAGCAAAGGTCACTCCACGTCACAAGAGGAATCTGGAAGAACAGAAGATCAAGTTAGTATTAGGAGCATTGAATCCTTGGCCTTGAAAAATGGCTAATAAGGTAATCCGTCATAATAAGAGTGAGGATGCTTCTCTGAAGGCTTTTTTTTAAAAATAAACAAATAATAATAATAATAAGGGATGCTTCTCAGGAGCTAAGTCAAAGATCAAACTATTGATAGGTTACATAAGCTAGATAAGTTCATAGGACCAGAGAAATGTAATATTCTACTCCTTCCTTCTACGAATTACTGTATCATCCACCATATCTCTATATATAGTGTCCCTGACTACATATGTTGCTTCCTATGAGAAGTAATAAATTTCATCCTAGGAAAAATAATGCCCCAAAGGAAAGAATGTGTTTTTGTACAAGAAAGTATACCAAAAAATAGAGAACCTTACAAAAAGGCCAACAACCAAGCTTCCTATAATAAGAACTTATAAACTGGAGAAGTCACGTTAAGTACCTGCCCATTTCACCATAAATGAAGTCAGAAACCGATAAGAGAATGATATTCTCATCCTATATCTCCATTCCGTTGAGATACGACTTTGATTCGGATTTGTTCTCCTCCACTCTTCTGTTTAAATGTATTTTTCAATCAATACTCAAGGTTTCCTACTCTCTTACTTTATTTTTGTACCTAAACAATACGTACTTCCCAGCTTACTGTATTTCCATTCAGAATTAGCAAATTGGAATTTTCCATACCTTTTCAACCAACCTTTTCATTATTTTTTTTTTATATTTTCAAGCTTTCAGTATTTTGGATTTTTCTGTACATATAATATTTTGGCAATTATTGATAGTCACAAAGAAACTGAGCAGAGATTTTACAGTAAAAAATTAAGTTTATCCAGGTAGAGTTTGGGTAATACTAGTTCTTAGAACTGGTTTAAAATCTCGAGGTTCTACATCTGTAAAGATCATTGCATTTGAGTCCCTTAGTGTTGGCTACTACAGAAATTTTCAGATAAATTCTTCTTCCTCCTCATTATTGTGTTGTGCTGGTCTTCCCCTTAAACAAGATAGGCTTTATGAAAAGATGAAAAATTCACCTACATAAGTGGGATTGGAACCTACATAGAGGAGTCTGACGAAATAGATCTCAGACCTAACTCAACATCAAAAGTTCATAGGAGCAGATTGCTTAAAGAACATATAAGGAGACCACAACCCACTAGAACTAAACAACTGGAGTGTGGATAACACAATACAGGGACAACAACAACCACAAGCATCGATCCGTTTGGCTTTGACACCATGAGAAGAAATAAACCTTGAGCTTAACCCAACTCTCTAACAGCAATCTCATGAGGGGATGATTGTCCCCGGCCCACAAAAGGAGATCACAATCCATTTCATCATCCAACGTGGGACTTCACAGAGTCCCTATCCAGAAAATCTGTCCACAATCATTTCTGTTGAAGAACCTTCCTTTCCTTTTCTTAAAAGGCTTCTTGTTCCTTTCCCTTGTATGAGTCTAACAAAACTACCAGCTTCCAATCAGCGTCATGACAAACCCTGGGATATGTCAGCTAATTCTAAAGAATTTTAAGTATCAGATTCTACAACATTAGACAGATATGAATAAGGAGGCCCTTGGCATCCTCTTTCATCTTTTTTGCTCATGTAGCACCCGTTTATACATAGTTTGATGCATAAGATCCAATGTACACAAAGTTTCTTCATTTAATTTTATCATCACTTAACCCAAAAACATCAAAACATACTGAACCTCAAGGCAAATACATACTTTTGTCCACAAATCGATACTCCATTCATCCATTTCTCTCTCATCACTTAACTTAGAGCTCAAACAATATTCTCCTTGAACTTCTTTCTACCAATACCAATTATTAGCACTTTTAGGCTGCAACTTATAGAATAATAAATTGTTGTGTTTTGCACATACATCATTAATTCCTCTCTATTACCATGTAATATATAAAAAGCTAGGTCGCCAAACCTAATGCTTGCCCAACCACCCATCAAACTGAAAAATGGACATAAAAACACCCAAGTCAGAGATCATATCCAGACTCTGTTTCTGCCCAAAGATAGCCAGGTATGCTAGCAAGAGCTGATACTAGATGTTAGACCACTGTTACATCGTGCTAATTGCCCAACAATTTCTGTATTAACATGATTGTTTGAAAAATGACAGAGTTGCTACATTAACATGGTTGTTTGAAAGATGACAGAGTAGCTACTGAAGACACAATATTAAAGCCACCCAAATTACTGACATACTGTTTCCTGATTCGCTAAATTTTTTGTTCCTATATGATTCCCAGGTGTCTTAATATATTAGCGTGATAAAACATTAGTAATTATGTACTTTATGTGACAAACATCTTACGTTACCAAAAAAGGAAAAGATGAAGGTTTCGTTAAGTATATGGATGATAGGCCTTTTATTAGCAGTTAACATATTATAATAAAAAAGGAACTACACCAAAAGTGTATTTCAGTAAATATTACAAGTAGTAGTCATATGAGCAAAACCTACCCACCTAAACCTCATAAATAATCTAAAACACTAGGAATGTCCCCGGCCTCTTGACTATATTCATGAATACACCAAAAGTAGCACATAGATGATAGATCTTAAAAGAAGCATATACTTTGCAAAGTGTCACCTTTTCATGGAAATAAATAGACTATTGATATTGATAATACAAGGTGCATATATAAGTGGAGAATCTGATATTCATAGCACACTGAATGTTAAGCTAGGCAACGTCGCACAAATCAAAGCCTGTCGACCGATTAAATTACAGTTGGCTCAAGCCCCTTTGGCTTTAGAAGAAACTCAAACTTAACCACAAAAATGATGTTATGCATAGAACTCTATCATGTATCTGACACAATGGCACATGGAGCAGCACAGACAACTACAGCATTGAGGGGTTACTTTAAGTGCCAGTATCAGTAGGAAAACAGACCAGTGAGGTACAGTAGCACCATAGTAGAAGTTAGGACAGATCTCCTGGACAAAAAAGATTACCTGTTTCTGTAAAGACGACACTTTTGAACCTCGTGGCAGCCACCAAGTTTTGCACCTGATCAAACCATACAGTAGTCATAAATAAATAAACCTTAAATCCATTTGGGAGTGTCCATGTCATATAGAGGCGCAGTCACACCTAAATAGATTTTAATAGGATGCTGAAACGACAAATTACGAGTGTGGCCAAATTCTTCATGAGGACGCCACTGTGTACACTTAAAATCTGAAAAACAGGAGTGCTTTTAAGGTGAGAAACCGTATACTTAAACATCAGTTCATTGTGATCCAATGCTTCTATATCTAACTAACATAATGTGATGAAATACATCCGCTTCAGCAAATCCATGAACCATGTCACCTTTATCACCACATTTCCTACGGAATGACTCCTGAAAAGCAAGACTGTCATCTGAAATGAAGAGTTCAAAGAACTTCTCAACCTTAACCTGCACCACAACGATTAGGTTGAACCCACAGTGTAATTAGAGTCATTACACATCCATCACATAGAAAAGTGGAAAACTAGGGATTCAGAACAAATGCAAGATTTTGGAAAAAGATAAAAGTTATATCACCGGAAATTTTGCCTCTGCAACAAGTGTAAAGCCTTCAGGGACTGCATGGGAAAAAAAAACAAAGTTAAGGTAAATTTATTAACTGAATAAGCGTTTCGAACTAAGAATAAGATGGAATTAAAAAAAGGAAAGTTTCACTGGTGGAATCCAAGAAACAGCTGCTTTAGGACCTATGGAACAATAACCAAAAAGAATATTGTTTATGGCTGAAGGTTTCATTTTCCTAATAAAACTTAAGCATTAACCTGTACTGAACTCTAACAATAGACACACCACTGAAGAAAATACCAGACAGCATAAAAAATGTGTGTCTGAATTTTCTCTCTTGAAAAATGTGCCTCTGGGTCTTCCCATCTTTTCCGGTTAATTCCAAGGTTCTTTCTGGTGATAATCATGGTTGGAAACATCTATTCACTGCTGGGGAGTAACATTAGCGAAGACCATTCACAATGATTTCTACGGATCAAGCGGAACAGAAGATTTACAAGAAGAATTAAAATTGATGAAAACAATTTAATATGGGCCTGCGAAGTGATGAAACAAGCATCAACGGGAACAGGAAGTCTCTGGAGATGTGTGAAGTGATGAAACAAGCATCTACAGAGTTCTACAGAATTGCGACATGTATGGTCGTTTAATCAGGATCAAAGCAGTGCTTGGTGACCGGAAATCTTCGGTGCATCACAGAAAAAATCTGCAATGGCGGATGGGAAGACGTAGCACAAAATATTCTAGGTGATCTCCATAGCACCTCAAAGCCTCCTAGGGTTCCGATGGCAAAAATATTCTTGGAGGCGGCCTCTCCTTGTTACTGGGACCAGTTCATACTAAAAATACAGCCACTGAAGCTTGAAACTTCATCAAGAGAAGTCATGCAGCAGAATCGAATAGTTCCCAATTCCTCTCAAATTACTTAATGGGAATATTCAATGATCCTTTCAACCCAAGTCCCACAACTCAGATGTCATCTAGCAGTAATTCTTAACAGATGGAAAATCAAGGCGCGTCTGAAAATCACTTCTCTCTCACACAATAAGATTCTATTTGAAATGCCTTCCCAACATGAGATGGCACGAATTAAGCCAGGAGAATGGTTTTGGAAGGTAGAAAATTGACTCTCAAGTGGTGGTCGCCAGTAGCCACAACTGAAATTCCTGAGCCAATCTCAGACCGGAACTTCGAAGTCACGATTTTAATAGACACCCATGCAAAATTTTGGTGGCCAGAAGCAGCAAGAGCAGCGCCAGAGATAGCAAGGCCAGAGACAATGGCGAAAGGGAAGCATCGAATCTGGCATGGCTAAAGTTCACTGACAGGCAGGTGGGTCAGCACCCCAGAATTTTCAAAATCCTCAAAAGGAGTGGGAGTGTAGTCAAAGGCACACTTAAAGTGCGCTTAAGCCCTGAAGCAAGGCATAAAACGTGTTATGCGCTTCGCCTCGCTTTTATGTGCGCTTCAGTGTCATCATCTAAGTTCCAAGGCAAACTTTTCCTTGCCAATGACCCTCTTCTAAAGAAGTGGCACTAAACAATTGATATTTCACTTTACCATAATTTTCTTCAATTTATTTGGTCATATATATGACATTCATGTTTATAAATTATTAGTCTTGAACTAAACATATATATTTGTATTTGTTTTTCCCTTTGCGCCTTTTTTCATTAAAACACATGCTCACTTTATTTGCTCTTTTCAGTTAGAGCCCCAATTGGCCGTGAGAGCTTTTTAGCACTTTTCGCCTTTGATAACTCTGGTGGGATCGTCATTATATAAAGGGTTTGAACATAAAATTGCAAAGGGCAGCACTGTTAATGGGCCACGGGATACATCTAATCATAAATATGAGCCGAAAAGAAGAAAACAAACTAAATCTTACAGGAAAGAAATGGGCCGCCCCAAAATAAATATATTTCACCAATGCATCTACCAGCCTTATCCTGCCTAACCCTTTTAACCCATTATCAAAGGTTAATGAAATTTTAAGTCTCAACCAGGAGACAAAATCAGCAAAACAGTGGGACATGTCGGAACAACTCAAAGCAGATGACGAAAGCAAAAAGACCGGAATTCTAAGGTCACCCCAATTTTCTCCTTGAAATAACCAATTGAGTATGGCAAGCGCATCAGTTTCTGACTTCTCCTCCCAAAATTTTGTGACACTTCATTTCTATCATGCAAGACGAAAGCAGACTCACTCCTACAGTCATTGAAACTTCCAAATGGACCAAGCTTGTGATGGTGAAAGCTTGTCAAGCTTTCGGATTAGATGTTGCTGGATTTGAGAACGAACTTCTAGATATGGTGCACAGAATGGAACAAGCGAGACAACTGCAGTTGCGACAAAAACAAGCTATTCAGGGGCAGGATTTACTTTAATGCAGGATTCAAATCCTATTCTCTATCCTTCTCATCAGGAGATCTCAATATCTATCCTTGGGAGGTAGACTAACTCTGATTAACTCAGTTCTAGATGCTCTCCCTACATATATGCTATCTATCTTCCATATACCCCAATCAGTAGTTCAAAGGTTGGATAAAATCAGAAGAAACTTCTTATGGCAAGGCAATAAGAAATGGAAAGGCTTTCACTTCATCAAATGGAAGAACCTTGTCAGAAACAAAGAACAAGGTGGACTGGGTATCAAGAACCTTAAAAACCAAAGCAATGCTCTAAAGGTGAAGTGGCTATGGGAGGTACCATCAAGAGGACCAAGCCCTCTGGTACAGGGTAACGAAGACCAAGTATGAAGAATTGAACAAAAGGGTAACTAAATAGGTATTAGCCTCTGGAAATCTATTAGAGCCTGAAAGATCTCTTTCTTGACATCTTTGCTTTGGCTCAACATCAACAGAACACTGTTCCCGAAATGTGGTCACAGCAAGGATGGAACCTGGTTCTTAGAGAAAACTTGAATGGCTGCGAAATTCCCAGAATGATTGAAATTCCAAGTTACTGGAAAGTTTCCAAGGAACACAAACAAGTGAGGATCATTTATGGTGGCATGGCCACAACAAAGATAGATACAAGGTGAATGAAGGATATAAACAAAAAAGTCTCTTAGCAATAATGAAGACTTCAAATGGCCTTGGAAGCACATATGGAGAATCAAAGTGCCACACAAAGTGACATGCTTTACCTGGCTGCTAGCCAATGAAGCAGTTTTGACATTGGACAATGTGGCCAACAGAGGTATCTCTTTATGTAACAGATGCTCCCTATCCGGTAAGGATAGAGGAGACAATGAGACTACACTGCATATTTTCATTGATCTCTGAGGCATTTTCTGAAGCATGCCTAGTAAGATTATGAGACTCTATCCAGTTGGGAGGCGGCTGGAGTTGGGGCTACAAACAGAGAAAGACAGAGGATGATCCCTGCTTGTATATGGTGGACTATACGGAGAGAAAGAAATGATAGATGTTTTGAGAATAGGAACCACCTCCTGCGGGTAAGTCAAGCTTAAGTGTATTCTGTTGTTCTGTTTTTAGTGTACAAATGTCTACTCCAATGAGACTCAGTCAATCATAGATGTCTTAGGGTCCATCTATATTTTAGTTTTGGGGAAGAATTTTCTTTTTTTCCTTTTTATGTGTAAATATGGTTTTTTACTACTGCCTATGTACTGACCTAAATACAAATGTTACCAATATCCAAAAAAATGTCGAGGCTCAATGGCATCAATTAAAGGAGCACAACAAAGTCTTCGATCAGAAAGTGGAATCTTAACGTAACATGTTTGTAGGAAACCAAACTAGAGGAATGGTCAATCTTGATCACTGGGCAGTTATGGGGAAACAGATGAGCCAGTTGGGCAAATTAAAAGCAAATGGTACAAGGGGAGGCATCATCATTTCATGGGACAAGAGGAACTTGGTAAATATTAGCACACAACAGGGATCTATACAGTATCATGTATGTTGGAAAGTGTGCAGGAAAATTTCAGATGGTGCTTCACTGGAGTTTATGGGCCTCATACAAACATTGAATGAGAAGACCTATGGTATGAGCTTGCGACAATAAGAGGATAGTGAGATGAGAGTTGGGTCATAGGAGGCGACTCAAATGTTTGTCGTTTTGAGAATGAGAGATACAATTGCATCAGAAGGTCCAAGGCTATGGTAGCTTCAAGACACCATCTCGGACCTTGACCTCATGGATTCTCCTTTGCAGGAGGCATTCTACACCTGGACTAGAGGAAATGATCCAATACAAGTATCAAAGATAAATAGCTTCTTGATATCACCATAATGGAATGATTGCCTTTCCACGATCAATCAATTGGCACTCCCTACGTTAGTTTCTATACGGGGGTTGGGAGTCTAATACAATCTTATTTCAAATTCAAAAGCATGTAGTTAAGAGGAAATGGGCTTCCCAGAGAAGGTCAAAGCATAGTGACAACGTTACTCTATTAATGAGACACCAGATGTTTTATACTAAAAGCTCAGATACTTTAAGAAAGATATCTGAAACTGGAACAGAGAGGACTTTGGCAAAATTGACACAAAAAGAAACACAGCACTAGAGGAATTAACTGCTATTTAACATGCTTCAGAGAATAGAACACACACCTAGAAAATCCAAAGTTCTATGTCTAAAGATGGAATTGCAAAAGCTAGCAAAAATTGTAGAAAGTTACTTCTGCAGGAGGAACAACACCATCAATAAACTCAGAATAGGTGAAGTCATCATGGATGATAAAATTTTGATCAGAGAAGAAATTTTGAGTTTTTATCAGCAACTGTACACTGAAAATGAACCTTGGAGACCCCCACTATTAGCTTCAGATGTGGCATCCATCTCTTGGATGAAAGGGAATGGGCTGGAAAGGAATTTTGAAGAGGAGAAAATTCATGCTACTATCAAGGCTTGTGCACCTGACAAGCCATGCGAATTCACAATGGCCTTTTCCTTGCATATGTGAGAAAGTTTACATTAGATTTAACTTTATGCATTGCATTTTAGCTTTAGTTCTGTTTCATGTTTTAGACTAGTCTCACAGCACTTCTTCATGTTTATGAAGAAGTAAAACGTAAGGGCAAGGCAACGTGAGAACATACTTTTGTCACAGGAGAGAGCAGACAATTTCAACATGTCAGTCATGTACGCATAAGCATTGTTTCTCTAAATAGCAGCAGTTATATCCATGAATTGAATGGAAAAATCTGTTGAACACAATTAAAAAATAACAAAGCCCAAAGGACATTCGACTGACCCCTAGGTGCATCTGAATCCTCCAACTTCAAAAAAGAGGACTTTCCAGATGATGAGCAATCAGTATTTTGAAGAATAACCGCTTCTTCCTCCATGTTGTCCTGCACTCCTGAAGGGTTTGATATAATTTCAACCTCACCATTGACTAATGGCTTTGAGTCTTCCTGTACCATATTGTCCTTATTCCTGGTCACATGTATAAACAGAATGAAATAACTCCAGAAAATGGCAGTTGATTCATAACTTGACTCTATATACCTTTCTAGGGATTCCACCCCTTCTGTAGCTTGCCTGAAACTATCTGCTCCTTCTACCCTTCCAGTATCTAGGATGTCAGATTTTGGTTCCTGACATCAAAAGCAAAGTCCAAAACAGTTAGAACAGCAATGCGAAGACACAGAAAAGAACAATAGGCAAGAAACAATATTTTCATTGGATTGAAGCAGATATTCCTCGTAAGATGAATGTAAGAAAAATCCTCAAACTACTCTTTGCAAAATAAAAGAGCAATGAATATAAGAAACCAGGAAGCAAAATGTCCAAGTTTATAGAATTCTGCATAGCCATTATGGTAAGGAAACAATCTAACAAAGGCGACGTCAATGCTCTCACAACCAACTTTAAAATATACAGTGAAGCAGCAACTCACATGACCCAAATATCTGAGATTTACTCATGCAACTTAGCCAGGAATCAGCACCATCGCAACAAGTAAGCCAAATGTCTCCACGTCAGACTCCAGATTATAGGTGCTTAGTTGCAAATTAAAGGGGACAACTATTCTTAGTACCATATGGCAGAGGAGGGTACAGCTGGATTCCATCCATGATACTATCAGGTGTTCTCATGCAAAAAATGCAAGTCACAGATAAGATTTTCTAGAAAAAGCGCCGCGTTCAAGGACCTGCTTAAATTATGGTTGCACATCATGTTTCATTGCCACAGAAAACAGTATCTTTAAAGCCATTTTCAAAGTCTAAATCTTTCCACTACTTAGGTAGCTAAATGTCTAAACCCTTCCTTTTAGGTATCTGAGATATTCCCAGTGCCATGATTCCACTAGTTGATAACTTAAAGGAATTGAAGGAAATAAATTCAAACGGCAACATGGAAACATGTTATAGAGATTCAACCTTGGAATTTTCAATTCAATATCCTTACACTGCTCCAGCTAGGATTTTTGATTTTCGGATTGAAGAAACAACAATCACAATTCAATCCAAATACGCTTGGATTGGATTGGATTTTATAAGTTTGGTTTTGGATAAAGTGATTACGATATTTGAGATTTTTGGTTGTGACTTTTGAGCGTAAAAGCAGGCCATAACAATTAACAACCTTAATTCACCTAATACTTTGCTCAATAGAATGTATAATTTTCTACCATTCACAAGGATTGACGTCACTCTGCCGCCCATGCCGTGTTGCACTTAACACTATAATGGGTAGGGCCGTTCCCAACTAATCTGTTGGACCTTTGGGAATTGGACTTATTCGTATTTGGCGCATATGATATGGGTAGGGATACATATAAAGTATCAAAAGTCGGGATCCACAAAAATCCGTATCATCTGATCCAAATATCGCAAAAATTTCGATGTTGGTATGGATTTCGGGTTGGGCCAATCCATGCCCACCCCAAAAGGCAGCAACCCTCTTTTCGAAATTATATGCCTAAAAAAGTTATGTTCTTCAAACTAATCTCCGGAGTTGTAGGTAACAAGTACCATTAACAAGGTTTTGAGTAACTGGCAAAAAAATCACTGTCAGGCTACACAAGGAATAATTCACATGATGATTATTGAGAAACCAAAATAGTGCAAAAGACTATTCATAAGTTGACAGCATTAAGCAAAATGACAAAGGGATGCTTCATATTGCAACATGACTCTGCATTTTATAAATGGCCAAGCTATGAGAGTTACAACCCACCAGATCCGCGGACTCTTTAACCGCACCATTGTGTTGCAGCCAACCATCATCGATAAGCTTAAAAGCTTCATCTCGGGAAAGGAAAGATGTAAAAAAGTACTGCATTAACAAAAGCCATGTCAAGACTTTGCCACGTAAGTGGTAGTCTGGAAGGATGGGTACAGGCATATTGCATTGCTAGCATAGCATCGCAGATAAAGGACATCACCTTCTTTCCTCCAGCTACTATTTCTATTGCTGTCGGGAATATGGCCGCAGCTTTAGCTCTTCGTACTGCCGTGATCTCATTAAAAGGAATTATTCTCTGGTAGATGGACATGATAATTTAGTTTGCATCAAGGTAAAAATGAAATATAAAGATTAACAATAGGACATAAACTAATATCATGGTCATGTGGTATAAATTCTTGGTAAATGTCCAATGGAGCTTATTAGTCAGTCTTAGAGCTTAAAACCCACGGCTATATGATGAATACAGACAAATAAATCCTTTATGCATGACCTCATGATGGTGTGCCCTTCTATTTCCAACAATGGCGGGAACAATTTTTTGGATCAAGACCAAAACATGTCGGTCAGGAAAGCAACAAAAAAAATGTAACTGATCTATATTTATGGAGCCCTTTTTTTTTGGTTCTTTTTTTTTTTTTTTTTTTTTTGGGGGGGGGGGGGGGGGGGCCCCCCACACGATATTATCACATCCCTTCTTGGGTACAAACAAAC